>CM062812.1:291489514-291804514 GCA_031772625.1 Pinus tabuliformis
ATGTAAGATATGCACGATTTGTCCCACCATCAGGGCTCCCATACTCCCAAAATGGGTCCAAGGCTTTTGGCATATTTGTATTTTGTAGTGGGCTAACTCAAAAGGAAACCTAGAGCACCAAAAAAAATTTGGAATTAGTAACTTAATAAGTAATACAAAATTACAAATAAGTTAATAACCACATCATTTTACAAAACAGTTTTAACTTTTTTTGCTACATTATTTGCAAATTTGCAATTTTGCAATGGGCATGAAAAATTTAAAAAAGAGCAGACTTAAAAGTTAAGAGGGCAGTGAGCTTGTATCATGCAATAATTGCCACTTTAACCAAAGATGCCAAGCAATGAAAGAGCCTAACAATGCAAAATTGCAAATGATATGCCAAGGAAATGAGGTGAATGCAAAATTGCAAATGATATGCCAAGGAAATGAGGAAATGAGGTGACTGTTAATTAATAATTAATTATTATACCACTGCTGTAGGTGCATTATTAGACCTCAGTATTCAATGGTTTCAACCTCCTAGCAGTGACCTCTTTTGTATTTGCATTACCTTGACAGTGATATGAACCTGATGATGACTTGTCACTTGACAATGATACAGGCCTGATATAGATGTGACACATCACAGTGAGCTTGACTCTCCTGACAACAATGATCCTCTAGGCTCTAAGTAACTCGATGATGATGTATGGCCATAACACTGGCATGCAGAGTTTCTTAAGTTAATAGTTCCAATCTGATGTGAAATAGAAATGGATTTTCAATCTGTTTTAGTGAGATGAAGATCAGCCATTTACTTCAATTATTATTCAAAATGCACTTCAACAAGAAGGTAAAAACACTGTCATGTGAAGGAATTGTCTAACTATTCTATTTTTTGGACCTATTTTGGTCATGATTTTACTGATTTTGGTCATATATGGATCAAAAAATTAGAACAGGTAAACTAGTTCATTACTTAATTATCCACTGTCCAGTATTTTCATTCCATTCTAATCTACTTTGAAGCTGTTTCTTTTTCTCTAGGAATAGGATAGCCTTCCCTTCCATCACCAATTGAAGAATCTTAACAGTGGTAATAATTTGAAATTTTGACACTAACAGTGATCTATGATGGCAGCAATGAAAACATAGTGACAAACCGTGATGACTTGTGCAATCTTTTGAAACAGATGTAGCAATTAATGTTTGGAACTTTGGAATATATGTTTGTTCTGAGCAGTGAGAATCGCTATGTTTTGCAAAGAGTTTCAATGCATGTCTCTCCTACACAATGCACACTATGGTGATAAATTTAAAACCCTTGCATTTTGAAATGGAAAACAAAAACCAAGCAAACTGATTGTAGGGAAGAATGAGATGTCTCACTGTTCTTGGCACTTGCAGCTTAGAGAAATCTTCGTTCTTGGTGGCAAATCGGCAATAATGGCTATGGATTCGTTCAAACCCTCCTTGGCAGCAACCACATTCCTTCTCCAGCGCTCAGAAAAACAAAATGACATCCAAAAAACCAAAAATCGAATTTTATAGGCCGTGCGGAAAGATTTCGCTGTCACCGGGCGATATTTTACGTCGTCGCGCGATATTTTCCGAAATATCGGCGATATATCGGAAATCGCGCGATATTTTCAAAACCATAAAATATCGCGATATTTGGTCGGCGATATATCGGCTCGCCGAAAATATCGCGATATTTCCGAATATCGCCGATATCTCGGCGATATTATCAACACTGATTTTTATACACCTAAATCAGATCAAACAAACAGAAAGACCTACACTATGAAATAAAATGACGTTGAAAACTAAACCTACGCTAAACATCTAAACTATAATCTGAATAAAAAAAGAGTCGAAGTCTAAATTCATCTAATTGCACTTACTCTGAAACCAAAAACGCAGGCAGACTTACGTATAACAGTTATAAAATTTACCTGGCCCGTGTTATAACAATTATCTGGCTTATAAAAAACGTGATTTCTTACAGTGTGTTGCAGGTGACGGCGGATTTTGCGCAGTTTGAAAACGACGAGCAGTTGCAGGCATGGATCGAAGGGCAGGTCAGCAATTAGATTTAAAGCGAGTTTGTTGTGCGTAATGTGTGCAGGAGGAACGCAGGTCTTCGACAGCAGCAAAATGGAGCTCCGGCATTCGAAGGTGAGCAGCACGTGAAAGAGAAATGCACGCGGGGAGCTGTGGCAACGTTTTGTGGCAGAAGTATGGTGCTGTGTTTTGATTTTTGCTTTGCAGGAGAATGCGAAGGTCGCTGGCATCTAAATTTTGCAGAGAGGAGCTCATATGGCAGCGGAATAAGAGATGGGGGCTACGTGGATGAGCAGGAAACGTACAGGAGCTCGAATTTCTTCAGAAAATTTGAAAATCTTTTTGGAGAATGTCCCTGCAAAAAATGAAACCCCGGATGGCAGACTGCTTGAGATTATCTGATGAAACCCTGAAAAATTCTCATAGCCTGTGCCTGCAATCCTGCAATGGGAAAACGAAAACCCAGAAAATATATGCAATGATTGAAAATAAAACCCTAAAAACCAGCTACAAAATTTACAGTATTTACAGATCTAAGGCTCTAAGCAGCCAGATTTGTTAATAATCCATAGTAATATTTTCAGAATTTTAAACTTAATGTGAGATACTAAAGGAAACCCTGCATATATTCATAAAAATTTCAAATGATAAGCCCGAGATCAAGAACTTGCTGGGCTCTTTCGGAAACCACAATCCGGGAGTTGGCTGGTTCAACCGAGAACTTCCCCTAATGCCCGGTAATCTGAAAAATGGATTTCCTGCATAGCTTAAAATCAACCATTAACATAGAGGGAGAAAACAATAGTGAAACCCCGATCAAATAGAGATACCTGCCACTATATTTCAGAATCTAAACTATTATTCAAACCCCAAAGATCAGACAAGATACCTGTGCCTAGATCAATCTTCATTAAGCTATCATCAATGGCTGAAAATAAAATTATGCAGAAAAAATAGAACAATCTTACAGCATTTTCAGAAGAGTAACACCAACAAGATTTTTAACCCCAAAGTCTTTCTTTATTGTACAAAAAAGACTACAAGAAAGCTTTCTTTAGCACCAGAGTCTCAGATCTAATCTGGTCTCAAATGACCCCTAGCACCCTATTTAAAAGAAAAATTCCCAACGGCTAGTTCGAGTGATCCACGTCAAAATGATCTCGACCATCGATGAGGCTCAAGACATCTCTTAATTTCATCCGTCGAATTTTTTAATGCATTAAAAACTGAAATTCTGCATTTATTTATTCAAAAATATTTTTATTTTATTATTTTTAAGTTTTTACTTTATTTTATTATTATTATTATTATTTTTATTTAAATTATTATTTTTTTTTAAATTTTTTTATAAATTTTATTACTTTTTTATTTTTATTTTTATTTATTTATTTATTTTTTAATTTTTTATTTTTCAGTTTTTTTTTTTAATTTATTTTTAAATGGATCCTCGAACTTAGCCTTTGGAAAAATCACCTAGGACCTAGGACTTAGGACTTATGAGGGGATTAAAACATTTACTAACCATCAAGACACTTTACATCATGACTTTTACAACTTTACATCTCAAGGGGGAGAACCCCTTTGACATAGACCCTCATAAACCACCCAGTTCTGCGACACAACTATAATCTAGCAGATTAACACACTAGGATTCTCCTAAGATTCTAATGACAAAATCCATTCCTGCTTTGGGGTTAGGCTGAAGGAAAACTCTGCCGATCATAGATCGGTGAGACAAAAAACCTTCCGGAACGGAGATTATCGCTAGAAAATTAAGTCCACCTAGGCAATTTACATACATGACTCATATCTGCTAAGATTATTTACAATTCACACATGCAGACTGAGTTCACAACATAATATGATCAAGTTGACGATGACTGTCGAATGGCACGGACATGTCGATCAAGCGATATCCCTTTTGGGAAGAAAAGGGGGTGTATTGCTATGGGAAGTTGACACGTAGTGGTCAACATCTGGCTCCACTTGGGGACACGTTGCTACACTGTAGGAATGTGAGAATCCAGAATCTGCATCCACGCAACACACAACAAAACATAAGTAGCGTCCATCAAAAAATCATCATATAACGTTAAGCACAAGAAAGATATAACCTCTTCATTTATTAACTATCTAGTAACATGAAAAGTAAATCTAATCCTAAAACAGAAATGAAAATGCTGAAAAAACAAGGAGTAGGGTTAGAAATACAGGGGATGCCCCATGGCATCAGATGTGTTCAATAAAGTGTATAAGCATTTGCCTGCTTTCAGGCAAATCTGTCGGCTGCTTGTCGGATGTGCCATGTCCAATTCTACATATTGTAGGACTTTTTCCTATCCGAAAATCAAGCTGCTCGCGGCCGTCTGATGCATCAAATCTTCTTCTCATTTTCTTCCTCTTGCGCTTTTTCTTCCTGGTAGGCTGTATTATTGATGACGTGGAACTTTTTGTTTCAAAGCTCTTAGATGAGGTATGTAAGATATGTGTGACATGTCTTTCTTCATCTTGCGTCTGATCTTTATCGTTTTTAAGTTTATCAGGATCACGTTCAAGTAACCACCTTTCAATCGAACCAATGACCTCCTCATAATAAGATGGAGCTTGTTGCGGCAAATGAGAAGGCTCCTGATCTATTGATGTTTCTTGGTTTCTCTCATCCTTAATCCGCTGTTGAAATTTATTTACCTGTATTGTAATGGCATTTATCTGGTTAGAATGTTCAACTTTCATAGCATTGATTTCCCTGGCATGATCTTCCTCCTTGGTCAATAACTTTTTTTGAAGACATATTTGATTAGCTTCCATATCTTTTATTACTTTATCGTCTTTTTCCTTTATGGTCATTAAGCAATGTTGCATAGAGTTTATCTCTTCCTTATAATTTGCTTGCATGGTCGTCATTTTTTCCTCTAAGCTTGATAACTTGCTTTGCATAAAACTAATTTCTGTGTCATGATTAGTCTTCATGGCCTCAATTTCCTTAGCATGCTGATTTTGCATGACTTCTATCTCCCTATTACGCTTTTCCAGGTGGGTGCATAAAATTCTCACATCATTGGCGTAATTAGTTTGATTGATCTCCATATTTTTTACCAGCAGCACTAGTTCTTGTATAATTTGCTTATGATCTTCCTTTTCATTGTCAACACTGTTTTTACAATTTATTCCTACTTTTCCACTATGATCTGCAATGGTACAAGTGGATGGCAAATTCTGATATGAAGCATTGTCTTGAAATCTTTCATCGACAGTTGGACCTTTTATAAGATTACTTTCATTCTGTTGCACAATTTTAGGGGCACAAGGCGAGCTATCTGGATCACCATATCTATTTTTAAAAGTATCAACAATGTCTTGCAAAGAAGTGAAGGAATCTTCAGGACAACTATTAAACCAATTCAAAGCATCATCTTCTAAAGAAAGGACAAATAGACGCATTTTGACATCTTCATGATTATACTGAGGAGATCTACAATACATGATCATTATACGAGTAAACCAGCCTAGATGCTTTTTAACAGCGACTGAATCACCACCCGAGAACACAGGTAATTTAGAAATGGCCACCTCTGGAATATCATGGCGAACACCAGTAAAATGACATGGTTTAAACGAATAATCCATGATAAATAATAAGGGATCAAATGGATGATAGAAAGAGATCTCTGCTCAAGAAAATTAATAAATGAAACCAGTGGAGTCGCCACTTGAACAATGAGTCAAATTCTAGGATCCCAAAAGTAACCAACAAGCTGATATGAGAGAGGCTTCTTGTCTGGGAAAATAAATGAAAAGAAATGGAGTCGCCACCCAAACAAGAAATGAATTAAAGAGAAGCTGTTGATATGACGAAAGATAAAGTGATGAAAGAGATCCAAATGATGCCAAAAAATGTTGAATCTGCCAGCTCAAACGCGAGATGAGAAAGATGAAAGAATGATGAGAAATGAGAATATGAATGTCGCTGAAACACCAGGGACAGAAAAACTCTCTCCCCGGCAACGGCGCCAAACAATGTTGTCGCACAGATTGTCACGACAACGCTCAGACCGGGGGTTGTCACCCTGATCCCCAATCTCTCCGTTTAAGCCTGTCTCTCGCGGCTAAGGGGAGTAAACCCTATAGGGAAATGGATGACCAACGGTGAACCAGTTGGGCTTGGAGACACGAAACAACAAGCACTAAATTGATTTGTTAAATAAATAGACTAGTGCCTTATAGAGTTGATGACTGAATAACTAAATAATGTAGAAATATGAACCATGTAAAACAAACATTTATCATCAAATAACCCGAGCAATGCAAGATATCCAATAAATTCACAATGCCTTAATGATGCTCCAGCAATTAAAATTTCGAAAAAAAAGTTAGATGCTTTAAACAACCACGTAATTTCAAATGCTAACCAAATATCACATTCATAATCATCTAAGCATGTTTAAATGAATGATAAACATTAATTCCCACATCAAAATTTTAATCTGAGCATGAAACGTGATAAATCCCCGAGCTAATACTGTATCTGGAAAAAATTTCCAAAATATTTTTATATTTTTCAGACAAACATTTAAAACAAAAATTAAAACTAAATGAAACTAAAAAATCTAAATCTACACTAAAATTTTAGTTCTAAAAAAAAAAAAAAACCAAAACCCTAACTAAAGGGGCTTTTTATATTTTTAATTATTTTTATGATTTTAAAATTTAATTTTTTTTATGTTTTTTTAAAACTTTAAACTTAAAACTAAAACATAAAAAAAATAAAATCCTATCTAATCTAATCTAACATTTAAAACTATAAGAAATCCAATCTGAAACTAAAGCTTAAACTCTAACTAAACCTAACGAATTTTTTATGAATTTTTATTTTTTATTTTATTTATTTATTTTTGTTATGATTTTTTTTATTCGATTTTATAAAATAAAATTCCTTTTTTATTTAAATTTTAAATGTCAAAACTAAAATTTAACTAAAGGAAAGAGAATTTTTTTTTTTCAAAACCAAACTTAGGCTAATATATACATGCACTAAGTTATAAGTTAAATAACAAAAAGGAAAATCGAATTTTTGATTTTAATTTTTATACACCTAAATCAGATCAAACAAACAGAAAGACCTACGCTATGAAATAAAATGACGTTGAAAACTAAACCTACGCTAAACATCTAAACTATAATCTGAATAAAAAAAGAGTCGAAGTCTAAATTCATCTAATTGCACTTACGTTGAAACCAAAAACGCAGGCAGACTTACGTATAACAGTTATAAAATTTACCTGGCCCGTGTTATAACAATTACCTGGCTCATAAAAAACGTGATTTCTTACAGTTTGTTGCAGGTGACGGTGGATTTTGCGCAGTTTGAAAACGACGAGCAGTTGCAGGCGTGGATCGAAGGGCAAGTCAGCAATTAGATTTAAAGCGAGTTTGTTGTGCGTAATGTGTGTAGGAGGAACGCAGGTCTTCGACAACAACAAAATGGAGCTCCGGCATTCGAAGGTGAGCAGCACGTGAAAGAGAAATGCACGCGAGGAGTTGTGGCAACGTTTTGTGGCAGAAGTATGGTGCTGCGTTTTGATTTTTTCTTTGCAGGAGAATGCGAAGGTCGCTGGCATCTAAATTTTGCAAAGAGGAGCTCATATGGTAGCGGAATAAGAGATGGGGGCTACGTGGATGATGCGTTGGGTTTGCAGGCTTGTACATGACCTCGAATTTCTCCAGAAAATTTGAAAATCTTTTTGGAGAATGTCCCTACAAAAAATGAAACCCCGGATGGCAGACTGCTTGAGATTATCTGATGAAACCCTAAAAAATTCTCATAGCCTGTGCCTGCAACCTGCAATGGGAAAACGAAAACCCAGAAAATATATGCAATGATTGAAAATAAAACCCTAAAAACCAGCTACAAAATTTACAGTATTTACAGATCTAAGGCTCTAAGCAGCCAGATTTGTCAATAATCCATAGTAATATTTTCAGAATTTTAAACTTAATGTGAGATACTAAAGAAAACCCTGCATGCATTCATAAAAATTTCAAATGATAACCCCGGGATCAAGAATTGGCTGGGCTCTTTCTGAAAACACAATCCGGGAGTTGGCTGGTTCAACCGAGAACTTCCCTAACGCCCGATAATCTGAAAAAGGGATTTCCTGCACAACTTAAAATCAACCATTAACATAGAGGGAGAAAACAATAGTGAAACCCCGATCAAATGGAGATACCTGCTACTATATTTCAGAATCTAAACTATTATTCAAACCCCAAAGATCAGACAAGATACCTGTGCCTAGATCAATCTTCATTAAGCTATCATCAATGGCTGAAAATAAAATTATGCTGAAAAAATAGAACAATCTTACAACATTTTCAGAAGAGTAACACCAGCAAGATTTTTAACCCCAAAGTCTTTCTTTATTGCACAAAAAAGACTACAAGAGAGCTTTCTTTAGCACCAGACTCTTAGATCTAATCTGATCTCAAATGACCCCTAGCACCCTATTTAAAGGAAAAATTCCCAACGGCTAGTTCGAGTGATCCACGTCAAAATGATCTCGACCGTCGATGAGGCCCAAGACATCTCTTAATCTCATCCGCTGAATTTTTTAATGCATTAAAAATTGAAATTCTGCATTTATTTACTCAAAAATATTATTATTTTATTATTTTTATTTAAATTTTTATTTTTTTTTTAGTTTATTTTATAAATTTTATTACTTTTTTATTTTTATTTTTATTTATTTATTTATTTATAAATTTTTTATTTTTCAATTATTTTTTTATTTTTTTAATTTATTTTTAAATGGATTCTCGAACTTAGCCTTTGGAAAAATCACTTAGGACCTAGGACTTAAGACTTATGAGGGGATTAAAACATTTTCTAACCCTCAAGACACTTTACATCATGACTTTTACAACTTTACATCTCAAGGGGGAGAACCCCTTTGACATAGACCCTCGTAAACCACCCAGTTTTGTGACACAACTATAATCTAGCAGATTAACACACTAGGATTCTCCTAAGATTCTAATGACAAAATCCATTCTGGCTTTGGGGTTAGGCTGAAGGAAAACTCTACCGATCATAGATTGGTGAGACAAAAAACCTTCCGGAACGGAGATTATCACTAGGAAATTAGGTCCACCTAGGCAATTTACATACATGACTCATATCTGTTAAGATTATTTACAATTCACACATGCAGACTGAGTTCACAACATAATATGATCAAGTCGACGATGACTGTCGAATGGCACGGACATGTCGATCAAGCGATATCCCTTTTGGGAAGAAAAGGGGGTGTACTGCTATGGGAAGTTGACACGTAGTGGTCAACACTCCCTATGTGGGGACTGCTTTACTCTTGGTGGTTGTAGCATTTTTAAAGATTCAAAATTCAGCATTCCAGCGTGCCAAGTTGGGCGAAATCCATTTTCACGGTGTGACTTCAGTTCTTCATTTCATTTGTAGTGTACAAATTTTAATATCAGAGTTAAAACTGAAGTTTTATGGCTGTTTTGGGTATTGATTAGAGGGCTGTATAATTTGTGAGTGTAATACACATTACAAACTGGCAACTACTGATTGGAAGCCTTTCTTCTGTGTGTTTTGGTACTGTACGTCTTTGTCTAAATTAATTTTTTTTTATTAAAGTGCACCTACAACCATACATATGCAAACTGTTTGTCAAAATGACACAGTGACACACTCAAACAAAACTCGGAAATTTAGTGGGAAATTTGAGATATTCCGAGGGTATGTTACATTTACCCCTTAAAATGAGATCGTTTCTCGCTCATTAGGGTTGGTACATGCAAGGGTTCCTTATGATGAGATGGAACATCAAGTGCTTATGAATCAGGTGATGACTAATGAGTGGGGTAGAACTCATGCTATGCTTTTTTCCACACGATAACTTTTGTCCTGACCATGTTTTGCATTTTAACTTTTCTTTTTCTTTTGTTGTGGCCATCTTATGCTTTTTCATTCTTTTAGCTGCATCAACCTCCAGGGCAAATTTTTTTCGCCCTACTCAAGGATTTGGATGTGTGGGTGCCAAATCCCAATAAACCAATGACAGTCAACCCAAAGGATGGAGGTGATATTAAGGGAATGATAAAAGATGGAAGATGTTAAGTATGGAGACAACAATAGCGATGCTACTTCGATATAGGTATTCCAAGTAATGCCCCTCTTATAACCCTAAGGCCTTAGAGGACGTCCCCACTGGACCAGGGCTAAAGACTAACCTCCTGGTAAGGTGAGAGAGCAAGTTTACAGTCAGGATTGGTCAATCATCCAGATCAACCCTTTATCCTTGTTAAAATGCCCAGAACATTAAGTAGTGCACTCCATTGCAAAATGGTTAAAGTACTTGTTGAGTGGTAACCCCCCTTCATCCAAGAGGAATGGCAGATGGTGAGAGGTGCATGACTGGTGCAGATGGCGGAGGAAACTGACATATCATCATCAATGAGCAATATGTAGCGCCGCTGGCTGGCTGGCTGTCCAAGATTGGAGAAAAAGTTTTCTCCTATGGGGTTACCCATTTTGGTGGGTAACAATACCTCTAGTTCTTTGCATACCTTGAGATTCTTGTTGCATTTTAGTGTGTTTTCACTTTGATGTCATAAACTGGGTGACTATTTCTACTGCATAATTAATATCTGGCCGTGTATTGCTAAGATGACGTAGGCTGCCCACAAATTTCTGTATGAAGTCTCATTAATAGGTGTGAATCTTCCTTAGCTTGCAAATTTTCACTGGCTTCCAAAGATGCAGAGGAAGCTCTACAAGCAGCCATGCAGAGCTTTTCCAACAGTTCCTTACGTATTTAGATTGTGAAACTATGCTATGTTTACCCTGCTGATCTTCATAAAATCATTATTGTGAAACAGTAATACATTAAATCATTTTCTCCATCTCAAAATCTTTACAAAATACAATAATGTATATTCAATTCATACACTTGGCTTGGTACATGTCTGTACACATCGAAGCAGAATTTATGCACATAACAAAATAATTTAGTTAACAACTAACCTTTTTGTCGCAAGTTTTATTTTTAGCATTGGCTAACATTTATTCACCAAGTCACTAACTGCTATATCTAACATTTATTACATAGGTACAAAATAAACACTATAATATCCTAACATCTAACATTGACTTAACTTTGGATAGTTTTAAAAAAGATGGGTTGCCATAAAGGAGATTGTTTCTAGGCGTATGGTTAAAAGAGCTTTCCTATTTATTACAAGAGATTGCACATTTTCATATTTTTTGTTCGCTCTCTTGCTTGATTTATTACTTCTCATTCGTAAACTTAATACAAAGTAATAAAACTGTTTTCCCTTGGTCCTTTGGACTTTTGACTCTTTGTTTTACGTTCTCCTCCTTGGAAGTATATGGTCATGACACAGTTCTTAGCTGTTTGACATTGAACTAGTTGTAATGCACGTTAGAATTACCATTTGTTAAAAATCTTATATTATTTTTTGGGACTTTGTTAGATACCGAAATCTATGATTCCTGATCAAGACAGCTTGGAACTTTGGTTAAAGGTGAGATATTCATTCACTATCTGGCATTTTTAAGAAGATATGCAGCTGGTCCCAAAGTGATTGCTATTATTTATTAGTAGATGGCATGGACAGATTACAAACTTGTTACATTAAGCTATTTCTCCTGCAGGTTGATGATGAAATCAAACAAAAGGGTTCTACCAAAGACATGATCTTTAAAATTCCCTATCTTATAAGTCACATAAGCTCAATAATGACACTTTTTGAAGGAGATGTTATCTTGACAGGTACTTAACTGTGTTCTATTTCCTTTGCAATTACATCTTAGCACCTTATGTAAAAGAACATTCGACGACATTTTAAAGCTTCCCAGGTTACTAGAGCCTTCCATATAGCTCGACAAGGATTAGCATTTTCCTTGATTGCACACACCTCTGTTTTATTGCTACACAACTATATTTCAACTGTTAAATTGCTATCCTTTACTACATAAAAGTATTGAGTTTGGGGGTGCTTAAGCACTCTCTAGATATATTATAACTATGGTACCCTTTGTTTGTAGCCCTTTGCCACTTTGTGGTTACATGTAGACATATTAATATTAATATGTTAGCTATTGTAATGTTTATTTTATCCAAGGAATAAATGTTATGTACTAAAATAATAATGTCAGAAAGGGGTGGTAAGTTGTACATGATAAATGTTAAAGTAAATAGCAGATTAGGTTAATTAGTTATTACTTATTAGACATAGGCGTTAATAAAATCACTTAGACTTTAATTTATTTTATGCTTTTATTCTTTATTTGACTTTAATGTGTTTAGTGGATTGACTTGGCTAGCTTCTAACTCTTTGTAAGAAACCCTTCACTTTCTCATTATGAATGAAATTTTGGTTTTCTTTATGTGGTTCTGTTATCATTATATGGTATCAGAGTCCAAGATTTTCATTCCTATATCAAGAGTTTCAGGCCTTTGAAAGATGAGGATTTCACTATTGTGACTTCAATAGTCTGGGTGTCATAAGTTTGTGCAAGCATGAAGACCTAGGGATTGCTGTGGAAGAGACAAATTGAGGGATTGCTAGTATGACACATCAAAGAGCCAAAAAGGTTTTGGCTTATTTCAAACTAAATTGATGTTTGAGAAGAGAGAAGAAAAGGAGATGGGTGGGGGGGGGGGGGTGCAGGGAATTTGAGAAGTCGGAAATCAGCTGCCAATTTCAGCTTGCAAGGACCTGTTTTTCAGTAAAGTTCCTAAATTTTTTTCAATTCAGAGAATTTTGGAGCAGATTCAGTTTGTTCTTTTCTATATTGATGGGCAGATTTGGCAAAATCTGCATATTTTTTGAATGTTGTGTTTTCCAGCAATATGTAGCTGCTACAATAGTTTAGCACCTGTATCCAGGTGTTCTTACTCTAGGATTGTAAATAGGGGGAGGGAACAATAGGTATTTTTCTTTGCTTCAATACATTTTTCTGCATTTTTGACTTGTATTTATGGTCTTTTTACCCAACATCATGCTAAAAGACAGCCATAGGTTCTTTAGCAAAAACTGCAATATGTCGAAGCAATGTATGTTGGCCATTTCTGAGTGTAGGTGCTTGGCTGCTATTGTCCTAGGAAATGATACCCGACCACAAATGGTGGGTAAAGACTAAGACAAGTTTGCTGAAAAAGACAAAGGAGCAGTAGTGTTGCCTAAGTTTTCCATGACAAAGGAAGTGCTTTTTGAGGTCCAAAAGGGGAAGAATTTAACAAAAATTTGGAAGCATTTGAAAGAGTTGCATGAGTCTTCAGATAAAGGTTGAGCTTTCTGCTTGGAGAATATGCTGTTTTCAATCACAATGGATGCAAGTGCATCCTTATAGAAGCATTTACTCAAGATCAAGGATATTAGACAACAATTGTGCACCATTGGTCAGAAGATCGAAGATGGGGGCGTGGTGGTAATCACATTGAAAACTTTATCGCGTGCCTAGGAGTACTTTATTGAGGCCATGAACTGTTGGAGAATGTAACTAGTTTCAGTCTTCATAATTTGTACTATTATGTATTTTTTTTTTAATTTTAATTTAATTTTATTTTATGTAAAAAGCAAAAAAAAAGAAAAGAAAAAATATATTTCTAGACAAGCATGTTCTCCATGCTTCTAGGTTTTTGAGTCAAAAGAGTCAAAGTTCTATTTGGACCTATTGTAAAAAAAAAGGATTTTTTTTAAATATGTAATTTTGGGTCAGAAACCCCTTTAGGTGCCAAGTCAGCCCTGCCCCAATGGACTTGTCTATTCTCACCACCTCATGGCAGTATAAATAGAGGGAAGATGGAGCTCATTTGGACACACACTTGATAGATTTTGGTCTGAAAAATCATAGAAAGGATAGAGATGAAGAGGAGGGCCGAAATATGAGAGATTAAGTTCTGCCTTGGTATATATCTTGTTGCTGGTCTCTTGTTGATGGATCTGCTGGAAAGAAGGAAGGTTTGACTTGGTATCTACAGGTGGAAGTTTTTCTGTGGTCATGGGTATTGGATATCTCAATTTTGATTTGATTTTATAAGAAGAGAATTTTTCTGGGTTTTCCCCTTGGAGGGGTTTTTCCTTGACTTGGAGCCTATATCTTGTGCCCTTTGTTTATGGGATCTCCATGTTCATGTTATAGTAATTGTTTGATGAAAGAATCATAATAAAAAAATTAATGAGAAACCAACTAAATTCAGAAGCAATTACCATGGAAAAGGAAATCTAAATTAATCTACAAACCTTCCAATTTCCAACATGGTATTAGAGCCAAGTTTTGGAAAAGGAGCCTAAAGATCACATTTTGGTGACATTTAACCTAAAGAAGACGAAGATCCGAAATTTGAAGCATTCAAAGTATATGATTGTGGTTCGTTATTCTCTGTAGTAACTTATTTACCATGGCTCTCTCTCTACAACATGGCTTGCATTTTATAAGAAAACTGAGATTTGCTTGGTTCATATTACATCTGTGACTCAGATTTTATATTCAGTGGCTCAAAATATAAATTTTGGGCTCATTTTATATACAGTAAAACTACACTACAGGAGATCGCATTTGCATTTCTATGATCGTCTCTTGGTGTTAATAGATTACAGTGAAATATAATCACAATGCATGTATGGGTTCGCTCTAATCTCCGAATCAAGCTCACACTATACTCTATAATAGATCTTAGATTTCGGACTTTGGCTCACTAGGTCGTATAACAAATTTTGAGGATCGTATTAGTTAATGGCTCACATTCAAACTTCAATGGATCGCATTTCCATACTATGGATCGCACAATTTTTTTGAAGTTAACATATGTGGCATGATTTTCCTACGTGGCTCATTTTGCTCGTTCCTGAAGGAGGCATTTGCTTGTAACTCTTGGCTTGATGGTTCTGTTGTGGCTCGACACCACTCTGTGAAGCATCAAAGATTATATGGCAGTGTCATCACTTCTCTGTAGCTATGTGTGGCTCATTCTCTATAACGATGGCTCATCTTACGACTTGTTAGCGATTTCTATTGCTATGACTGGCTATGCAATTTGGAACTTGACAGTGATCCTGCTGCCATAACAAATAGCTTTGATAGTGAGACTTTGTTATTCTTGATGATAATGACAAAGACTTGACATACATAACAAATGTGTTAAGCTAGTCTATCCTGTGTCTTTGGCAGTAAAGCTCGAAGTTTGAATTGTTTCTATGACAGTCAATGGCATTGCTACCATGGCCACCATATATTGATGCTTTGGTTTTTGTTCGTTCAAACCTGAAGTATAAACAGTCAAGGACATGAAGGCATATGTTATATACATCAGTAAGAGGCATGACTGTAATAATGACCAGATGGCCATGCATGGCTTAACAATTATTGACAATTATGGTCAATGGATAATAATTTTCTCCAAGAAGTATGATGACCTGGTTCAAGAAAGAATGATGCTGATCTGAAGCTTTGAAATAAAATGGTATGATGGTGATGCATGACCATGTTAGTTTCTGTAGCATTGAAGGTGTTCTAGTCGCAAAACTCTGTGGAGAGGCTAAAACACATGAGATCTCCATCACCCAGAAATCATATCTGGAAATTACACCTAGAAGTGTCTCAACTATATTATTAGCGTATTTTTAATTGTTTCTTAAGTCTAAACCTAGGAAAAGGGGTTAATTAATCAGAATTAATTGAGATAAGGTGTAAATCATCTTGAAACTCACACGAATCGATAGGGAATTAATCTGGGCCCTCGATTAAGTTTTAGTCTTGGCCGTTGGAGGTCCAACAAAATATTATAAGAAGTCGATGGGTAGATGGAGGACACGGTTGTGATAAACACAGAGAGTTCAATTTCCTTGGAGAGTTCGATTTTCCAGAGAGCCAACAGTGCTGGAAAAGGTCGCGCTTTAGTAAGTAAGAAAAGACATAGAGGGGCAAAGATATTGAAGTCGGAGGAAGATTTCCAACTTCGGTGACTACATTTGTAGAGAGCCTGACATTTCTCTAGGAGGCTGCGTAGAGGCTTCATTGGGTAGTTTGATTTTCTAAGGAAGGCAGATGTTTTCAATTCCAGAGGCATTACAGAGGTTCCAGAGTGCCAAAGAAGCGTTTTCCCAGTCAGCAACAAGCAAGATGACTTGATTTTCAGTTGTTTCAGGCTGAGCATGTAGTAGACTGCTCAGAGGTGATGTAGAAGCTGCACAGGGCTAGGTGGATAGCTTGGATTGCGGTGGCAGTCAAGTGTCGGGATTGCTCGGATTGAGGGTAATTTCCCTCTGATAATTTTTGCAAGTATATTCTCTGCATGATTGCCAATTTTCAACATCTAGATGTACTCAAGTAAATTCACTGTTTCTTGATAATAAAAATCCTCAGTTGATGCACCGATTTTCCCAAGTTGGGTTTTTCCGGGGACATTTGTCCAAATATAATACCAATTTTTATGTGTGTGTGCTAACATATTTCTCAGTTTCCAACACTATTATTTTTTGAAGTGTTTTTTGTAAAGATTGTAGTGTGCTGATTTCATTGTTGCCATAGCAATAAATTGCTAATTTAATTAATAGTTAGAAGAAATAATAACAGTTGCTGGAATAGGATTTCAGGCTTGAAATTTTCACACGGTATCAGAGCATGATTGATCAGACGAGGAAGCTTAGAAGCGGAGGCAAAAATTCACTGTTTAGAGGGAGCAATAAGACAAATTTCTAGAGGCTGCACAAAGCCTAAGCTAGGCAGTTCAAATTGTTGGGTAGATCGATTTTTCAGTGCAGATTGGCAAAAAAATTCGGCTTGCTGGATTCAGTGATTCTAGTAAGCAGGGGCAGTAGCTGCAACTCATATTTTCGCTGAGCATACTAATTGTTTTGGCATAGAGGGTTTTGCAGTAGTTTGCAGAAGTAGAATCAACGTCGGGTGGAAGAGAAAGTGCACACACATAGAGAGTTTTCTCGGAGGATTTCCTTTCTAAGAAATTTGTGATTTCCAGTTGCAGAGGCAACACCATGTAGCAGGTCTGTGCATTCCAAAAGGGAGTGTGAATTGCAGAAGCTGATAGCCAACCAGGAGAGGAGGAAATTAATGTTTATTTTTTTTCAGTTGTTTTGAGTTTTGCAAATTTTTGCAGCTTCGCACAGATGACCATACAAGATTGCCAAAGGAGGCCGTGCGAGTTAGCCAGAATGCAGATATGGGCAGCTAATCAACTTCTAGTGGTCGGAGAAAAGTGTTGGAGGCAGGACAAGCTATCTTATTTTGAGTTGCAAAGTGAAGAAATGTCTTAGTAAAGGACAAGGCTTGAAAGGAGGTAGTGGGGCACCAAATCCTAGAGATGGAGGAGTATGTGACTCCAGTGTGCCAGATGGGTAGGGTCTAGAGCAGTTGTAACAAGGAGATCAGTCATATCAGTTCCAAATTGTTGCAGCTAGACCATCACCTTTGCTATAGGAGCCCACAGTATCATAGTAGCAGACTTAGTGTTTGTAGGCATTGTCAATCATTTCGATGACTGTTGTAGATCTAATTGCAGTGACACAGGTAGTGTGAAATGCCTAGTTGCAGTATGTAGATGCAATTCCAGACAGAAGATTCCTAGCACAGAGCTACGCTATCCAGTTCCAGTGTAGGAGGACAGTGCGAGTTGCTAGGAGGGAGCAGAGAGATTTCCCATAGGGAGATTGAGACTCAGAGGGAGTATGGATTTAGAGGGAGCAACCCTATGAAAGCTAGTACTTATGGATATGGGGAGATCAAACTCATTGTTGTGGTAGTTGCAACTGTAGTGCGAAAGCATCAATAGAATAGTAGCAACAACAGTATGAGTAGATTAGAGTTTGCCATGTTCGTAGCTATACTTCCAGGAGTGGGGTGGGTCGACACGAAGCTGTAGTCTAGAACTACAGAAGTTTGGGTAGGATCCTTGAGGTGTCCACCTCATGGATCACTACCTTGCTATAGGGGCCCACAATATTTAGTAGTAGGATGGATCAATGTGAGTGATGCAGTCATATTCCAGGGTGACAGTTGCATACTAGTAGCAATCAGGTACGGAGGAGCACAATGCAGTGTTGGTAGCAGTGCAAAGTGGCACAGTGGCAGAGTCAGCAACAATGAAGATTCTTCAGTGGATAGTGTAATAACTAGTAGCAGTCAGGACTCGGGAGACAGATGCATCATACTGAACACAATTGATTCGGTATTTAGGATGCCTCTCAGTTGTAGTTGTTGCAATTGCAACAATAATAGATGAGAGGGAGTTGCAGTGCAAATGCAGGGTTGGCAGCAGTATGTCTGTGTTAGTAGCAACACAAATGCAACATCAGAAATGCACAATGGTTGGTGGGCGATGGCCAGACATCAACAACATGATAGAGGGTGGTACAAAGACAAGGTGTTTTGGTAGAGTGTGCAGCACTAGAGAGAACACCTTCCTCGCTAAGAGGGAGTGTTAGTTTTTGTAGCATCAGAGGTGTTCTAGTATCGAAACGTTGTGGAGAGGCTAAAACATATGGGGTCTCCATAACCCAGAAATCGTTTTTGGAAATTTCACATAGAAGTGTCTCAATTAGATTATTAGCCTATCTTTAATTATTTTGTAAGTCTAAACTTAGGAAAAGGGGTTAATTAATCATAATTAATTGAGATAAGGTGTGAATAATCTAGGAACTCAAACAGATTGACAAAGAATTAATTTGGGCCTGTGATTAAGTTTTAATCTTGATCGTTGGAGGTCCAATAGAAGATTATAAGAAGAAGTCAATGGGTAGATGGAGGACACACTTGTGAGAACCACAAAGAGTTCAATTTCATTGGAGAGTTTGATTTTCTAAAGAGCCAACAGTGTTGGAAGAGTTTAAGCTTCAGTAAGGAAGCTGAGACAGAGGGGGGTAGAGACAGTGAAGACAGAGGAAGAGTTCCAGATCCAATGAGTGCATTTGCAGAGAGACCGAGATTTCTCCAGGAGGTTGTGCAAAGGATTCTTTGGGAAGTTCAATTTGCGAAGGAAGGAAAACGTTTTCAGCTGCAAAGGCTGGGCAGAGGTTCCAGAGTGTCGTAGAAGCGTTTTCTCAGTCAGCAGTAGGCATGACGACTTGATTTGCAGTTGTTGCGGGTTGAGTGCGTAGTAGACTGCACAGAGGTGACACAAAAACTGCACAGGGCTAGGTGGACGACTTGCATTTCAGTGGCAGTCAAGTGCTGGGATTGTTCGGAGTGAGGGTAATTTCCCTGAGATAATTTTTGCCAGTATTTTCTTTGCAGGATTGCCAGATTTCGGCATCCAGATTGTTCTTAGATAACTTCACTGCTGCTTAATAATAAAAACACTTAGCTGCTGCATCGTTTTTCCCAAGTTGGCTTTTTCCAAGGACATTTGTCCAAAAATAATTGTGTCAATTTGTTAAATTTGGGAACTAGGGCCAAATTTCACTTTGTACAACTCATATGAGGCAACTCATATTTTTCTTTGATTCCTCTCTCTAGGAAGTGTAGGATTGATTTAAAGATGATCCCATTTTAACATGTACAAGTGAAATTATGAATTTATTTTGATTATGGACAAATTTTCAAGGTCAGCGAGCAAACTCATGTAGGCTTAGAATCCCAATAGTCACGTCTATTCATCCTCAACGTTTGCCTATAAATACATGATGCCTTCTCCTCATTTGGACACACTTCACTCACTCACATCTTCTCTCTCCTTCATTGATTGGGTACGAAAATTTGACGCTGCTCTCCACATGTGCGAAGGGAAGGAAGGGTTTTCTGTTCCAACGTTGACCAAATTTGACCGAAAATTGTAGAAGCTGTTTAGACTTGCATTTGACCAAGTGTTAAACTGTTTTGGTGTGGTTTTGGGTGGAGGAATTCTGTCCTAGCAGGCCAGAGTTATGGGCACAAGAACTGAGGCAATCTAACCTTGTGTTTGACCAGTGTTGGCTATACTAGGGCTGGCCACAGAGTTGACTTTTGTTGACCAGTTTTGTCTGGACTTTTTCGGACTGTTTTGGGCTGATTAGACTCGCTATTGGAGGCCGAAGTTGACAGGGTTTGATCAAGCTGAATTGAGTAAGAAATTTGCCTTGTTGACCAGCGTTGACTTTCTAGTTAGGGCTTTCTGTTTCTGTTGTTTGAGTGATTAGATTTTCATTGTAATTAGACAAGTGAATATTATACATTGTACTCTCTCTTTGTGCTGAACTTTTGAAGAATTATTAGAAGAATTGATCAAGGGTTTCCCCACATTAGGTTTTGTCCCTGGCTAGTGCCATATCTTGTGTCCGTTTGTCTTGGCTAGTCTTCTCCTATTACTGTTTATGTTCTATTTGCATTTTACTATCATGTTAATGTGACTGCAAAACTAGATATTAATATTGGGATAATAAATAAATTGAAGTAAAATCGCTCTAAGCATAGAACATACCATTGTTATCCTAAAATTAACATGGTATCAGGGTTGAGGTAAAGACAAAGCCCAAGCAAGAGTGAGAAGAGAAATCACTAAGAGGAGCAATCACTGATCAAAGACAAGATTCAATGGCTTCCACATTGTACTTCAAGTCTGATGATAAGCTTCATGATAAGTCTGATTATCATGCATAGAAGATGTATCTTGATTTGACATTAGAAGAACAAGATGTGATGGATTATGTGCAGGGAAAGATTTCAGAACCTCCTTCTAATGCACTAGATACTGCTAAGACCAAGTAGAAGAAGGGTGAATTCAAAGCCAAGAAGATCATCAGGGATTCTATTCATAAGCATTTAGTTGCTTACATTTCCGATTTGAACACTTCGAAGGAGATATATGATAGGTTGGTTGGAATGTTCAAATCTAGCAATGCAAATCAAAATTCTTTTCCTCAAGAAAAAGCTGAAGGATATAAAGAAAGGTAGAAATGATGATATTCAATCCTACTTCATGAGGGTTACTGAGATAAAAAATGATCTTCTTTTGATTGGAGAAGCTATTGCTGATAGGGAGCTTACCCTCATTGCCCTTGGAGGATTCCCTTGTGAATGGCATGTGTTCAACACTATTTTTCTTAATAATGACAGGATTCCAGGTTTTTGAAGAATTGTTGACTAGATGCTTTCAAGAAGAAACAAGGATGATGGAACTAGATATGCCTTCAAATAGGAATGATCCTACTGCATTCTCCGCCCATGCTAAAAAGAAGAACAATGCAGGTTCAAAGAAGCAATGTCAAGGAAGGTCAGGTTTCAAAAATGGAAGGAAGGGAAGATGCTTCATTTGCAACAAGTTTGGTCGCTATGCTAGGGAGTGTCCTAATAGAAGGGATACACCTCATGATGATGACAACCACAACGATAACAATTTCCAGGGAAACAACAATCAAAGGAATGGTAGATTCAACAATCAAGGAAAAAGGAATGCTCTTGCTTCTCATCAAGGAAATGGTCGCCCTCCCAAGAGATCAAGAAACACTAGGTATGACGAATCTAATGTTGTTGATAACAAGCAAAAAGAATTTATCTTATATCTATCCTTTCTACTGCATCTCCTCCGGACACTTTGGGAAATTGGTTGATTGATAGTGGTACCTCAAGGCACTTCACCGGGTATAAGAAGCTCTTTCAAATCTGGTTGAAAGGGATACAAATTTAGAAATTATCCTTGGAGACAATGCCACCTATCCCGTGAAGGGAGTTGGGGATGTTACTCTTCAATTGAATTAGGGTAACACCATTCATCTACAAGAATTATTACATGTACCTAATCTATAGAAGAACCTGGTATCTATCTTGACGATGGAGGACAAAGGATTCAAGGTGGCATTCATCAATGGAAAGGTACGTGTGTGGAATAAAAATTTCAAAGATTCATTTACACTTGGCTTCAAGGTTGATAGCCTATATCAAGTTGGAGGAAGCCCATTGGGAGCTATGTCTTGCGACATATCACTTCAATCTGAATTATGGCACCGAAGGTTTGCTCATCTACATTATAAGGCTCTACTCGATGCAAGGAAGATGGTGACAGGTATGCCCCAATTTGAAGTAGAACATGAAGGTGTTTGTCAGGGGTGTGTGACGTGTCGAAGGAAAGCATACAAGGGGACCATTCTCCTCAAGTAATAGTAAGACTATTAACATATTGCAATTGATTCATTTTGATCTATCTGGTGCAATGGTCATGAACTCATTGGTAGGATACTTATATTATGCAACCTTTATAGATGATTTCTCTAGCAAGACTTACATATATTTCTTGAAAAAAAAGGACGGTATTCTTATGGTTTCGTTCTTTCAAAGTTTTGGTTGAAAATAAAATCGGGAAGAAGATCAAAATATTGAGGACTGATAATGGAACCAAATAGGAATCAATTGAGTTCAAAGATTATTGTAGAGAAGCTGGCATTAAGAGGGAGACTACTACCGCATATACTCATGAGAAAAATGGTGTTGCTGAAAGGAAGAACTGTTATCGTAGAAGCCACTCGTGCCATGCTTCATGATCAAAGCCTTCAAAAGTTCTTATGGGCCAAAGCTGCAAACATTGTCGTGTATGTTCAAAATAGATGCCCTCATCAAGTTTTGGATCCCAAAGAAGTTTTCACCGGTAAGAAACTTGATGTTTCTCACTTTACAATTTTTGGTAGCCTTGTATATTTTCATGTGCCGAAAGAAAAGAGAAGCAAATTGGATGCTTCTGGGAAGAAAGGAACATTTGTGGGCTATAGTGAAACTTCTAAGTCATATAGAATCTATGTGCTTGGTCAAAGAGAAGTGGAGATAAGTCATGATGTCACTTTCGATGAGGATGCTGTCCTTGAGAAGATTAGTAACCTTCCTCTTCCAAGGAAGGACAAAGAAGCAGATTCTGGAAAGCAGGGAGAACCGCAGGATGAGCAGATGCCCGATGCTGAAGGACTAATGGATCCCATTGATCCACCCCCTCATGAGCCCTCCTCCTTGAAAAGGAGACCCTCATGGCTTAGGGAGACTCTTGAAGATTCCGAGAGACATGTTGCACCAAGGGGGACATTTCGTGAAAGAAAGAAGCTGAATAGGTACCAAGGGTACTTAACCGCTATGAGTACCATTGTTCAATCTAAGCCTTGCACATTTGAAGAAGCTGCCAAACACCAAGTCTGGAAGGATGCAATGAACAAAGAGTATGAGTCGATTATGAAGAATGATGTTTGGGATGTAGTCCCTAGACCTAAGGACAAATCCTTTGTCACCTCGAAATGGCTCTACAAGGTCAAGCATGGAGTTGATGGAAGCGCTGAAAAGTTCAAGGCCAAATTCGTTGCTCGAGGCTTCTCTCAAAAGGAAGGTGTAGATTATGATGAGATATTTGCACTGGTTGCCCGCTACACCACCATCCATTCGATTATAGCCCTCGTTGCCTCGCAAGGATGGAATCTTCATTAGATGGATGTCAACACTGGCTTCTTGCATGGTTCACTTAAGGAGGAAGTCTATGTAGAACAACCTGAGGGGTTTGAAGTTCAAGATCGTCAAACACATGTATGCAGGTTGAAGAAAGCCCTTGCTGGGATTTACATGAAGTGAAGCTAATCCGAACCTTTATTTTAAGGTTGAGAATGATAAACCTCTCATCTTGGTACTCTATGTGGACGATCTCTTTTTGACAGGCACAAACCCTTTTATTCATCAATGTAAGAGGGAGTTGGCTTCCGAATTCGAGATGAAGGTTCTAGGATTGATGCATTACTTCCTAGGGTTGGAGGTCTGGCAAAAGCTAGGTGAGATTTTCTTTTCTCAAGGAAAATACATTGTGAAGATACTTGAAAGTTTTGGGATGGTGCACTGCAAGTCTGTGACTACTCCGATGGAACTTAATTTCAAGAAGTTATGTGGAAGTGTTGTTGGGCCTGATTTGGGAAATCCTACCGAGTATCTTCAACTTGTGGGGACCTTGATGTTCTTAGTGAACTCCTGTCCGGACATATGTTTTGCAGTGAATAAATTGAGCCAGTTTATGGCTGAGCCTCATCACGTACATTGGATTGCTGCCAAGAATCTCTTGAGATATCTTCGGGGCATAATCACCTATGGACTGAGATACACTGTCGGGAATGTGAGGCTCCATGGTTACTCTGATGCACACTGGGCTGGCAATGTGGTGGATCGTAAAAGCACATCTGGAAGTTGCTTCTCTCTAGGTTTTGCTTCGATATCATCGATGAGCAGGAAGCAAAAGTCGGTTGCTTTGAGCACCGCTGAGGTTGAATACATTATTGCTAGTATGGCTTCCTGTGAAGCTGTTTGGTTGAGGAAGCTCTTTAGTGATTTGTTTGCACATGTGCTGGATACCATCGTGATCTTTTGCGACAACCAGAGTGGGATTCGTCTTTCAGAGAATCTCGTGTTTCATGACCGCTCTAAGCATATTGATATCAGGTACCACTTTATTCGGGATATGGTACAACAGGGAGCAATAAGGCTCCAACACATTGGGATTGATGATCAGGTCGCCGATATTCTTACGAAGCCCCTAGGGAAGGTCAAATTCTTGACCTTTCGTGAACGACTTGGAGTCGTGGAGAGACCCTCTTATGAGAGTACCGTATGAGATGGATGTTGAGCTCTGGGAGCTTGGGGGGCTTGGGGTACTTCTTGGAGTGATGAGCGACGATAGGGTGAGTGGTTCACCTTCCCCTATTGGTGCGCGATGTATAGGGTGAGTGGTTCACCTTCCCCTATTGGTGCGCGATGGTGGCATATGCATAGGATGAGTGGTTCACCTTCTCCTATGGCATATGAACAACTTGATTGGTTCACCTTCTCCTGCCGGCACATCCTACCCATGTAGTCCGGAACTCATGGGAAGTACCTCTCATCTCGTCAATGAGTAGGGAAATGAGGATAGGGAACATAGTACTACCGATGGACGCATCGTGTACTACCGTACTTCCTGTGCTAGGATGTTGATATTGATTTGGGATCAATGGAAATTGACTTCGGGTTGGTTAAGAGTGGTATGACACTCTCTCTTTAATTGGACACTGACTTCGGGTCAGTGGAGAATGGTATGATACATCCTCGATCATTTCTTCTTTCTTCATAGTTTAACAGAGCAGAGTAGAGAAAGTGATGGTACAGATTGTCAGACAATTTGGCAGGTGAAGTTCTCCCTAGTTGAGAGGGAGTGTTAAATTTGGCAACTAGGGCCAAAATTCGCATTGGATAGCTCATATGAGGTAGCTCATATTTTTCTTGGATTCCTCTCTCCGAGAAGGGTAGGATTGATCTAAAGATCATCCCATTTTTACATGTACAAGTGAAATTATGATTTTATTTTGATTATGGACAAATTGTCAAGGTTGGCCAGCAAACTCATGTAGGCTCAGAAGCCCAACAGTCACGTCTATTCATCCGCAATGTTTTCTTATAAATACATGATGCCGCCGAAGGGAAGGAAGGGTTTTATGTTCCAACATTGACTAGATTTGACCAAAAATTGCAGAAGCTATTTTGACTTGCATTGATCAAGCGTTGACCTGTTTTGGTGTGGTTTTGGGTGGAGGAATTCTGTCCTAGCAGGCCGCAGTTATGGGCACAAGAATCGAGGAAATCTGACCTCGTGTTTGACCAACATTGACTATACTAGGGCTGGCTGCAAAGTTGACTTTTGTTGACCAGTTTTGTCTGGACATTTTCGGACTGTTTTGGGCTGATTAGACTTGCTGTCAGAGGCCGAAGTTGACTAGGTTTGATCGAGCTAAATTGAGGAAGAAATCTGCCCTATTGACCAACGTTGACTTTCTGGTTAGGGCTTTCTGTTTCTACTGTTTGATTGATCAGATTTTCACTTGAATTAGACAAGTGAATATTATACATTGTACTCTCTTTCTCTGCTGAAATTTTGAAGACTTATAAGAAGAATTGATCAAGGGTTTCCCCACATTGGGGTTTGTCCCTGGCTGGTGCCATATCTTGTGTCCTCTTGTCTTAGCTAGTCTTCCACTGTTATTGTTTATGTTCTATTTGCATTTTACTATCATGTTGATGTGATTGCTAAACTGGATATTAATTGGGCTAATAAAGAATTTGAAGTAAAATTGCTCTAAGCGTAGAACATACCATTGTTATCCTAAAATTAACAATTTTTATATGTGTGTGCTAGCATATTTCTCAGTTTCCAACGCTATTATTTTTTGCAGTATTTTTTGTGAATATTGCAGTGCTTATTTTGTTGTTGCCGTAGCAATAAACTGCTAATTTAATTAACAGTTAGAAGAAATAATACCAATTGCTACAATAGGATTTTAGACTTGAAATTTTCACATGGTATCAGAGCGTGATTGATGAGACGGGGAAGCTCAGAAGCAGAGGAAGAAATTCGCTGTTCATAGGGAGTAGTAGGACGAATTTCTGGAGGCTGCGTAGAGCCTAAGCCAGACAATTCAAATTGCTGGGCAGATCGATTTTTCAGTGCAGATTAGCAGAAAAATTTGGCCTGTTGGATTCAATGATTCCAATAGGCAGTGGGAGCAGTTGTAGCTCAGATTTTCGCTGAGCAGATTCCTTGTTTGGGTGCAGAAAGTTTTCCAGCAGCTTGCAGAAGCAAAATTAGCATCGGGTGGAAGGGAAAGTGCACACACAAAGGGAGTTTTCTCAGAGGATTTCTTTTCTTGGAAATTCATGATTTCCAGTTGCATAGGCAACACCATCTAGCAGGACTGTGCATTCTAGAAGGGAGTGCGAATTGCAAAAGCTGATAGACAAGCAAGGGAGGAGGAGATCCTTGGTTATTTTTCTCAATTTTTTTTAGTTTCACAGATTTTTGCAGCTTTGGAGAGATGGCCATATGAGATTGCAAGAGGAGGCCATGTGAGTTAGCTAGAATGCAGATTTGGGCAACAGATCAACTTCCAATTGCCGGAGATAGGTGTTGGAGGAAGGACAAGCTATCTAGTGCGAGTTTCAAAGTGAAGAAAGGTCCTAATAAGGGACAACGGTCAAAAGGAGGATTGCTTGGTTCGGTGTCCCACAGGCCATTGTTACAAACCATGGTAGCCATTTTCATAATTTTATGATGACTGAACTGTCTGCACAACTCGACCTGCCCCATGATAGCTATACCCCCTATTATTTACAAGCAAATGGTCAAGTTGAAGTTTTTAACATAGTTTTAACAAACATGAATAAATGAATAGTTGGAATTCATAAAGGAAACTGGCATACCATGTTTTTTTAAGTCTTGTGGGCATACCGTACTACTGCGAAAACATCTACGGGTTTCACTCCCTTCAAACTTGTCTATGGTTTGGAGGCAGTTTTACCGTTTGAATGTGAAATTCCATCTTTGAAGCTAGCCATCGAGTTATTACCAGCTAACTCTGCAGAGGAAGAACATTGATCCAAGAAGAGGAGTATGAGACTCCAGTGTGCTAGACAGGCAGGGTCTAAAGCTGTGGCAACAAGGAGATCATTCAGATCAGTTCCAATTTGTTGCAGTGGGACCATCACCTTTGTTATAGGAGCCCACAGTATCATAGTAGCAGACTCAGTGTTAGTAGGCGCTGTCAATCATTTAGATGACAACTGCAGATCTACGGAGTCAAGTTCTAGTGCAGGAGGATAGTGCGAGTTGCTAGGAGTGATCAGAGGGATTTCCCATAGGGAGATTGAGACTAAGAGGGAGTCTAGTTTCAGAGGGAATAACCTTATGGAAGCTAATACTTTTGGATATGGGGAGATCAATCTGATTGTTGCAGGAGTTGGAGTTGCAGTGTGAAAGCATCAACAAAGCAGTAGCAACAACAATATGAACAAATCAGAGTTTGCCATGTTCACAGCTATAACTCCAGAAGTGAGGTGGGGCGACAAGGAGCTGTTGTCCACAACTGTAGAAGTTTGGGCAGGATCCTTGAGGTGTCCTCCTCATGGATTGAACTTGCTATAAGGCTCACAGTATTTAGTAGCAGGATGGATCAATGTCAGTGATGTAATCAGATTCTAGGGTGATAGTTGCAGACTAGTAGCAATCAGGTACAAATGATCGTAGTGTAGTGTTGGCAACAATGCAGAGTGGCACAGTGGCACAGTGGTAGAGTTAGCAACAACGCAAATTCTTTAGTGGATAGTGCAGTAGCTAGTAGTAGTGAGGACTCGTGAGACAAATGCATCATACTAAACATAACTGATCCAATATTTAGGATGCTCCTTAGTTGTTGTTACAATTGCAACAGTAACAAATGAGATAGAGTTGTAGTGTAGATGCAGGGTTGGCAACAGTATGACAGTGTGAACAACAACACAGATGCAACATCAGAGTTGCGAAGTGGCTGGTGGGTAGTGGCCAAACATCAGCAACGTGACAAAAGGTGCTACAAAGACACGGTGTTGTGCCAGAGTGTGCAACAATAAAGAGAACACCTTCCTCGCTAAGAGGGAATGTTAGTTTCTATAGCATTAGAGGTGTTCTAGTGTCAAAACTTTTTGGAAAGGCTAAAACACATGGGATTTCCATAACCCATAAATCGTTTTCAGAAGTTCCACCTAGTACTGTCTCAATTAAATTATTATCCTATTTTTAATTATTTCCTAAGTCTAAACTTAGGAAAAGGGGTTAATTAATCAGAATTAAGTGAGATAAGGTGTGAATCATCTAGAAACTCACACAGATCGACATGGAATTAATCTATGCTCTTGATTAGGTTTTAATCTTGGCGGTTGGATGTCCAATATGTAGGAATTTACAGGGTAAGTTCCACAGAAGAATACCAAAAGGACACCGCTCACAACCAGATCTCAAATCAATACACCAGTATTTTTGACGTGGTTAAAACCCTCAGAGTGCAAGGAGGGAAACAGTCCACGGCCTGTCCCAACGTGGGTACAGACAATTTATTAATCAAAGAATGAAAATTTACATAAGCTTCTCTCATGCACGGATTACCCGAACAATGACCCTCCATGCGCTTTAAATAGAACTCATGGACCAATCGGGTGTCAAGCCACGGATCAAGTGTCGGTAATACCGAGGTGAGAGTGAACCGTCGGATCACTACATATCGTGACCGTCGGATTGTAAGTTACAAAATGTACAACGGTAAAGAAACACACTTTACCTAACTCTAACCTAACTCTATACTAGACCAAGTTGAACTTAACTATATCCTATGTGTCGGAATATCCTAACATCCCCCCTTAAGAACAACTTGGGATAGGATTGAAGGATTTACAAATATGACACAATAGGAGAAGGAAGGAGGCACTAGAGCCTATCCCCCCTTAGTGACAACTTCCTGAACTCCAAGCATATATCGAAGTTTAGTGAACTTCGCCTCTGTGAGAGCCTTTGTGAAGATGTCTGCAACCTGATCATCCGTTGGACAATATTGCACTTCAAGAACATGGTCAAGAATGAGCTTTCTGATGAAGTGCATGTGTAGTTCAATGTGTTTGCTGCGCTGATGCTGGACTGGATCTTTGCATAGCTGAATGGCACTTTGATTATCACACCAAAGTGTGGTTGGATGCTGCTGCTCAAAGCCAAACTCTGATAGGATCTGACGAAGCCACAAGGCTTCCTTACTAGCTTCCACGGCACCACGATACTCTGCTTCTGCTGACGAAAGAGAAATGGCAGCCTGTTTCTTACAAGCCCATGTAATAGGTCCTGAACCAAGAGTGAAGACATAACCGGCAGTAGACTTCCGATCATCAAGGTCACCAGCCCAATCAGAATCAGTGAAACCAACTAACAGAGGAGCTGCTTTGGCACTGTAATGAATCCCAAACTGTATTGTACCTCGAACATAACGAAGTATTCTTTTAGCTGCTTTCCAATGACTTTCACGGGGGTTTTGCATAAAACGAGCAACAAGGCCAACAACAAAGGAAAGATCAGGACGAGTATGGGTTAAATACAAGAGTTTTCCGACAAGTTGACGGTATAAGGTAGCATCAACTTCAGGAGAAGTACAAGAGACTGAAAGTTTGACTCCAGACTGAAAGGGAGAAGGGGCTGGCTTACAGTCTTCCATGTGAAAATGACGAAGAATATCACAAGCATACTTGGACTGGGAAAGGAAAATACCCTCTTGGGATTGCAAGACTTGAAGACCGAGAAAATAGTGTAAGTGTCCTAAGTCTGTCATTTCAAATTTCTTTTTAAGGCTGGACTTCACATGGTTTATAAGGTTGGGATCACTACCAGTAAGAATAAGATCATCAACATAAAGAACAAGGATGATGAGAGAGTTGCCCACTTTCTTGGTGTAGACAGTATTGTCAGAATGACACCTAGAAAAGCCAGATTCTAAAAGAAAGCTATCCATTTTGGCATACCAAGCTCGAGGAGCTTGCTTGAGGCCATAAAGGGATTTCTTAAGGCGACAAACGAGGCTGGAGTCTGTTTGTATGAAGCCAATGGGTTGTTCCATATAGATTTCTTCCTGCAAGTCCCCATGCAAGAAGGCAGATTTAACATCCATTTGATGTACTTCCCATTTTAAAGAGGCAGCAAGGGAAAGAACAAGGCGGATAGAGTTCATTTTGGCAACTGGAGAGAAGGTTTCAGTGTAGTCAATGCCTTCAACCTGTGAAAAGCCCTTAGCAACTAGACGAGCTTTATGTTTGTTAACTTTCCCATCTGGTCCATACTTGGTTCTGTAAACCCATTTGCATCTAACAAGTTTGCGTCCCTTTGGTAGAGGAACAAGATCCCATGTATCATTTGTCATCAATGAATGATATTCTTCATTCATAGCTGTTTCCCAATGTGGATGGCCTGAAGCTTCTGCAAAAGTGTCAGGATCATGATTCACTGGAGCTTGAGCCAGTAAAGAAGAGGCTCTTTCAAACTGAGAACGTGTACGTCGCTGATCTGTAGGATCACCGGCAAGATCACCTGCTGCATCCCGAGTAGCACGGACCCATCTTGGAAGTTGAGGATCCTGAGAAGGTGGGGAAGGATTATCATCCTCGCTTTCATCATCAGAAGAAGAAATGTTCTCAAAGATAGAAGAGATGGGAAGAGGTGGCACATCCGCCGGACTAGGCTCGCAGGCCGATTTATTTTCATCAAATTTTACATCTCTTCTAATGATAACATTTTGGGACTTAAATGGAATAAGTCTATAGCCTTTTACATCTTCAGAATATCCAACAAAAGTACATTTCTCACTCTTAGGTTCTAAGGCTTTATGCTTTTCATCTGGAATATGGGCCCATGCTTCACTTCCAAACACACGAAAGTGACTTACATCTGGTTTAATGGAACTCCAAGCTTCTTCTGGAGTGATATTCTCTAGAACCTTAGTAGGAGTGCGATTGATTATATAATTTGCACAATTAATTGCTTCGGCCCAAAAACTAAGACTGAGTCCTTTAGATTGCAGCATAGAATTAGCCATTTCCTTTAAAGTGCGATTTTTCCTTTCAGCTACACCATTTTGTTGTGGAGTGTATGGAACAGTATGTTGCATTTGAATGCCATTTTCGGTGCAAAAGGTGATGAATGCATTTTTAACATATTCTCCACCATTATCAGTTCTTAGCTTAAGAATTTGATGTCCAGATTGTTTTTCAACGAATGCTTTGAAGGCCAAAAAGGTGGTAAATACTTCGCTCTTGAGTTTTAAGAAGTATACCCAAGTGCGTCTAGAGAAATCATCAATGAAAGTTAAGAAGTACTTGCAGCCAGAGAATGAAGCAACAGGAAGAGGACCACATAAATCACTGTGCACAAGCTGTAAAGGGGCTGAGGCGTGCCAAGAGGCACGTTTGTCAAAACTGTCCCGATGATGTTTTCCGAGTACACATCCGGAACAAACACCATCTTTGCAAGATACCATAGGAAGACCTGTCACCATGTTTTCTTTACAGAGATGCTGAAGGGAGCGATAGTTTAAGTGACCATACCGCTCATGCCAAAGTTTGCTCACTTCATCATTATGAGCAACAAATACTGAGGGAAGATGGGATGACCCAAAGTTGTGAAACTTATACAACCTTTTGGAATCATCAGCAAGACCAGTAGCTAGAATCTGTTTAGGATCTTTTAGATCCTTGATTACAACATCATGAGGTGAAAATTCAACGATTTTACCTTCACCTGAATGAGTTATCTGATAGACAGATAGAAGGTTGCAGGATAAGTTTGGAACACATAATACATCATTGAACTGACCATTGTCTAGATGAACAGTTCCAGTCCCTACAACATTAAGAGATCTATCATCACCAACATATATATTTTTGGTGTTACAATCATTTAAAGAAGAAAACATGGCTTGGTTTTTGGCCATGTGACAAGAGGCTCCAGAATCAATGAGCCACTCATGAGAATGAGAAGAAGAAGAAGATACATTTAATGCATAACTAGACTGAGATGATTGACGATGACATGCAGAAAATGCCGTTCCGGAAGTTGAAGTTGAAGTAGGCTCCAGATGGATGTTATGTTTCTTCATTGCGGCTTCCAAGGCTTCCATCTTCTTAAAGCATTTAGATTCTAAGTGGCCATCTCGATTACAAAAGTTACAATGTCTTTCAGTCTTCTTCCATTTGTTTTTATTGGGCTTATCATATTGCTGAAATGATCTTTCATCTTGAGGCTGAGTTGGTTTAGGACCATTCCTTTGAGGATAAGACTTCTTAGGATTCTTTGAATTTGGATACTGCTGGGCGGCTAACGCTTTTGTGGAAGAGTTTCCAAGATTAAGAAGACCAAGGTGTAAGAGTTTTTCTTGTTCTCTTATTAAGGAATCACAAAAGGAGTCAAAGGAAGGGGGCTTGTAGTCTTTGCCTTGACAAATGAAAGCTTCCCTGGTAGAATGGAAAGTGGAAACAAATACAGAGTAGGCTGGCCCTAACTTAGTGAGGATGGAATAAATAAGGTTACCATCATCTTTCTTAACTTTAACACCTTCCAAGAGATATCTAAGGTTCTTGAATTTTGACAAGAAATCTTCAATGCAAGAAAAATTATTAGGATCCAAAGTAAGCAGCTCATTTTCAAGTTGATGGGATCTAATTTCATTTTTAATCCCAAAAACTTTAGCAAGTTTTTCTAATGCTTCATGAGGAGTTTCAATTTCTGCAATGTGGAATCTAAGATCAGGAGAAACAGACATTCCTATCAAGCCACGTGCTTGATCTTGTCGATTTTCCCATTTTTCGGCCTTGTCTTCATCTTTGGGTTTCTTCTCTTGGTCTGTGGCTATTCTGAAGAGACCTTTACTTCTAAGTAAATCTCCCATGTAGGCGACCCATTGGAAGTAGTTAGTGCTGTCAAGAATGACTTGGCATGGACTTTCCATTTTTGAAAAACAACTGAAGCTGAAGATGCTGAAAGTGAGTGGTCCAATGGATAGATCTCGAAAAAATAGGCGGTTTTAAAAAAAACGGCTCTGAAAAAGGCTTCCGGATGAAGAAGTTATGGCTTTTTGAAAAAAAATTGTTGACGTTGCCGGCAAAGTGCGCGAATGTGCGGGAATGAAAAAATCCGCCCCCACAAAATGGAGACTTGAACCCAAGACCTCTACTCTCTTAAAAGGTCTTTGAACCAATTGATCTATACAAAAGATTTGAGAGAGAGAGAGAGAGAGAGAGAGAGAGGAGGGGGGGGGGGGGGGGGGGGCCTCGATTTGCGTGCTTGCCTTGGGAAGACTCTTTTCCCCTACAAAACACAAAACACAAAACCCAACACGAATATCCAAAGAAAAACGAACCTTACGGCTCGAAGTTAGCTTTAGCCAAAAAACTAGAAATTTTAAAAAAAAAATCTCAAAGTTAGCTTTTAGCCGAAAAAATAAATATTTTCCTCAATGTTTCTGATTTTCCGAGATCACACTAAGGTGCAGGGAAAAGAGCATACGCATGAGAAAAATCCTTTCTTTCTGTTTCTGATTTGCCCAGATCGCACAGAGTCGCAGGGCAAAGAGCATACGCAGAAATGAAAGGTATAGATCCGGAAAAAAAAAAGGCTAAATAAACCGAAACCGAAATAAGCAGAGAGAAAATGACAGTAAACTGCAAAAAAAAACACTGTATACCTCCCGATCTGAAAAATGACGCAGCTAGGGCTACCGGAAACCTTTTCGCGTGAAACGAAAGGGGTTCCTCACTGAAACAGATGCTCCGAATGCAACAGAGCAGTCCTCTCGGCCCGAAAGCAGTCAGAAACAGCAGATCTAGGAAACGACAGCCGCATGTAGTTCTACCGGCTTCAGATTTGGATCACCAACGGACGCGGCCCTCAAATAGCTCTGATACCATGTAGGAATTTACAGGGTAAGTTCCACAGAAGAATACCAAAAGGACACCGCTCACAACCAGATCTCAAATCAATACACCAGTATTTTTGACGTGGTTAAAACCCTCAGAGTGCAAGGAGGGAAACAGTCCACGGCCTGTCCCAACGTGGGTACAGACAATTTATTAATCAAAGAATGAAAATTTACATAAGCTTCTCTCATGCACGGATTACCCGAACAATGACCCTCCATGCGCTTTAAATAGAACTCATGGACCAATCGGGTGTCAAGCCACGGATCAAGTGTCGGTAATACCGAGGTGAGAGTGAACCGTCGGATCACTACATATCGTGACCGTCGGATTGTAAGTTACAAAATGTACAACGGTAAAGAAACACACTTTACCTAACTCTAACCTAACTCTATACTAGACCAAGTTGAACTTAACTATATCCTATGTGTCGGAATATCCTAACACAATAAAAGATTATAAGAAGTCGTTGGGTAGATGGATGACACACTTGTGAGAACCACAAAGAGTTCGATTTTCCAGAGAGTTACAGTGATGGAAGAGTTCGAGCTTCGGTAAGGAAGCAATGACAAAGAGGGTCAGAGATAGTGAAGCCAGAGGAAGAGTTCAGATCCGGTGAGTACATTTTCATAGAGACTGAGATTTCCCCAGGGGGCTGCGCAGGGGCTTCATTGGGCAATTCGATTTGCTAAGGAAGGAAGACATTTTCAATTCTAGAGGCTGGGCAGAGGTTCCGGAGTGTCGGAGAAGCATTTTCCCCGTCAACAGTAGCCAAGACGACTTGATTTGCAGTTGTTACGGACTAAGGGTGTAGCAGACTGCGGAGAGGTATCACAGAAGTTGCCTAGGGCTATGTGGACGACTTGCATTTCAGTGGTAGTCATGTGTCAGGATTGCTCGGAGTGAGGGTAATTTCCCTCAGATAATTTTTGCCAGTATTTTCTGTGTAGGATTGCCAGTTTTTGACATCCAGAATATACTCGAATAAATTCACTATTACTTAATAATAAAAACCCTTAGCTACTGCACTGGTTTTATGAAGTTGGGTTTTTCCGGGGACATTTGTCTAAAAATAATTGTGTCAACTTTTATGTGTGTGCTAGCATATGTCTTAGTTTCCAGCGATATTATTTTCCACAATATTTTTGTGAAGATTGCAGTGTGTTTATTTCATTGTTGTCATAGCAATAAACTGCTAATTTAATTAACAGTTAGAAGAAATAATACTAGTTGTTGAAATAGGATTTCAGACTTGAAATTTTCACATGGTATCATAATGTGATTGATAAGACGAGGAAGCTTAGAAGCGGAGGAAGAAATTTGCTGTTCAGAGCGAGCAATAGGACGCATTTCTGGAGGCTGCGCAGAGCCTAAGACAGGCAGTTCAAATTGCAGGGCGGATCGATTTTTTAGTGCAGATTGGTAGAAAAATTTGGACTGCCAGATTAAGTGATTCCAGTAGGTAGAGGGAGCAACTGCAACTCGGATTTTCGCTGAGCAGATTCCTTTTTTGGGCGCAGAGGGTTTTGCAACAGTTTTCGAAAGGAAAATGAGCACCGGGTGGAAGAGAAAGTTCACACACAGGGGGAGTTTTCTTAGAGGATTTCCTTTCTAGGAAATTCATGATTTCTAGTTGTAGCGGCAACACCAACTAGCAGGACCACACATTCTAGAAGGGAGTGCAAATTACGGAAGTTGATAGCCAAGCAGGAGAGGAGGAGATTCTTGTTTATTTTTCTCAATTTTCTTGAGTTTCACATATTTTTGTGGCTTTGCAAAAATGGCCGTACAAGATTGCTAGAGGAGGCTAACGAGTTAGCCGGAATGCAGATCTGGGAAGCAGATCAACTTCCAGTTGCCGGAGGTAGGTGTAGGAGGAAGGGCGAGCTGTCTAGTGTGAGTACACCACGTGTGGAGTATTAATATATAAATCTCATACTCTCATATATATTTCCTCTTTTACACAAGGTCCTAGTGGTGCACCAAATCTAGGAGGAGTATGAGACTCCAGTGTGCTAGATGGGCAGGGTCCAGCGTAGTTTCAACAAGGAGATTAGTTAGATCAGTTTCATAGTGTTGCAGCGGGACCATCACCTTTGCTATAGGAGTCCACAGTATCATAGTAATAGAGTCAGTGTCAGTAGGCGCTGTCAATCATTTAGATGATGTTAAAATTGGCAACTAGGGCAAAACTTCATGTGGGTCATCTTATTCATGGCTGATAATATTTTTATTAGATTCCTCTCGTCGAGAGGTGTAGGATTGATATAAAGATCATCCGATTCTGATAAGTATTCATGGAGATATGAATTTATTTTGATTATGGAATTATTATCAAGCCGACCTACAACTCATGTAGGCTCAGAAGCCCAAAAGTTGCATCTATTCAAACACCAACATTGTGTATAAATACAGGAGGACTTTTCCTCATTTTGGACTCACTCATCTCATCACATCTCTCTCTCTACTGCGCAGAAAAGGGTCCCTCCCTCACACATATGAAGTCGGAAGTTGCTAAAACTGAAGCTGCAATTGCAGAAATAAAGATTGACTTGCGTGGACTAGAAGATCTCCTCATTTGAATTGTGCTGGAGGTTCATTTGAACGTCCTTTGAAAGCCGCAACTTTTGGTGGTGGAATCAAGTCAATCCGACAGACGGTTTGCAAGATATCGACAGCCCTAGTTTGAAGCCGGAAGCTGCTGAAACTGAAGCTGCAACTGCAGAAGTAAAGATTGACCTACGTGGACTAGAAGATCTCCTCATCTCAATTGCGCTATAGGTTCATCTGAACCTCCTCTAAAAGCCGCAACTTTTGGTGGTGGAATCAAGTCAATCCAACAGACGGTTTGCAAGATATCAACTGCCTTAGTTTGAAGCTGGAAGTTGCTGAAACTGAAGCTGCAACTGCAGAAGTAAAGTTTGACCTGTGTGGACTAGAAGATCTCCTCATCTGAACTGCGCTATAGGTTCATCTGAACCTCCTCTGGAAGCTGCAACTTTTGGTGGTGGAATCAAGCCGATCCCACGGACGGTTTGTGAGATATCATCTGCCCTAGTTTGATGATGAAGCCGCTAATGCTGATGCTGCTGATCTAGGGTTTGCTACTGCTGATATGAATCAGATTTATTGTACTATTTCTCTCTGCTGAATTATTGAAGATAAAAGAAGATTTGATCAAAAGGTTTCCCCACACATTGTGGGGTTTGTCCCTGGCTAGCCGCCACATCTTGTGTTTCTTGTCTTGGCTTGTTTTCTGTCGATCGTTTAATGTTATATCTGCACTTTACTTTATGTACATGTGATTGCTAATCTGTGGAATATAATAAGGAAAAGAAGTAAACTGTTATAAGCATAGAACATACCATAACTTAACATGGTATCAGAGCTGAGGTGAAGACAAAGCCCGAGCAAGAGCAAGAGCAATCACCGAAGAGAAGATTGGCAAGGCTATCTTAAAAGAACGATGGGGTCCTCAACACTCTTTCCTACCGAAGACAAGCTCCGTGAGAAAGCTGACTATCACGGATGGAAGATGTCTATCAATTTAACCCTTGAGGATCAAGGAATGTTGGATCATGTGAGAGGCAATATTGTTGAGCCTCCATCAAATGCATTCGTTGCTGCCAGGAACAAATGGAAAACCGGTGAGGTCTAAACAAAGAAGATCATTCGAGACTCTATCAACAAGCGCTTGGTGGCCTACATCTCCGATCGGACACCTCCAAGGAAATCTATGATAGACTGGTGAGTTTATTTAAAGTAAATGATGCAAATCAAGTTTTGTTTCTTAGAAATAAGCTGAGGGAAATCAAGAAGGGTAAAGATGAGAGTATGCAAGCATACTTCTTAAGAATCACGGAGATCAAGAAGGATCTCCTATCTATTGGGGAGACTATTACTGACAGAGAAATGGCACTCACAACTCTTGGAGGATTATCATCCGAATGGTACGTGTTTAGGACTACTCTTCTGAACAATAATGTAATTCCTGGTTTCGAGGAATTAATGGCTAGATGCATTCAAGAAGAAACAAGGGTAGAAGAGCAAGAAATGCCCATGCCTAAAGGTCCTCCTGCTGCCTTTTCTTCTCATGCTAAGAAAATGAATAATTCCAGGACTAAATCAAAAGGAAAGGTTGGACCTAAAGATGGAAGAAAAGGACGATGTTACATCTGCGATAAAGCATGTCACTATGCAAGGGAGTGCCCTGATAGAAAAGACTCACACTGAGACAATGATCAAAATCTCTCTGATGGCAATCAAAGGAATGAAAAATTCAATAGCAAAGGTAAGAGGAGAGCTAGGATTCAAGGAAGAGAACAACCATTCAAGAAGGCTAGAAATTCCAACATGTATTAAATGCACCTGACCTCAAAAAGAACCTGGTGTCCATCTCGGCAATGGAAGACAAAGGCTACAAGGTAACCTTCAGCGATGGCAAGGTACGTATATGGAAAAATAATGTTAAAGATGCCTTTACTCTTGGGTTTCGTGTTGATTCATTATATCAGGTCGATGGAAGTCTGCTAGGTGTCATATCTTATGACACATCTCTTTAGTCCGAACTTTGGCATCGGAGGTTTGCCCACCTTCATTATAAAGCTCTACCCGGTGTAAGACAAATGGCGGCAGGGATGCCTGAATTCCGAGTAGAGAAAGAAGGTGTATGTCCAGGATGTGCTGAAGGAAAGCTCAAAAGGGGAACATTCCCCTCAAACCAAAGAAAGACCTCCGATATATTTCATGGTTCACTTAGGCATATCTGAGGCTGGCATTAAGAGGGAGACTACTACACCACATACTCTTGAGCAGAATGGTGTGGCAGAAAAGAAGAACCGTATGATTGTGGAAGATGTCTCTATGGGTAGATGATGTAAAAATGCTTGATGTGGAGGAACCCATGGATCTTATTTATCCACCTGAGCCTCCCTCTTCTAGGAAGAGGCCTTCATGGCTTAGGGGGATAATTGATGATGCTGAAGGATATGCTGCACCCCGAGGAACCTTCCGTCAAAGTAAGAAACCTAACAAGTATCAAGGATACCTGACCATCATGAGCACGATCATACAAAATGAGCCTCCATCAGTCTCAGATGCCATCAAGCATAAAGTATGGAAGGATGCTATGACCAAAGAATATGAGTCTATTATGGAGAATGATGTCTGGGAAGTAGTTCCTAGACCCCAGGACAAGACAATTGTCACTTCTAAATGGCTTTACAAGATAAAGCATGCAGCAGATGAAAGTATGGAAAAGTATAAGGCTCGTTTTGTTGCTCATGGTTTCTCCCAGAAGGAAGGTATAGACTATGATGTAATATTTGCACCTGTTGCTAGATATACGACCATCCACTTGATCATAGCCCTTGTGGCTTCACAAGGATGGAACCTACATTAGATGGATGTCAAGACCGCATTCTTGCACGATTCGATCAAAGAAGAGGTCTACCTAGAGCAATCCGAAGGATTTGAGATTTATGATCGAAAATCTCATGTATGCAGGTTGAAGAAGGCTCTCTATGGGCTAAAGCAAGCACCCTGAGCATGGTATGAGAAGATCGATAGCTACTTGATGAAGCTGGGATTCACTAGGAGTGAAGCCGATCCTAACCTTTACTTTAAGGTTGAAGATGACAAGCCTTTCATACTGGTGTTGTATGTGGATGACCTCTTTCTAACAGGTGCATACCCTCTCATTCACAAATGTAAGAGGGAGTTGGCTTCTGAAATTGAAATGAAGGACCAAGGACTTGAAGTGTGGCTGAAGCCAAGGGAAATTTTCCTATCTCGAGGAAAATATGTGGTAAAGATATTGGAAAGATTCGGTATGATGAACTCCAAGCCTGTGACTACCTCGAGGATCTTAACTTTTAGAAGTTATATGGTAGTGATGTCGGACCAGATTTGGGAAACGCCTTTGAGTTTCATAAACTCATTCACATTGATGTTCTTGGTGAACCTCCGTCCGAACATATGTTTTGCAGTTAGCATTGTGAGCTCATATTTGGTTGAGCCTCACTGGATTGATGCCAAGAATCTTTTGAGATATCTTCGTGGCACAATTACTAATGGGCTAAGATACACTGTGGAGATGTGAGACTACTTGGATATACTGATGCTGATTGGGCAGGCAGTGTGGTGGACCGTAAGAGCACTTCCGGGTGCTGTTTCACCTTAGGATTTGCTTCGATATCCTGGATGAGCAGGAAGCAGAATTGGTGGCTTTGAGCACCGCCGAAGCAGAATATATTGCTGCTGGCATGGCCTCCTGTGAGGCAGTCTAGTTGCAAAAGCTCTTCAGTGAGCTGTTTGGATTTACTTTGGATACCACTGTGATTCTCTGTAACAACCAGAGGTGGGGTTCGATTATTGAGAAATCCCGTATTCGTTGATTGCTCCAGCAGATAGACATCATCTGGGATATGGTAAGTCAATGAGCAAGGAGGCTCCATCGCATTAAGATGATGTACAGGTCGATACACCTTGTCAAAGCCCCGAGGAAATATCTAATCTGTGATTTTCCCAAACGACTTGGAGTCGTCAAGAAACCATTGTACAAGGGTCCTGCATGTTGCATACATTGAGCTTTGGGAGCTCTGAGGGCTTGCAGTTCTTACTGGAGCAACATATGACCACAGGGTGACTCACCCTCCCCTGGTGGTGCGCACTGGAACAAGATGATTCACTCTCTTGTGGGACAAGATGATTTGCTCTCTTATGGAACAGGATGATTCGCTGTCCTGTGTAGCATGATGATTAGTTCTCCTGTGAGGCCTGGATTGATGTGTTCTCCATGGCGATTGTAGCAGGATTGATGTGTTCTCCTGTGAGGCCTGGATTGATGTGTTCTCCATGGCGATTGTAGCAGGATTGATGTGTTCTCCTGTGAGGCCTAGATTGTCTCCATAGCGATTGTAGTAGGATTGGTGTGTTCTCCTCTGAGGCCTGGATTGATGTGTTCTCCATGGCGATTGTAGCAAGATTGATGTGTTCTCCTGTGAGGACAGGATTGATTAATTCTCCTGTCGAGGCATCCTACCCATGCAGTCTGGGACTCATGGGAAGTACCTCTCATCTGATCAATGAGCAGGGAAATGAAGTTAGGGACCATAGTAGTACCGATGGACGCATCGTTGTATCTACCGTACTCCCTACGCTAGGATGACCTCTATTGATCTGGGATCAATGATATTGGTCTGGGACCAGTGGTAGGAGTTGTACCATACTATGACACTGACTTCGGGTTGGTTGAGACTGGTCTAGGACCAGTGGTACATACTCTAAGATTGACTTCGTGTCAGTGCAGTACTGGTCTGGGACCAATGAGAGTGGTACATACTATGATGCTGACTTCGGGTCGTTTGAGACTAGTCTAGGACCATTGGTACACTCTCTGAGACTGTGATACTATTCTGGGACCAGTGGTAGGAGTGGTACTTACTATGAAGCTGACTTCGGGTCGGTTGAGACTGGTCCTGGACTAGTGGTACGCACTCTGAGACTGACTTTGGGTCAGTGGAGGATGATATTGGTCTGGGACCAGTGGAGTTGTACTCACTATGACGCTGACTTCAGGATGGTTGAGACTGGTCTGGGACCAGTGGTACATACTCTGAGACTGACTTTGAGTCAGTGTGATACATCCTCGATCATTTCTTCTTCTTCATAATTCGGACAAAAGCAGAGCAGAATAGAATAATGCAAGAGCAAAGCAGAACAAAGTAGAACAATACAAATTAGTACAGGGCAGAACAAGACAAAGCAGAACAGGCAGAATAGAGCAGAGCAGGACAAGGGACAGGTTGTACAGGGCAGTGCATTTGATGGATGAATAGTAACGATCGATAGACAGATTGCAGATGAAGTTCTCCCTAGTTGAGAGGGAGTGTTAAAATTGGCAACTAGGGTAAAACTTCATGTGGGTCATCTTATTCATGGCTAATAATATTTTTATTAGATTCCTCTCATCGAGAGGTGTAGGATTGATATAAAGATCATCCGATTCCTATAAGTATTCATGGAGATATGAATTTATTTTGATTATGGAATTATTATCAAGCCGACCTACAACTCATGTAGGCTTAGAAGCCCAACGGTCGCATCTATTCAAACACCAACATTGTGTATAAATACATGACTTTTCCTCATTTTGGACTCACTCATCTCATCACATCTCTCTCTCTATTGCACAGAAAAGAGTCTCTTCTCTACTGCGCAGAAAAGGGTCTCTCCCTCACACATGTGAAGCCGGAAGTTGCTGAAACTGAAGCTGCAATTGCAAAAGTAAAGATTGACCTGCGTGGACTAGAAGATCTCCTCATCTGAACTGCGCTGTAGGTTCATCTGAACCTCCTCTGAAAGCCGCAACTTTTGGTGGTGGAATCGAGTCAATCCGACAGACGGTTTGTAAGATATCGACTGCCCTAGTTTGAAGCCGGAAGTTGCTGAAACTGACGCTGCAACTGCAGAAGTAAAGATTGACCTACGTGGACTAGAAGATCTCCTCATTTGAATTGTGCTATAGGTTCATCTGAACCTTCTCTGAAAGGCACAACTTTTGGTGGTGGAATCAAGTCAATCCAACAGACGATTTGCAAGATATCGATTGCCCTAGTTTGAAGCTGGAAGCTGCTGAAACTGAAGCTGCAACTGCAGAAGTAAAGTTTGACCTGTGTGGACTAGAAGATCTCCTCATCTGAATTGCGCTGTAGGTTCATCTGAACCTCCTCTGGAAGCTGCAACTTTTGGTGGTGGAATCAAGCCGATCCAACGGTCGGTTTGTGAGATATCATCTGCCCTAGTTTGATGATGAAGCCGCTAATGCTGATGCTGCTGATCTAGGGTTTGCTATTGCTGATATGAATAAGATTTATTGTACTATTTCTCTCTGCTGAATTATTGAAGATAAAAGAAGATTTGATCAAAGGGTTTCCCCACACATTGTGGGGTTTGTCCCTGGCTAGCCGCCACATCTTGTGTCTCTTGTCTTGGCTTGTTTTCTGTCGATCGTTTAATGTTCTATCTACACTTTACTTTATGTACATGTGATTGCTAATCTGTGGAATATAATAAGGCAAAGAAGTAAACTGTTATAAGCATAGAACATACCATAACTTAATAGATGACAACTGCAGATCTAGTTGCAGTTAGTACACGTGAGACGATTGCAGTGCTAGATGCAATGACATAGGTAGTGCGAATTGCCTAGTTGCAGTATGCAGGTGCAATTCCAGCCAAACGATTCCCAACACAGAGCTACCCAATCAAGTTCCAGTGTAGGAGGACAATTCAAGTTGCCAGGATGGATCAGAGAGATTTCCCATAGGGAGATCGAGACTCAGAGGGAGCAACCCTATGGAAGCTACTACTTTTGGATATGGGTAGTGTTGACCACTACCGGTCAACTACCCATGCAATACCCCACCTCTTTTCTTGGCAGAAAGTGGTAGCACCTGATCGACGTGTCCGTGCCATCCTGCAGTCATCAGCAGCTTGATCGATTTATGTTGTAAACCCAGTCTGCATGTATGAATTGTAAATAATCTTAGCAGATCTGAGTCATGTATGTAAATTGCCTAGGTGGACCTAACTTTCTAATGATAATCTACGTCCCGGAAGGTTTTTCGTCTCACCGATCTACGATCGGCAGAGTTTTCCTTCAACCTGACCCCAAAGCCGGGATGCATTTTGTTATTAGAACTTTAGGAGAATCCTAGTGTGTTAATCTGCTAGATTATAGTTGTGTCGCAGAACTGGGTGGTTTATGAGGGTCTATGTTAAAGTGGGTTTGTCCCCTTAAGATGTAAATTGTAAAAGTCATGATGTAATGTGTCTTGAGGGTTGAAAAATGTTTTAGTCCCCTCATGAGTCCTAAGTCCTAGGTCCTAGGTGATGTTTCCAAAGGCTTAGTTCGATGATCCATTTAAGAAAGTAAATAAAATAATAAAATAATAAAATAAATAAAAATTAAAAATTTAAAAAATTAAAAAAAAAAAATAAAAAATAATAAAAAAAATAAAAAAATAAAAAAATGAAATAAATAAAAAATAATTAAAAAATTATAAAATAAGGCAAAAACCCTAAATAATAAAATAATAATATTTTAAGTGAATGCATGCAAAATATTATTTTTTAATAATTCGACGGATGAGATTAAGAGATGTCTTGATCTCCATCGACGGTCGAGATCATTTCGACATGGATCACTCGAACTAGCCGTTGGGATCATTTCCTTTAAGTAGGGTGCTAGGGGTCAGTTCAGATATAAGAAGATCTGTGAGTCTGGTAATGAGGAAGCTCTCTTGTAATCTGTTTCTGGTTAATAAAAGAAGACTTTGGGGTCCAAATCTTGCTGGTGTTACTGTCTGGAAATGCTGTGAGATTGTTTAATTTTCTGCATATTTTATTTTCAGCCATTAATAATAGCTTATTGTATAGTATTGTGAGCACAAGTATCTTGTTCACTTGCTAGGGTTTGAGTGCTGTTAGGGTTTCTGAAGTAATGGCAGGTATCTCCATTACTTTTTGAGATCTAGCAGCATTTTTGCCCTCTTTACTGATGGTTGAAGTGAGCTGTGCAGGAAAACTCTTACTGAAGAAGATTGCCGGGCGTTAGGGGAAGTTCTCAGCTGAACCAACCAACTCCCGCAAGCATTTTTTGCTGAGCCCAGTTGGATTTGATCCTGGGTCTATCATTCAGTTTATTTTTCTAATTTGCATGAGAGATTTTCTGAAGTTCTTCACAGTGGAAACCTGAAATTTTTATTCTTTAAAATATTTCTATTCTTATTGCTGAATCTGGCTATTAAGGGGCCAAAATCTGTAAATTAATCAAGCTGATCTAGGGTTTCAAATTTTTTGCTTTACACAGATTTTTTTTATTAGGGTTTTGTTTTCTTGTACAGGGTTTTCATCAAGATCAAATTTTCAGAAGGAGTTCGCGGCTACCCAGATTATAGCAATCCTCTGCTTACAATCGTGGCCATCTTTCAACTGTTTCTCTTCCCACCATTGTACTTGCATTTTCATTCATTCAGTAAACAAGGATCAAAATTCTGCTCTATTTACATTTAAAATAAAAAACGCAGTAAAATATTGCTTGCTGGCCGGTGAAGAAAAGGGTTTCAGGCTCTGGTTATTAAATATGTGTATGCCCACACGCAGAGAGCAGAAGTTTCTAAACGATACAGCATGTGAAAACATGCATGTTGGCCATCAAAAGGAAAATACCCACGCATTTTTTTTAATCACTGTCGACTGATCTCCTGACCGCAGTCTATCAAGCGATCGAGAAGGGCGTGACTGCATACCCTGGATCGGCCCGCAGGCCTGTCGAACATCCCACAGACATTTGATACACATGCTAATTTTTTTATGGGCCAAGTGATTGACGATTTCTGAAACGTGCGTTGAAATTTTCTTATCAAGCGCCAGGATCAACGTGAGGTGAAAACACGCATTTTTGGCACGACGTTTATCTACGCCGCCGCAGCAGGTCCCTTTGAAAACGACGCTCAGTTCAGTCACAATTGCTCAGCATCCCGCGCGGGCATTAGAAACATTGACCGAAACTCGTTCATGATTAAACACCTTTCTCCGTCAAGCACTAGTCTGCCTGAGGTTTCATTTTTTGCAGTCGGGCGAGTTCATTCAGATTAGAAGGTAAGTCTTGTTTCCATAAGCGTAGGTTAAACTTAGGTTTTCATATATGTTATTTGATTTAGTTTTTAAATTACGCTTTGAATTTTACATTTATTTGAATAAGAAAATTTGAAAATCGTGTATTGTATTTAGGCTTTCAGCTTTTGTTTATTAGTTATGTTAGACTTAGGATTTATGTATTTTGTTTTTTCTTTATTTCAATATAAAGTATAAAAAGACATTAAAAAATTATTTTTATTTTTATTTTTGAGATTTAATTCTTTTTTTTTCTTAGCTTAAGTTTTAGAATAGATTTGATAAGTTTTATTTTCTTTATTTAGCTTTAGATTTTAATTCAAGTAAAAATAAAAAAATAAAAAAATTTAGATTCATTTTCTTTTAAATTTATTTAAAAAATAAAAATAAAAATTTGAAAAGCATAAAAAAAAGCATCGTGGAAATTTTTGCCAGATTCAGTTGTTTTCCTCAGGGAATTATCATGTTATATCTTTTATGCTGAGATTTAAATTTTCAAGTCTGGATACGAATATGATATTTGGTTAAAGATTTATGATTCTCGTGGTGGTTTAAAGCATTCATCTTTTCAAAATTCTCAGTTGTTGGATATCGTTTTGGTTATTCTAAGAGCATTGTGATTTAGCTGATATCTTGTGATGACATATGATTGCTGTTCATGGTTTATGTTCATATATCGTCTAACAAGTAATTGTTTAAACAACAATCTCTTAAGGCACTGGTCTGCTAAATTAATTAAATCCTTTTAGTGCTTATCATATCGTGTCTCGTGTCTCCCAACCAACTGGTCGGCAGTTGGTCTTCATCATTTCGAAGGGTCTACCCCCCTTAGCCGTGGGAGACAGGCTTAAACGGAGAGATCGGGGATCAGAGTGACAACCCCCGGTCTGAGGGTTGTCGTGTCAATCTGCGCGACAACAGGTAGATCAAACTCATTGTTGCAGTAGTTGCAACTGTAGTGCAAAAGCATTAGCAGAGCAGTAGTAGCAACAATATGAGTAGATCAGAGTTTGCCATGTTCGCAACTATACTTCTGGGAGTGAAGTGGGGCGACATGGAGCTGTAGTCCAGAAATGCAAAAGTTTGGGCAGGATCCTTGAAGTGTTCTCCTCATGGATCACTACCTTGCTATAGGGGCCCACATTATTCAGTAACAGGATGGATTAATGTTAATGATGCTGTCAGATTCTGGGGTGACAGTTGCATACTAGTATTTATCAAGTACAAAGGAGCGTATTGCAGTGTTGGCAACAGTGCAGATTGCCACATTGGCAGAGTTAACACTAACGCAGATTCTTGAGTGGACAGTGCAATAGCTAATGGCAGGCAAGGCTCAAGAGACATCCCTATCATACTGAACACAATTGATTGAGTATTTAGGATGCCTCTCAGTTGCAATTGTTGCAATTGCAGCAATAACAGATGAGAGGGAATTGAAGTGCAAATGTAGGGTTGGCAGCAATATGGCAGTGTCAACAGCAGCACAAATGCAACATTAAAGTTGCACAGTGGTTGGTGGGCAGTGGCCAAACATCAACAACGTGACAAAAGGTGGTACAAAGACAAGGTGTTGTGGCAGAATGTGTAGCACTAGAGAGAACACCTTCCTCGCTAAGAGGGAGTGTTAGTTTCTGTAGCATCAGAGGTGTTTTAATCTCGAAACTTTGTGGAGAGGCTAAAATACATGAGATATCCATAACCTAGAAATTGGTTTTGGAAATTCCACCTAGAAATGTCTCAATTAGATTATTAGCCTATTTTAAATTATTTCCTAAGTCTAAACTTAGGAAAATGGGTTAATTAATCATAATTAATTGAGATAAGGTGTGAAGCATCTAGAAACTCACATGGATCAACAAGGAATTAATTTGGGCCCTTGATTAAGTTTTAATCTTGGTTGTTGGAGGTCCAATAGAAGATTATGAAAAGTCAATTGGTAGATGGATGACATACTTTTGAGAACCACAGAGTTTGATTTCCTTGGAGAGTTCGATTTTCCAGAGAGCCAACAGTGCTGGAAGAGTTCGAGTTTTAGTAACGAAACAGAGACAGAGAGGGGCAGGGTAGAGACAGTGAAGCTGGAGGAAGAGTTCCAGATCCGGTGAGTGCATTTGCAGAGAGGCTAAAATTTTTCTAGAAGGCTGCGCAATGGCAATGTAGAGTCTTCAATGGGCAGTTCGATTTGCTAAGGAAGTAAGATGTTTTCAGTTCTTGAGGCCGGGCAAAGGTTCCAGAGTGTCGGAGAAGCGTTTTTGCAGTCAGCAGTAGATTGGACAACTTGATTTGCAGTTGTTCTGGGCTGAGCATATAGCAGACTGGGCAAAAGTGCAGGGCTAGGTGGAAGACTTGCATTTCAGTGGTAGTCAAGTGCCGGGATTGCTTGGACTGAGGGTATTTTCCCTCAGATAATTTTTCCAGTATTTTCTCTATAGGATTGCTAGTTTTCGACATCCAGATTGTACTTAGATAAATTCACTACTGCTTAATAAGAAAAACCATCAGCTATTGCATCGGTTTTCCCAAGTTGGGTTTTTCTAGGGACATTTGTCCAAAACTAATTGTGTCAATTATTGTGTGTGTGGTAGAATATTTCTCAATTTGCAACACTATTATTTTCTGTTGCAGTGTGTTTATTTCGTTGTTGCCGTAACAATAAACTGCTAATTTAATTAACAAGTAGAAGAAATAATACCAGTTGTTGCAATAGTGTTATGAATAGAATATTCATAATTATATATATTAATTAAATTTAAAAAATAAAAAAATCGTAAATATTAATAATTAATAATTTAGTTAAATTAAATCGCCCATTGATTATGAAAGGGCACATATGTCAAAAGACATGTTCTTTAGTCCTTGTCTTCACCTATAAAGGCGAACCGCCCAAGGACTTGTAGATCATCATTTGAATATTGAATAATAATATATTTATTGTTTATGCACATAAATGTGTCTGCAAGTGGTAAATTCCAGTGAACAAGGGTTTTCTTGTTCGAGTGGTATCAGAGCGTTCCTTCCTGGGTTGGTAGCTACACCTAGTCACTATTCTTCCCTTTGTATTTGCTGCTCGCTGTCTCTCATTTGCATCCCGACAAGTCCTCAGACACCTTCTTGCAACCATCGTTCTCCCTGCATCTTCCATTGCTCACCAGCCTGCTTGCATCTTTCATCTACCTTGTCATTTTGTGCTCCTCGTCTGTCATTCCTTTCCATTCGACAATCGACAAAGCCTTCCCTATCCTGTCTGTGTTATCCTTGTCCACTTGTCAACATACCACCCCTCTCTCCCCATACGCCTACCGTTCTGTTTTGACAACCCAACAATTCTTTCTAGTCCAGCCGTGTTAACTTTGCCCGTCAGTCAAACATGTCCCAGAACTTCACTCCTCGAATCATACACCATGCCCGAAAGGTTAAATCACCCAGCCACATGAGACAAACTCGAGTCACCGTTGATTCATATCGTTGCATTCTCGTTTACGATTTGTTGGGGGAATTAAATTCACACCCTAACTATATACAATATAGTTATAAATATAATTTATAAGTTCTAAACATAACTTATTAAGCTATAAATAATTTATAATTTATAATTTATCTATATAGTTAATTGTTATTAAATAGTTACGATTATATATATATATATATATTATTTAAAAAAATAACTAAATAAATTATTTAAAAAAAAATTGGGTCTGCAATGAAAAAGAAGAAAAAAATGGGGAGTAGGAATTACGATGCGAATTCAAGAAAATTTTAGGAGGAACTCGATAGAATGCGCCAACGCCTTGATAATGTCAAAAAGAAGCAGGATGAATTCGGAAAAGGCCAAGATAGGATAATTAGTACTCAAGGCCAAATGGCAACTAATATAAAAAAAAATAGAGAACATGATGAGCTAGTTAATGGGAGGAGTCAATCCATCTTTTAATCCCTTAATCACTCAAGAATCGCCACAAAGTCCCAAGACTCCAGAAGGCGAAGTTTTTCCTAGTCATGAATTTCCATCGATGCACGAAATCCCACAAATACGCATATACAGTTCCAAGGAAGTCAGTACTATACAAAGTTTCCTGAAAGAGACTACCAAAAAATTAAAAGGGAATTACCTAAGTACGATGGTAAGGACCATAGGGGTACCATTGTGTGGGTAAATAAAATGGAGGACATTTTTGGGGCAAACTCGCCAATAGGTGAGCAAGAGAAGATCATGACCTCATCCAATGACTTGGAAGCTGAAGCATACGATTAGTTCTTATGGTGGTCCAACAGATGTGAGGCTCGTTCGTTCAATTGGAAATTTTTTGTGGACGCCCTGTTCAAAAGGTTCCATGACGAAGAAGAAGACGGTGTTTACAAAAGAATCGTTCACCTCAAACAAAAAAGATCTGTAAGCGAATACACCCACGAGTGGGAAGTATTAGCTATAAGACAAAGGGGGTTCTCTGACGAAGAACTGCTAAAAATGTATAGTTGTGGGCTTAACGAGTATATTCGAGAAGAATTAAAACTATACAAACCTAAATCCATTGAAGAAGCTAGACATGCAACAATAATTATTGAACGAAAGTATAAATTCCATAAAACACCGTATGACAGTAATGAAAAATCAAGCAACTACTCAAAGATAAGTCAAGTAAGTCTTCTTTAGAAAACATTGGTAAGTACATTCCACCACCAATGCGCGAAGGAGGAAAACAACAGTCATATTTCAAAATAAAAAATATGGCAAATGTTGGACATGTGGAGATAAATATTCTCTAGGACACAGATGCACTATCTAAAAACTTTACAACTACGAAGCAGAACAAGAAGAAGAATCCTCAGGTAGTAACTCTGACGAAGAAACCAACGAAGGAAACGAGACTCCTAATCCAGATCCAGAAGAAGAAAATATGCCATGAATTTCTCTGGCTGCTATCACAAGGATAGCTGAACCACAAACATTAAAGCTTAAAGGACACATTCAGAAGCATAACATTATTGTGTTAATAGATTCAGGGGGTACGCAATTTTATAGATTTCAATGTAGCAAAAAGGCTAAATATTTTTGTCTATCCTGCAGCAGATTTAAAAGTTATGGTGGCAGATGGGAAAATAATAGATGGAGTAGGAACATGTCATAAAGTTAAAATGCAACTAAATGACTACGAAATGGAATCCAGTTTTTATACAGTTCCCTTAGGAGTTGTAGATGCCGTCTTAGGAGTACAGTGGTTACAAACGCTAGGGACATACTTTGCAAATCACCAAAAACAATTCATTAAGTGCAAAATGGGTGGAAGAAAGTATAAGCTATTTGAATTCCAAGCCGCTTCTACCCAAATCATTTCTGCTTAGCAAATGAAGAAACTTATTCGCAAAGGAGATCTGGTATTCGTTGCACAATGCCAACAATTAGAGTTATTATCGATGGAAGGGACTCACCAACAGTCTGAAGTTACATCCCTAATCCATAAATATGACAAGGTATTTCAAGAATTGCCAATTAAATTACCTCTTGAAAGGGAAATTGAACATATCATTGGAGTCAACCTAGATTCGACACCGGTAAATGTAAAACCATATCACGACCCTCATCATCATAAAACAAAAATAGAAGCGCTGATACAAGATCTGTTAAAGTGTGGAGTCATTTTGAAAAGTAGAAGTCCATATGCTGCACCAGTAGTGTCAGTCAGGAAGAACGATGGATCCTTCCGGTTGTGTATAGATTATCGAGGTTTAGACAAAATTACTATTAAACACAAATTTCCCATTCCATTTATTGATGGGATGTTAGACGAACTCCATAGTGCAGAATATTTTTCAAAATTAGATTTGAGGTCAGGCTACTATCAAATTCGACTAAGACTAGAAGGCGTCTAGAAGACTGCATTCAGGACTGATGAAGGGCACTACGAGTTTAAGGTAATGCCATTTGGTTTAACAAATGGAACAACCACCTTGTAGGCAACCATGAACGAATTCTTCTACCTATACTTGCGAAAATTCGTATTGGTCTTTTTTGACGATATCCTCGTCTACAACAAAACGTGGAAGGAGCACCTCAAGCACTTAGAAGAAGTACTTTTTGTATTGGAGAAGAATCAATTTTATGCAAAGTTATCAAAATGTACGTTTGGGCAAAAGGAAGTTGAATATCTGGGACAGGTCATATCCAAAGGAGTCAAAGTGGATCCTAGCAAAATTAAAGCGATTAAAGATGGCCAAAACCCAAGAATGTTTCAAAACTGAGAGGATTTCTAGGTTTAATGGGATATTACAAAAGGTTCATAAACAACTATGCACATTTCATTGCACCACTGACAAATTTGTTAAAAAAGAACACTTTCCAATGGACTAAACAAGCAAACGAATGCTTTGAGAATCTAAAAAGGGTAATGTCAACCACACCAATACTGGCAACTCCAGATTTCTCCAAACCATTCGTAGTCGAATGTGATGCTTCAGGATTTGGAATTGGAGCAGTGTTAGCCTTCAAAGGCAGGAAGCTTAACAAATGGGAAAGCTTGAAGTCGACTTACCAAAAGGCGATGCTTTCCATCATACATGCATTAACTAAATGGCGACAATACTTGCTCGGAGGTAAGTTTTCAATTTGAACCGACCATAATAATCTTCAATTCCTACTTCAACAAAAAACATTATGAACATAACAACAAAAATGGATGGAGAAACATCTGGCATTCGACTTGGAAATACTGCACAAAAAGGGAAAGGAAAATGTCGTAGCTGATGCACTTTCACGGAAAGATGATGACAACACAACATTTACCCGCTTGGTAGTTGTTCTTGACTAGTTAGACGAAATACGAGTAGAGTATGCCAAGGATTTGGACCGTGGTTCTATGATTGAAAATATCAGTCAATATACCAACTTTGAATGGAAAAATGACATATTGTGGTACAAAGGTAGAATTTATCTAATTCCATCATCCAAATTTAGGATGAAAATTTTAAAAGAATCTCATAGTTTTCCTGTAGCTGGACATGTTGGGTTCTTCAAAACCTACTACAACATTCGACAATCATTCTACTGGAAAGGTATGAGTAAGGAAATCCAAAAGTATGTCGCTGAATGTGATGTTTGTCAGAGAAATAAGAGTGAAAATATTCCAACTCCTGCGTTACTACATTCGTTACATATTCCAAATAAAAAATGGGATGAAATCACGATGGATTTCATTGAAGGATGACCTATGTTTGATTGTAAGGACAAGATATTTGTCGTAGTAGATAGACTCACCAAATATGCCCACTTCATGGCAATCAAAAAAATTGACACAACCAAGCAAGTTGCGGAAGTGTTTTGTAAAAACATTTACAAACTACATGGTTTTCCCAAGGTATTTATTAGTGATAGAGATGCAAAATTTAAAGGCAATTTTTGAAAATATTTCTGCCACCAAGCGGGAATATCCCTCAACATGAGCTCGACTTATCATCACTAGATAGATGGTCAAATTGAAGCTGTAAATAAATGTTTGGAAACATATTTTTGTTGTTTCGTCACCGACAAACAAAACAAATGGTCTCACTGTCTACACCTAGCAGAATGGTGGTACAATAGCAGCTATCATACTTCAACCAAAATGACTCCCTTCCAAGCCCTATATGGCTATCAACCACCCAAGTGGAAGGAATTTGCATTACATAATTCCAAGGTTCAAGCAGTAAAGAACCCCTTAGAGGAAAACCAAAGAATTATTAAGTTGTTAAAAGAAAATTTAACAATGGCACGCAATAGAATGAAGCAACAAGCCAACCAACATCATACAAAAAGAGAATTCAAAGAAGGAGATTGGGTTTTCGTCAGACTTCACCCCTATAAACAGTTATTGACAAAACAACTAAGGAAAAATAAGTTAGCTTCTAAATATTATGGGCCATACCTAATAATAAAAAAAATAAGTAGCGTTGCTTATGGATTGAAGCTACCAAACAATTGTCGAATCCACAGCACATTTCATGTATCAAGTCACAAAAAAATACTGGGTCAAAATCAAATAGCTCAAACAAAAATACCTGAGAGTGACAAAGAAGGAAGGATCATATTAGAACCTGAAGGCATACTCGCTACCTTAGAAAAAGTACTACAATCCAAGACTATTAAAGAATACCTTAGCAAATGGAAGAGACTACCAGAAGAAGACTAATCATGGGAGACAAAACATTTTCGCCAACAACACCCAACATTGCCTATGCTTTGAGGACAAAGCAATTTAAGGGAGAGACAATGATATGAATAGAATATTCATAATTATATATATTTATTAAATAAAAAGATAATTGTTAAAATTGGAAACTAGGGCCAAATTCCATGTGGGTCTACTTATTTATGGCAACTGATATTTTTCTTGGATTCCTCTCGTCGAGAGGTGTAGGATTGATCTAAAGATCATCCGATTCCGACATCTATTCATGGAGACATTAATTTATTTGTGTTATGTGACAATTCGTCAAGGTCGGCCAACAACCAAATTACGCCCACTCAACCTCAACGTTGCACCATAAATAGAGGTGGCCTTCAAGTCATTTGGACACAAACACCTCTTGTGATCTCTTCCTCTCCACTTGTTTGGGTTTTGGTGGAAGTAGAAGTCCCTAAGAGAATACGTTGCCCTAGAGGAGATGCTCCAGCTCTAGACACTGTCTAAAGAGACCTATATGCTGCCTTAAATTACAGTCATGAGACATCTAGACACAAGCCCTATAGACACAGTCATGGAGGATGATTATCACATTGAAGAGAGGAACCTACATTGCCTTCAAGGAGGCTCTCCTACGCAATCCTAGGAGAGGCTTTAACGCAGGTAACGAGACGCCCTAATCACAACCATGAGGGAGATCTAACCACAACAAATGATGCCCTAATCCGCTATCTTAGAAGGCTCCCATATGCAGTCTTAAAGGAGAGACTTAGCCACATTTAAGGGTGCCCTAGCCGCAACATTTAAGGGTGCCCTAAGACGCAATCAAGAAGGGTTTTTATGTAACAAAGGAGGCACATATACATAGTAAAGGAAGAGGCCTTATCCGCTGTTATGAAGAGGCCTTATTCGCAACAAAGGGAGGGTTGATCAACAACCCTATACACTGGTAAAATGGAGACCAGATCTGTTGTTCCATTGTGCCCGAAACCGCAGGTCAAGAGGTGCCAGAAATCCTTAGTTAAGGGTGACATAGAAGTCCTTATGCGCTGTTCTAAGCATAGTTGCAGGAATCCCCCCCCCGGATCCTAAACCGGAATCGCGACCCGTACGGAATCGTTCCGGAATCTCCAGGCGAAGTGCGATTCCGAATTTTAGGTGGCGCGATTCCTATTTTTAAAAACGATTCCTGCCATTTAGGTTGCGTTGCCCCCGGAATCGCGCTTCGGAAGGCGATTCGGGCAAGAGGTTGCGCCACACAACCTGCCCGGAAGCGCACGCCACCCGCACGCCACCCGGGCGCAACCCGCACGCAACCCGGGCGCAACCCGCGGGGCAGCAAAATAAACATAATTTTTTTTTAATTTCTTTTAAAATTTAACTTAACTAAGCATGAGGGGGTGGGTTAGGGTGAGTTTAGGGTGAGTTTAGGGTGACTTTAGAAAAGAATAAAGCCCCCATTCTCTTCTCATTTTCTCACTTTGAGTTTATGAGAGTTGGAGAAGAGAAGAGAGGAGAGGAGAAGAGAAGAGAGGAAAGGAGAGGAGAAGAGAGGAGAGCTTGGAGGAGTGAAGAAGAAGGAGCTAGGAGAAGGAGGAGGAGCTTGGAGCAAGAGCTTGGAGGACTTCATCTACAAGAGCTAAAGAGGTAAGTTCAAAGCCCAAACTCCCTTGTTTTTTTGAAAAAAAAATTGTATTTTTCTCCTCCCTCTCCTACTCTTTCCCATTGTTTCTACTTGCTCCTTTATTTACAGGTTGTCCACCACCTATATCCATATTCCAAGATGGTGTTCTTTTGGCTTCTATGTATCATTCCACTCTTGGTTTTAATGATGGCAAGGGTGAGGAATAGAGGGGAAGAGGAAGGGGATGAACTTGGTCCTAATAGTAGTGACCCAATGTATGATGAGGAGGAAGGGTTTGAAGAGGAAGGGGATGAACTTGAAGGGGACACTGAAGCACAAGATGGGAAAGGTACATCAAATCCCTTGTGGAACTATGTGACCAAACTTGATGGGGGAAAGGGTGGTGAATCTTACAAATTTGTGTGCCCTCATGGTTGTCATGGAGGAAAACCATATACGGGTTCATATACCCGTCTGAGGAGGCATCTTTGTGGGGTGCTGGACAGTGATGAAAAAAAGGGTTCTGTGGGGGTACAAATTTGCCCAAACATTTCAACTGAACAAAGAAGAAAATACATCCAAATAGAGATGGCTGCACAACAAAAAAACAAGAAACAAAAAACTCATTCTGAATCAAGTGCAACCTCTAAATTTGGTAGTTGCCCATCTCCTCATGGTACTTCTGCAACCTCTGGAGGTAGAAAAACAATAGGGGATTTCCTTAATGTTGCTGGGAGGGATGATGTGGATGGAAAGATAGTCCGTTTTCTTTGTGCTTGCGGTGTACCATTCAATGTGCTTCGCTCTCCCTATTGGCATGAAATGGTAAAGGCCATCAATGAAGCCCCAAAAGGATACAAGGCCCCCAACTATGAGAAAGCTAGAACAATGTTATTAGAAAGAGAAAAATCTAAGGTTCAAAGAGCTTTGACACGTTTTACACATGAGTGGGTGGATTATGGGGTATCCATTGTATCAGATGGGTGGACAAATATTAGAAACCAACATTTGATAAATGTTCTTGGTGTTTCTTCTAGTGGTGCAGTATTTATTGCATGTCATGACTCCTCCTCCATCAGTGCAACTGCACAAAACATTGCAGATCTCCTATTGAAATCAATCAAAGATGTTGGTCCGAATAATGTTGTTCAAGTGATCACAGATAATGCAGCAAATTGTAAGGCAGCAGGAAAAATTATTGAGCGTACTCATCCACACATCTTTTGGTCTGGGTGCCTGGTTCACACATTGAACCTTTTGATGCATGATATTGTGAAACACAAAGATTGTGGGTGGATTGCTGATGTTTACAGGAAAGGGAAGCAGCTCATTAAATTCATCACAGGGCATACAAGGGTAAACTACTTCTATGGCACTTACTCCAAGTTGCAATTGCTTAAAATTGCAAAGACAAGATTTGCTAGTTATTACCTCACCTTTAGGCGGCTAGTGAGGGTGAGACAAGCTTTAACTAATCTAATGTGTGCTGAAACATGGGATGAAATTAACAATGACACAGATGGTGCTAATGTAGTCAAGGACACTGTTCTTGACACTTACTTTTGGTCACAGGTTAAATATGTTTTGCAATTCACCAAACCAATTTATTACATGATCAAGTTTGCAGATTCAGATCGACCAGTAATTGGGGAGGTGTATGAGCAAATGGATAGCATGTTGGGGCAGATTAAAGACATTGTTGAGCCTAGAGATACCACCTTGTACAATTATATTCGTGTAGAGGTGCAAAACCGATGGGAAATGCTAAATATTCCATTGCATGCATTAGCATATGTTTTGACACCTAAATACTATCATCCATCATGGCTTTCAAAACCAGCACCTGGGGGGGAAGCAGGAAAAAACCACACCAAGATAGAGAGGTTCACGAAAAATATATGGCTGCATTGAGTAGATTAATCCCTGATGATGAGGAGGCTGCATTGGTACGGAGACAGGTGAGCAACTATACGCTCAACACTGGTCCATTTGGGAGCATGCATGCAATTCAAGATCGAGAGCATTTTTCTGCTCTTGAGTGGTGGAACATGCATGGAGGGGGTACTCCACTTCTACAGAGTTTGGCATTGCGGGTGCTATCACAGGTGGTAAACACTTCTTCTGCAGAGAGGTGTTGGAGCTCTTATTCTTTCATCCACAATGTTAAAAGGAACAGGTTGAGTTTAGACCGGGCAGAGAGCTTGGTTTATGTTCATTACAACTTGCGATTGTTGTCCCATTACTGTGAAGATGCAAAGTCTAATAAAGACTTGTTGATTTGGGACAAGAATCCAGAGGAGCCCAATTTGGAGGATGGAGTGTTGCGACTAGAGCAATTAGAGGATGCTCTTATCCAGGTATGTCCATTGTGGTATGAATTTTCCAATTTTCCCTTATAAAGCATTTCTCTAATTCATGTTTTTAATTTTTTTGTTAACTAGTGTTTTTTTTTTTGCATGAATTTTTTGAGCGATTCTAGGATGATGATGACCGTGTTGATATTCCACCACCCCCATCTGGTCCCTTGGTTCCTAGGTTCCATGGTTCAACACCAACAGCAGGGGGTTCTTCTTCATCAGTTCCAGTTCCACGACTTCCACAGGCACCATCTTCTTCATTGCCACCACGTGGAGGCCCGCCATCACGTTCTATTCGTGGTGGAAGGAGGAGAGATTAGTAGATATATTCACAATCTACTACTTTTTGTCATAGATTACTCATTAGACTTGTAGACTTGTGAATTTGAATTTTGAACCTTTTTGGCTTGGCGGTGACCAAGTGACATATTTTGTAAACATTATTATTTGAATTTTGGACATGACAAATGTTGACAGTTGCTCACTTGCTAGATAAATCATAATATGCTCTATGTTTTATGTTTTATAATATGCTTAAATGTTTTATGTTTTATAATATGCTTAAAAATTTGATGTATGTTTGTAATAGCTAGAATATAGATGATTGTTGTACATACTAGTAACTACAATGGAATCATGGATGCCATATCTATCTTGATTTATGCAAAAATATGCATGTTTTCATGTCTTCTACAATTAATTTGGTATTTGGGATGTTTGTTTTGAGTATAAATGCAAAAAAATATAAAAAAAATATATATATAGCAGACGCTTCCGCGGACGCTTCGCTTCCTAGATTTTTGGAAAATGACGCTTCCGCTTCGCTCCCGCTTCGTGCAACATTGGTTCTAAGGTGTCTTAAATACACTGTTATTAGAGGCCTCAATCTGTAGTTAAGGGTGACTGTTCTAAGATGCCCTTACACGCTGTTTCACAGCTAGAGTTCTAACAACTGGTTGCTATCCAGAAGGAGTCCTTACACAGTCACCTAGTTGCTGGGATAATGCCACATTGTTGTAGGTGACAACATGGCCATTTCCGTATTGTTTGGGTATGATATGCTGGGCAAAAGTATCCAATGAGGAGGAGCTATGGGGCTGTTGCATAAAGGCTGATTGGGTCACTGTATGAAGGGACAAGGTTACAGTCAACTGTTGGGCTAGGCTGCAGGCCATAGCCAGCAGTTGGAGGCCTCTTTAAGTGTTGCGTTCAGACCCTATAAGGCCGTGTATTGTTGGAGCAAATGTGTGTAGGCAAGCTGCAGTCAATAGGTGGACTGTGGGGTTTGTTTAGAGTGCTGTAGCTCACAGCGTTTGTGCTCTATCTAGTGTCCAGGTTTGCTATGAAATGCATCAGTCCTTACTGCATATGAAAGGTGCCAGATCAACAGCCTTGTCATGATCAGTGAAGCAGCAAAGGAGGAAGAGCTTTATAGAAGGACAACTTCAGTATTCTGGGTATTTGGTTGGGCTGTTGTAGGCTTATCATCTGTTGCTTTGTGTCATCTTCATAGTGAAGATCTCTGATGTCTGATCTCCTATCTTGGAAAGTCAAAGTGTTGACTTCACATGTATATGTACTCTCTCTCTCTCTGCTGAACTATTGAAGAATATAAGAAGATTTGATCAACGGTTTCCCCACATTGGGGTTTGTCCCTGGCTAGCGCCACATCTTGTGTCCTCTTGTCTTGGCTTGTTTTTTGATGTTTATGTTTATGCTTTATCGACACTCTACTATCATGTTGATGTGATTGCTAATCTGGAATTGATATTGAGCTAAAATGGAAAAATTGAAGTAAATTTCTATAAGCATAGAACATACTTAAAATTAACATGGTATTAGAGGTGAGGTGAAGACAAATCCCAAGCAAGAGTGAAAGAGCAATCACCAAAGGCAGTTGGACAAGGTCAAAGGCTCAATGGGTTCCTCATCTCACTTCACGAGATGTAAGATGTCTCCGTATCTGACATTGGAAGAGTAAGAAGTGCTAGATTACGTGAAGGGTAAAATCTTTGAGCCTCCATCAAATGCATCGGCTGCTCCAAAGAAAAAATTCACTAAGGTTGAAGTCGAAGTGAAGAAGATAATCAAAGATTCCGCTGACAAGTGTTTGGTGGCCTACCTAAAGGTCAGTTCAATGGAAAGTCTGGATCTAAGGGTGGAAAGAAGGGTAGATGCCTTGCTTGAAATAAGTTTGGCCATTATGCGAGGGAGTGTCCAAATAGAAGGGACACATCACATGATGATGATCACAAGCATTCCAGGGGCATCTTCAATGATTGAAGGAATGATAGGTACAATGGCAAAGGAAAAAGAAATGCAGGACATCAAGGAAATGGTCGAATCTTCAAGAAAACAAGGAACTGCAAGTATGAAGAATCAAATGTTGTTTTTGATAAGCAAAATGAGTATTATCTTATATTGGCCATCTCCACTACCTCTCCTTCGGACTCGTTGGGAAATTGGCTTATTGATAGTGATGCCTCAAGGCACTTTACCGGATACAAGGAAGCGCTCTCTAATCTGATAGAGAAGAAAACAATCTTGGAGATTATCCTTGGAGATGATGCCACCAATCTCGTAAAGGCTGTAGGGAATGTTACTCTTCAATTGAATAAGAGTAACTCAATTCATTTACAAAAAGTTCTTTGTGTACTTGATCCCAAGAAGAACCTGGTGTCCTTTTTGGCAATGGAATTCAAAGGTTTCAAGGTGGCATTCATCGATGGAAAGGTACGTGTTTGGAAAAGGAATTTTAAAGATGCTTTTACTCTTGGGTTCAGGGTTAGCAATTTGTATCAAGTTGCAGGAAGTCCATTGGGGACCATGTCGTGTGACATATCTCTTCTATGACACCGGAGGTCTGCCCATCTTCATTGTGGGGCCCTTCTCGATGTGAGACAGATGGTGACAGGGATGCCTGAATTCAAAGAAGAGCATGAAGGTACAAAAGGAATACTTACAAGGGGACCATTCCCCTCATGTAATAGCAAGACCATAGATGTGGAACAACCCGAGGGGTTTGAGATTCATGATCAGGGATCTCATGTATGTAGGTGGAAGAAAGCTCTCTATGATTTAAAGCAAGCACCCCGAGCTTGGTGTGAGAGGATTGACAACTATCTGATGAAGATGAGATTCACTAGGAGTGAAGCCAATCCAAACTGTTGCTTTAAGGTGTGGATGATGGACCTCTCATACTGGTACTTTATGTGGACGACCTCTTTCTAACAGGTGTAGACCCTCTCATTTGCAAAAGTAAGAGGGAGTTGGATTCCAAATTTGGAATGGTGAACTAAAAGCCTGTGACTACCCCAATGGAGCTTAACTTTAAGAAGTTATGCAGTAGTAGTGTTGCCGGACCTGAGTTGGGAAATGCCTCTGAGTTTCATCAACTCATAGTAGCATTGATGTTCTTGGTGAACTCCCGTCCGGATATATGTTTTGTAGTTAGCATGTTGAGCCCATATATAGTTGAGCCTCTTTGGATTGGTGCCAAGAATCTTTTGAGATATCGCCAGGGCACAATCTTTCATGGATTGAGATACACTGCCGGAAATGTGAAGCTACATGATTATTTTGATGCTGACTGGGTAGGCCGTGTGGAGGATCGCAAGAGCACTTTTCGGTGCTGGTTCTCTTTGGGTTCTGCTTTGATATCCTGGATGAGTAGGAAGCAGAAGTTGGTTGCTTTGAGCACCGCTGAGGCTGGATACATAACTACGAGTATGGTCTCGTGTGAAGCTGTCTGGTTGTGGAAGCTCTTCTGTGAGCTATTTGGACCAATGTTTTAAAAACTGGAATTGGTGATCGGACTGTTCCACCTAATGAACCAGGTTACCGACTGGAACCAGTCGAACCGGGATTGGTTAGGTCTAAACGAACCAGTTTTAGAAAAATACATTAAATAATTATTTTTTAATGAAAAAAATATTTTTAAGATTTAAAACCATGATTCCAAGCCAATAGAGACAAAAAGCAAAGATTGCTCATTTATATACCATGTAAAGGTGAATATATCAAAATGGCACCGAGTGCAATACATATCATCGACAAAATACATAAGCAATGAGGCTCTAAATGGCCTCTAGAGTGCAAAAACAAAGCCTACAAACTATGGGGCCAGTGGCCTACTACAAGACTCAAGTCTACATATATGATAATAGTGATCAACATTATCACTTGAAACTTCTCATGAGTCATCATGATCAAACTCAGTTGGTTGAGTCTCGACTCCCAAACTTTGCAGTCACAAACTTCTCTATTGGTTCAGTGACTTGAGTCTCAAACTTCTGAAGGTATTCTGCCCTAATATGCCCTATTATTTCATTTGGTGCTCCACATGGCTTTACATGGCCTCCTATCCTAGCCAAGTGTTGCTTGAACTTGTTAATACCCCCTCCTTCAATGGATTTTGGGCAATATTTGCAGATCATTTTGCCATCAATCATATCACAATGAGACCATGTAGTATCTCTGGCTTTTGGAGGCATGATGACTACTACTTAGTTTAAACTCTGCTATTCCACTACTCCAGCAAAAACTCAACACTCTCCAAGCTCCCAAGCAAACTCACAAACACTCCAAATGAGATGTGTGAGACAAATGAGAGGGCTAAGGGCCTCTTAAAGGCTTGGAGAGGGTGTTTTTGGAGGGAAAGGACCTTTACTTTCACTCCAAATACCCTAAACCACCTTGGATAAGCCGCTGTGTGGGTCCTCCGCCAGCATGGCAGGTAACCGGCTGGTTTAGGGCGGAATCGACCGGTTTGACCACAAACCAGCCGGTTCCATCCTAAATTGGCTGGTTAGGGACCATTTCTCGCCATCCAGCCTCCGAAAGCAGGTTTTTGCTCCGGTTCCAATTGGTGGGCCTGCTAACCGGCCGGTTAGATCGGTAACCGGTTAGCTAGGCCGGTTTTTAAAACTATGATTTGGACACGTAATGGATACCATCGTGATCTTCTGTGACAACCAGAGTGGGATTCGATTGTTGAGGAATCCCGTGTTCTATGATCGCTCCAAGCATATAGATATCAGGTACCACTTTATCTGGGATATGGTATAACGAGGAGCAATATGGCTCCATCACTTTGGGACTGATGTGCAGGTCGCTGATATTCAGATGAAGCCCCTGGGAAAGGTCAAATTCTTGACTTTCCGAGAACGACTAGGAGTCAGAGGGACTCGCTCCTGAGGGTCCTGTATGATATGGACATTGAGCTCTAGGAGCTTCGGGGGGCTTGGGGTACTTCTTGGAGTGATGAGCAACCATAGGGTGAGTGGTTCAGCCTTCACCTAGTGGTTTTCTATGTAGGTAGCATGAGTGGTTCATCCTTCTCCTACTGAGACACAGTCGTAGGGTGAGTGGTTCAGCCTTCCCCTAGTGATTTGTTGTGTATAGGGTGAGTGGTTCAGCCTTCCCCTGGAATACCCCATGGCGACATGTAGGCAGGATGAGTGGTTCATCCTTCTCATGCTGAGACATCCTACCCATGCAATCTGGGACTCATGGAAAATACCTCTCATCTGGCCAATGAGCAGGGAAATGAGGATAGGGACCGTAGTACTACTGATGGATGCATCGTGTAGTACTGTACTCCCTATGCTAGGATGATATTGATTTGGGATCAATTGGAACTAACTTTGGGTCAGTAAGAGTGGTATGAGACACTCTCTTTATTTGGAACTGATTTCAGATCAGTAAGAGTGGTATGAGACACTCTTTATTTGGAACTGATTTCAGATCAGTAAGAGTGGTATGATACACTCTCTTTATATGGGACTGACTTCGGGTCAGTAGAGAATGGTATGATACATTCTCGATCACTTCTTCTTCTTCATAGTTTAGCAGAGCAGAGTATATTAGTGCAAGGCATTGCGTTGATGGTAGAGATAGTACAATCTGGCAGATGGATTAGCAGATGGAGTTCTCCCTAGTTGAGAGGGAGTGTTAAAATTGACAACTAGGGCCAAACTCCATGTGGGTCTACTTATTTATGGCAGCTGACATTTTTCTTGGATTCCTCTCGTCAAGAGGTGTAGGATTGATCTAAAGATGATCTGATTCCGACATGTATTCATGGAGATATGAATTTATTTGCATTATGTGACAATTCGTTAAGGTTGGCCAACAACCAAATTACCCCCACTCAACCTCAACGTTGCACCATAAATAGAGGTGGCCTTCAAGTCATTTGGACACACACACCTCTTGTGATCTCTTCCTCTCCAGTTGTTTGGGTTTTGGTGGAAGGAGAAGTTTCTAAGAGAATACGTTGCCCTAGAGGAGATGCCCTAGCTCTAGACGTTGTCTAAAGAGACCTATATGCAACCCTAAATTATAGTCATGACGTAGGCCCTATAGACGCAGTCATGGAGGACGATTATCACATTGAAGAGAGGCACCTACGTTGCCTTAAAGGAGGCTCTCCTATGCAGTCCTAGGAGAGGCTTTAATGCAGGTAAGGAGACGCCCTAATCACAACCATGAAGGAGATCTAACCACAACAAATGATGCCCTAATACGCTGTCCTAGAAGGCTCCCATATGCAGTCCTAAAGGAGAGACTTAGCCACATTTAAGGGTGCCCTAGCCGCAACATTTAAGGGTGCTGTAGGCTGCAGTCAATACGGTTTTCTATGCAGCAAAGGAGGCACATATACACAGTAAAGGAAGAGGCCTTATCCGCAACAAAGGGATGGCTGATCAACAACCCTATACACTAGTAAAAAGGAGACCGGATCTGCTGTTCCATTGTGCCCTAAACTGGAGGTCAAGAGGTGCCATAAATCCGCAGTTAAGGGTGATGTAGAAGCCCTTATATGCTGTTCTAAGATATTTTAAATACATTGTTATTAGAGGCCTCAATCCGCAGTTAAGGGTGACTGTTCTAAGAGGCCCTTACACGCTGTTTCACAGCTAGAGTTCTAACAGCTGGTTGTTGTCCAGAAGGAGGCCTTACATAGTCACCTAGCCCAGGGGATAATGCCACATTGTTGTAGGTGACAACATGGCCATTTTTATATTGTTTGGGTATGATACACTGGGCAAAAATATCCAATGAGGAGGAGCTACGGGACCATTGCATAAAGAATGATTGGGTCACTATATGAACTGACAAGGTTACAGTAAATTGTTGGGGTAGGCCGTAGTTGAAGGCCTCTTTAAGTGCTGCATTCAGACCCTATAAGGCCACATATTGTTGGAGAAAATGTGTGTAGGCAAGCTGCAGTCAATAGGTGGACTATAGGGTTTGTTTAGAGTGTTGTAGCTCACAACGTTTGTGCTCTATCTAGTGTCCAGGTCTGCTCTAAAATGCTTCAGTCCTTACTACATGTGAAAGATGTCAGATCAACAACCTTGTCATGATCAATGAACCAATAAAGGAGGGAGAGCTTTATAGAAGGACAACTTCAGTATTTTGGGTATTTGGTTGGGCTGCTCTAGGCTTATCATCTGTTGCTTTGTGTCATCGTCATGGTGAAGATCTTTGATGTCTGATCTCCTATCTTGGCAAGTCAAAGTGTTGACTTCAAATGTGTATGTACTATCTCTCTCTTTGCTGAACTATTGAAAAATATAAGAAGATTTGATCAAGGGTTTCCCCACATTGGCGTTTTTCCTTGGCTGGCGCCACATCTTGTGTCCTCTTGTCTTGGCTTGTTTTCTGATGTATATGTTCTTTCTGCACTTTACTATCATGTTGATGTGATTGCTAATCTGGAATTGATATTGAGCTAAAATGGAAAAATTGAAGAAAATTGCTCTAAGCATAGAACGTACCTAAAATTAACAATAATAAACTCATAAATATTAATGATTAAGTAAATTAGTTTAATTAAATTGCCCATTAGTTATGAAAGGGAAAATATGTCAAAAGACATGTTCTTTAGTCCTTGTGGCCAATCAACACCTATAAAGGCGAACTGCCCAAGGACTTGTAAATCATCATCTGAATATTGAGTGTGTGTGTATATATATATATATATATATATATATATAAACTATATATATATATATATATATAAACTATATATATATATATATATATAGTTTATATATATATATATATATATATATAGTTTATATATATATATATATATAGTTTATATATATATATATATATATATATATATATATATATTGTTTATGCACATAAATGTGTCCGCAAGTGGTAAATTCCAGTGAACAAGGGTTTTTTAGTTCCAAATAGGATTTCAGACCTGAAATTTTTACATGGTATCAAAGTGTGATTGTCAGATAGGGAAGCTCAGAAGTAGAGGCATAATTTTTTTTTTCAGAGGGAGCAGCAGGACGAATTTCTAGAGGCTACGCAGAGCCTAAGCCAAGCAGTTTGAATTGCTGGGTAGATCGATTTTTTAGTGTAAATAGGCAAAAAAATCAGGCTTGCCGGATTTAGTGATTCCAAGAGGTAGAGGGAGCAGTTGCGACTCAAATTTTTGCAGAGAAAATTCCTTGTTTGGGTGCAGAGGGTTTTGCAGCAGTTTTCAGAAGCAAAATCAAAGCCGGGTGGAAGAGAAATTGTACACAAAGATGGAGTTTACTGAGAGGATTTCCTTTCTCGGAAATTCGTGATTTCCAGACTATGCATTCCAGAAGGGAGCGTGAATTGCAAACGTTGATAGCCAAGCAGGAGAGGAGGATATTCCTGTTTATTTTTCTTAGTTTTTTTGAGTTTCATAGATTTTTGCAGCTTTGCAGAGATGGCCGTACAAGATTGGTAGAGGAGGCCATGTGAGTTAGCCAGAATGTAGATCTGGGCAATAGATCAACTTCCAGTTGTCGGAGATAGGTCTCGAAGGAAGGACGAGCTGTCTAGTGCAAGTTGCAAAATGAAGAAAGGTCGTAGTAAGGGACAAGGTTCGAAAGGAGGTAGTGGGTCACCAAATCCAGGAGGAGTATGAGACTCTAGTGTGCCAGATGGGCAAGGTCCAACGCAGTTGCAACAAGGAGATCACTTCTAGATTGTTGCAGTGAGACCATACCTTTGCTACAGGAGCCCATAGTATCATAGTAGCAGCCTCAGTGTCAGTAAGCGCTATCAATCATTTAGATGACAACTATAGATCTAGTTGAAGTTAGTACACGTGAGACAATTGTAGAGTTAGATGCAGTGACACAGGTAGTGTGAATAACCCAGTTGCAGTATGCAGGTGCAATTCTAGCCAGAGGATTCCTAGCGTAGAGCTATGCAATCCAGTTCTTGTGTAGGAGGACAATGCGAGTTGCAAGGAGGGATCAAAGGGATTTCTAATAGGGAGATCGAAACTCAGAGGGAGTGGCCCTATGGAAGCTAGTACCTCTGGATCTCGGGAGATCAGTCTCATTGTTGCAGTATTTGTAGCTGCAGTGTGGAAGCATCAACAGAGAGTTATGAATAGAACAAAGTTTTCCATGTTTGCACCTATACCTCAAGGAGTGAGGTGGGGCGACATGGAGTTGTTGTCCAGAACTACAGAAGTTTGGGGAGGATCCTTGAGGTGTCCTCTTGGATCACTACCTTTATATAGGGGCCCATAGTATTCAGTAGCAGGATGGATCAGTGCAGTGTTGTACGAAGCGCACCCCCCCCCCCCCGGTTCCAAGCCCTGAAGCGTGTCCCGTACGGAAGCGCCCAAGAAGCTTGGCCGGAAGCGGCGCTTTCGAATTCGGAAGTGCTGCTTCGACTTTTTTAGCCGCTTCCTAGAAATTTGGAAGCGCTGTACGGAAGCGCCGCTTCCATGCCTTTGAAGCGCGCTTCATACGACGCTTCGGGCCTCAGAAGTGTGGTGCTTCGGAGGAGGAAGCGTACGCTTCCGTACGCTTCGAGCAAGAAGGCCGCGCACAAGGGAAAAAGACCTTTTTTTTTTTTTTAAGTTATGTTAACTTAGCATAAAGGGGGTGGGTTAGGGTGAGGTTAGAGTGACGTTAAGGTGAGGAATGAAAAGAATAAAGCCCCCATTCATTTCTCATTTTCTCACTTTGAGTTTATGCGAGTTGGAGAAGAGAAGAGAGGAAAGGAGAGGAGAAGAGAGGAGAGCTTGGAGGAGTGAAGAAGGAGGAGCGAGGAGAAGGAGGAGGAGCTTGGAGCAAGAGCTTGGAGGACTTCATCTACAAGAGCTAAAGAGGTAAGTTCAAACCCCAAACTCCCTTATTTTTTTGACAATTTTTTTGTATTTTTCTCCTCCCTCTCCTACTCTTTCCCATTGTTTCTACTTGCTCCTTATTTACAGGTTGTCCACCACCTATATCCGTATTCCAAGATGGTGTTCTTTTGGCTTCTATGTATCATTCCACTCTTGGTTTTAATGATGGCAAAGGGGAATAGGAATAGAAGGGAAGAAACAGAAGAGGACAGTGGTCCCAATATGAGTGACCTAATGTATGATGAGGAGGAAGGGTTTGAAGAGGAAGGGGATGAACCTGAAGGGGACACTGAAACACAAGATGGGAAAGCTACATCAACACCCTTGTGGAACTATGTGACCAAACTTGATGGGGGAAAGGGTGGTGGATCTTACAAATTTGTGTGCCCTCATGGTTGTCATGGAGGAAAATCATATTGTGGTTCATATACCCGTGTGAGGAGGCATCTTTGTGGGGTGCTGGATAGTGATGAAAAAAAGGGTCTTGTGGGGGTACAAATTTGCCCAAACATTTCAACTGAAGAAAGAAGAAAATACATCCAAATAGAGATGGTTGCACAACAAAAAAACAAGAAACCAAAAACTCATTCTGAATCAAGTGCAACCTCTAAATTTGATAGTTTCTCGTCTCCTCATGGTACTTCTGCGAGCTCTGGAGGTAGAAGAACAATAGGGTATTTCCTTAATGTTGTTGGGAGGGATGATGTGGATGGAAAGATAGTCCATTTTCTTTGTGCTTGCGGTGTACCATTCAATGTGCTTCGCTCTCCCTATTGGCATGAAATGGTAAAGGCCATCAATGAAGCCCCAAAAGGATACAAGGCCCCCAACTATGAGAAAGCTAGAACAGTGTTTTTAGAAAGAGAAAAAGCTAAGGTTCAAAGAGCTTTGACACGTTTTACAAATGAGTGGGTAGATTCTGGGGTATCCATTGTATCAGATGGGTGGACAAATATTATAAACCAACATTTGATAAATGTTCTTGGTGTTTCTTCTAGTGGTGCAGTATTTATTACATGTCATGACTCCTCCTCCATCACTGCATCTGCACAAAACATTGCATATCTCCTATTCAAATCAATCAAAGATGTTGGTCTGAATAATGTGGTTCAAGTGATCACAGATAATGCAGCAAATTGTAAGGCAGCAGGAAAAATTATTGAGCGTACTCATCCACACATCTTTTGGTCTGGGTGCCTGGTTCACACATTGAACCTTTTGATGCATGATATTGTGAAACACAAAGAATGTGGGTGGATTGCTGAGATTTACAGGAGAGGGAAGCAACTCATTAAATTCATCACAGGGCATACAAGGGTAAACTACTTCTGTGGCACTTACTCCAAGTTGCAGTTGCTTAAAATTGCAAAGACAAGATTTGCTAGTTATTACCTCACCTTTAGGTGGCTAGTGAAGGTGAGACAAGCTTTAACTAATATGGTTTGTGCTGATTCATGGGATGAAATTAACACTGACATAGATGGTGCTAATGCAGTCAAGGACACTGTTCTTGACAGTTACTTTTGGGGACAGGTTAAATATGTTTTGCAATTCACCAAACCAATTTATTACATGATCAAGTTTGCAGATTCAGATTGACGAGTAATTGGGGAGGTGCATGAGCAAATGGATAGCATGTTGGGGCAGATTAAAGACATTGTTGAGCCTAGAGATACCACCTTGTACAATTATATTCGTGTAGAGGTGGAAAACTAATGGGAAATGCTAAATGTTCCATTGCATGCATTAGCATATGTTTTGACACCTAACTATCATCCATCATGGCTTTCAACACCAGCACCTGGGGGGGGGAAGCAGGGGAAACCACACCAAGATCAAGAGGTTCACAAAATATATATGGCTGCATTGAGTAAATTAATCCCTGATGAGGAGGAGGCTGCATTGATATGGAGACAGGTGAGCAACTATACGCTCAACACTGGTCCATTTGGGACCATGCATGCAATTAAAGATCGAGAGACTTTTTTTGCTCGAGTGGTGGAACATGCATGGAGGGGGTACTCCACTTCTACAGAGTTTGGCATTGTGGGTGCTATCACAGGTGGTAAGCACTTCTTCTGCAGAGAGGTGTTGGAGCTCTTATTTTTTCATCCACAGTGTTAAAAGGAACAGGTTGAGTTTAGACCGGGCAGAGAGCTTGGTTTATGTTCATTACAACTTGCGATTGTTGTCCCATTACTGTGAAGATGCAAAGTCTAATAAAGACTTGTTGATTTGGGACAAGAATCCAGAGGAGCCCAATTTGGAGGATGGAGTGTTGCGATTAGAGCAATTAGAGGATGCTCTTATCCAGGTATGTCCATTGTGGTATGAATTTTCCAATTTTCCCTTATAAAGCATTTCTCTAATTCATGTTTTTAATTTTTTTGTTAACTAGTGTTTTTTTTTTGCATGAATTTTTTGGCGATTCCAGGATGATGATGATCGTGTTGATATGCCACCCCCACCCCCATCTGGTCCCTTGGTTCCTAGGTTCCATGGTTCAACACCAATAGCAGGGGTTTCTTCTTCATCAGTTTCAGTGCCACGACTTCCATAGGCACCATCTTCTTCATTGCCACCACATGGAGGCTCGCCGCCACGTTCTATTCGTGGTGGAAGGAGGAGAGATTAGTAGATATATTCACAATCTACTACTTTTTGTCATAGATTACTCATTAGACTTGTAGACTTGTGAATTTGAATTTTGAACCTTTTTGGCTTGGCGGTGACCAAGTGACATATTTTGTAAACATTATTATTTGAATTTTGGACATGACAAATGTTGACAGTTGCTCACTTGCTAGATAAATCATAATATGCTCTATGTTTTATGTTTTCTAATATGCTTAAATGTTTTATGTTTTATAATATGCTTAAAAATTTGATGTATGTTTGTAATAGCTAGAATATAGATGATTGTTGTACATACTAGTAACTACAATGGAATCATGGATGCCATATCTATCTTGATTTATGCAAAAAAATGCATGTTTTCATGTCTTCTACAATTAATTTGGTATTTGGGATGTTTGTTTTGAGTATAAATGCAAATATATATATATATATAGCAGCCGCTTCCGCGGACGTTTCGCTTCCTAGATTTTTGGAAAATGACGCTTCGACGTCCCTGCTTCCAAAAAACGCTTTTGCTTTGCTCCCGCTTCGTGCAACAATGGATCAATGTCAGTAATGCGGTCAGATTGCAGGGTGACAGTTGCAGACTAGTAGCAATTAGGTATAGACGAGCGCAGTGTAGTGTTGGCAACATTGCGGAGTGGCACAATGGTACTATTAGTAACAATGCAGATTCTTTAGTGGACAGTGCAGTGTCTAGTAGCAGTCAGGACTCAGGAGACAAATGCATCATATTGAACACATCTGATTTTGTATTTAGGATGCCTCTCAATTGTAGTTGTTGCAATTGCAACAGTAACAAATGAGAGCGAGTAGTAGTGCATATGCAGGGTTAAGCAGTATGGCAGTGTCAACAGTAGCACAAATGTAGCATCAGAATTGCGCAGTGGTGAAACATCAACAACGTGACAGATGGTGGTAGAGAGACAAGATGTTGTGGAAGAGTGTGTAGCACTAGAGAGAACACGTTCCTCACTAAGAGGGATTCTTAGTTTCTATAGCATTGGAGGTGTTCTAGTCTCGAAACTTTGTGGAGAGGCTAAAACACATGAGATCTTCATAACCTTGAAATCGTTTTTGGAAATTCCACCTATAAGTGTCAATTAGATTATTAGCCTATTTTTAATTATTTCCTAAGTATAAACTTAGGGAAAGGGGTTAATCAATCAAAATTAAATGAGATAAGGTGTGAATCATCTAGAAACTCACATGGATTGACAAGGAATTAATCTGGGCTCTTGATTAAGTTTTAATCTTGGTCATTGGAGGTCCAACAGAAGATCATAAAAAGAAGTCGATGGGTAGATGGAGGACACACTTGTGAGAACCACAAAGAGTTCGATTTCCTTGGTGTGTTTGGTTTTCCAGAGAGCTAGTAGTGCTCGAAGTGTTCGAGCTTCAATAAGGAAGCAAAGACAAAGGGGCAGAGATAGTGAAGCCGGAGGAAGCGTTCCAAATTCGGTGAGTGCATTTGCAAAGAGGCCGAAATTTCTCTAGGAGGATGCGCAAAGGCAATGTAGAGGCTTCATTGGGTAGTTTGATTTGCTAAGGAAGACCTTTTTAGTTCTAGAGGCCAGGCAGAGGTTCTGAAGTGCTGGAGAAGCCTTTTCCTAGTCAACATCAGGCAGGACGACTTGATTTGAAGTTGTTCTGGGCTGATCGTGTAGTAGACTGCGCAGAGGTGATGAAGAAGCTGCATAGGTCTAGGTGGACGACTTGCATTTCAGTGGTAGTCAAGTGCCGAGGTTGCTCGGAGTGAGGGTAATTTCCCTCAAATATTTTTTTCCAGTATTTTCTCTACAGGATTACCAGTTTTCGACATCCAGATTGTACTTAGATAAATTCTCTGCTACTTAATAATAAGAACCCTCAATTACTGCACCAATTTTCCCAAGTTGGTTATGTTCGGGAACATTTGTCAAAAAATAATCGTGTAAATTCTTATGTGTGTGTGTTAGCATATTTCTTAGTTTCCAATGCTATTATTTTCCGTAGTAATTTTTTGAAAAGATTGCAGTGTGTTTATTTTGTTGTTTCCGTAGCAATAAGCTGCTAATTTAGTTAACAGTTAAAATAAATAATACCAGTTGCTGCAATAGGATTTCACACTTGAAATTTTCACAGACCAAAGATCTGAAGTACCCCTGTTGAAAGATGACAATCTTAGCTACACTTGCTAGGTCAAGAGAAACAATGAAGCTAAAAGCCTAAAGCCCACTGTCACCACAACTAAAGCTTCCTACTCTTTACAAACTTTCACCTATGGGAGGAGACTCGATATATAGAGAATCACTTATGAAGGATAGATCCACTAAGATGGTTGGGAAGTGATCTCGGGGACCCTTTCCTAGGTGAGGCTCAAGAATGGGACTTGCTTGCTTCTTAAGCAAGGTACAAGGCTTTCTAGGAGAAGGGGATGAGGATTTAAGGGCTAGGTTTAAGAAGTGTGAATTGTAAAGGAGCTTCCCAATCCCTAAAATCCTTATGGGACTTGTTGAAGAATTAGTTTTGATGAGGTATGGAACCACACAGAGCCAAGTGGACCCAGGCTAGGTCAAGAGGATGGAGTTTAACAACCAATGATGAACTTGACCTAAACAAGGGGGAGAAGGGGATCAAAGAAATGATTTTCAGTGAAAGGTACAAAATGATCCCTACAAGGAACTAGCCTAGGGAAACCTAGGGTAAAAACTAATCTCAAGGCTAGGGCTTGGGATATCTCACAACCCACTGTCGAAATTCCCTCAAATTTGGAGGAGGCCTAAGAGACACACTAGCGCAGTAGAGGCCAAGAGAATGAAATTTTTCTATGGGTGGTTTATCGGGAAAATGATGCCCTAGGAGCCCTAATGTGGGTAGATCTCGAATAAAGAAGGGGAAGTGAAGAAAAATGGTTCTTTAAGTGATCACCTTATGGTAGATCAGTGCCTAATCCTTTGTGGAGATTGGAGTCAAGAAGAATATGAGAATGGACTTTGTCTCTAGGTCAAGGAGGCTTCAAGGACAACTTTGCTTGTCATAGAGCAAAGGAGAGTGACCTTCAAAGCTTTTACACTTCATTTTGCAAGGTAAGATGGCTTGTCAAGATAAATTCAATCATAGAATTATCCCTTGGAGAATTCGTTCAACATACATGGCCCATACATAGAGAGATGCTGCATAGAAACATAATTCCATAATTTCATAGTAAATGCATGCAACAATTAGCCCTATTATACCGAAAATCTCATCATCAATGCATGTGACAAAGTAAAAGAAGAAATAGCATTAAATTTGTACTTACATGTAACAGAATATATCCAACCAACCATAAAATTGCCAATTAAGAAGCTCCAACATAAGAAAAGATAATCCAAACATCAAAATTCATTCATGCTCCAAAATTTCGTCCACCAAGAAAGGAAAATCTCTAAAGAGATACAAGTCCAAACCAAGTGATGATGAAAAATAAACTCTCATCATTTGTATTTGTAGTCTCCTAATGAGTTCGATTTAGCTACTTGGGCCTACATTAGCCCCTAAATTAAAATAATGTGCAAATTACAAAGTTTTGGTGACAAGCCCACCAAACTAGCTCATAAACAAAATAACAGGCCTCTCAAGAGGTTGAATGATCAATAATACATGTCGTTGGGCCTTCTAAGAAGCCTAATGAAGTCCACAAGTGCCATAATGATGAATAGGACTCCCAAAAGTAATGGACAAGGGGTTCGCCCCTTTGTTCTCCACATAATAAACTTGTGGTGCTCTCAATGGGTGTGAGGGCACACAAATGACCTCATGGGTCTCCAAGTAAGTCAAAGATGCTTGTAGACCATCTGTAAGGGCTTAGATGATGATGTAAGTGATGCCACATCAACATACAAGCCTTGGGTCATCGGCCAAGTGCATGGTATAATTGTGGGGCCGACAAAGGTGAACCAAGTGCATCTTCCTCATCCAATAGGTGAAGCTCGCGCAATCTCTGAACCTCTCTGGGGATCCATGGATGCTTCCTATTGCTGTGGAGGCCCATGGCTCTTAAAACACACTCTACATGTGCCAATGTAGACCTCTAGAGGGTTAGGACCCCGTATAGGGAGACCAAACCCAAAATGGAGACCACTTGCAATTCTACATAAGATCCAATGCATCCCCTAGCCCTCCAGTACAACAAGTCATCAAGGAAATCGAGTAAAAGAGCTTACAAGCCATGGACAACAAGTGGGCACTTCATAATGGCATGTGCTTCCATAGTTGGCTTTAGCATGTGCTAATGTCTCCAAGCTCCAAATGGGGTTAATCAAGTATCCTATTAGGTGGTTTCTATTTCTAAAGGGAATAGTATGTCTAAGGTACTTTCTTTAAAGGGTGGTGGCATGTGATAAAGAGATGAATGGAGTAGGGAATGAAAGGGGCAACCCTGAGTCACATTCTGGGGTACAACGATAGCTAATACAAGGGGAGCCCACACTTGGTTATATAATGTATAGGGAGGAGCAATCGTGGTACATGAGGTGCCCTAGCCTTGATTTTTCCACTCTTCTTTATATACCTTTTTCCTTTTATGATTTTTCTTTAATTGGCTGTTCAGGGCTCAAGCGGTTAGAGCATGATGTGTGAGATATAGTAGTGGATACCCCCTTTGAGGTAGGGCAGTTCATTGCCTACTAGGGTTCCTTAACGATAAAGGAGGCTTATCTAGGGCCTGTAGGAACTAGGTTGATGGCCATGATGATGGGGTAGAGCTCATGTAATGGTTTTGCCCACGTGCTAAATGTGTTTGTCCCAACCATCTTTTGCATTTTGTGGTACATTTTCCTATTGAATGTGGCCAATTATGCTTTACTTTTCTTTTCAGCTACTCCAAGGCATCGTTTTAGGTCCGACCTAAGTTGTGGGCAAGGGAAAGGGGAAGGCTAACCCTATGTGGACTCAGTGGAGGAATGATAAATGGGGTTATAATGAGCAGAAGGGGAGTAATATATATGGATGAGGGAGTGGGACCACACAACCAAAATCAAGGTTTTGAGTGTAGTACCATCCATAAATCCCAAGGGTTAGTGAAAGAGATCCCACGAGGCTAGGGTCCAAGGTTAACATCCAAAAGAGGTCTAGGGGACAAGAGAAAATACCTAGCCGACTCCTTCCGCCGAATCCCCTCATTAATCCATGCCCATAAGTGTCCATGATTAGCACACTACAATACTCAATTACTAAATGACAAGTCATACTTTAGGTTTGGGAGGCCCACCTTGAAACATATGATTATGACAGATGGGTGAGGGACCACAAGGGTGGCTCAGGCGGCAGAGAAGTGTGACAATGAGCTAGTTGGTGGCTGTAAGTTGCTGCCGGCTGAGGACCATCTTGGATAAATTTTTTCTCTTAGGAATATCACCCACAAAATGGTGAGTAACATCTGTCTTCAACTGGGACGTGATCTCTCGAAGAAGTGGACAAAGCTACTCAAACGAGAAGTCACAAGAACTCCAACAATCTCTTGGTTAACGTAGACCTGTTACCTGCACATATAATGGATGGAAAGAAAAGACATGGGGCAACATGCATTTGCGGCGTCTCATGTTCGCACATACTTGGATTAGACCCATAAAATCGACTCATAGAAGTAAACTTTCAAATGCAGTTTTAAATCCAAATGCAGCGAATCTATCATGAGAAATATCATATGACATTAGTTCTAATGCAAACTCAACATGCATTGCATCCTATCCTAACATGTATATGGTAAGGGTAGTACTAAGTGTAATCATAAAGACAGTGCAACCAACATATCATGACATCCCTATACATATGCCTGCCAGTATGATTACTCATGAAACAAAAGCCAAAGTGAATGCGGACATAATCACATGGAGGGTGATGTTGGTGGGAGGTGGGAAAACATTATCTCCATTTGATGTAAAAGGAAGCCCTAAGAGTAGAGGAATAAGTCAACCTAGAAGTGCGAGGTTTTCTCTCTAAGTACACAATGATGGAATGAAAGATCACTTTCAAGAACTCCTTATCACAATCATTGCTTGTAATATCATGCTTTGAAAATGTCACAAGGTTGTGATTAGAGGGGAATGAAAGGTGAGAGAAAGGAGTGCAACAAATAGGTTGCTCAATGTGATGGTCACATCAGGGAGGGGAGGTCATGGAGTGATCAAAACCTTGAGGGTGTGTCCAAGAAGGTAGAGTATAATCAATGAGGGATTGTTCCTCGACATGATACTCAAAAAGGGGGAAAGGGCTTATGGTCGCTTGAGATCATATGACAAGGAGTGAGGGAATCACTTGATGAGGACTCAAGATGATGAGCAATAAAATGGAAAAAGTGGAATGTAAGATTTCAATGGGATCTTGAAAATCCAACTCTAGAGGCTCAAGTGATTTGCATATAGTCTCGGAATCATTATAAGCATCAAAGGTCGGGTTTCCCTTAAAAGGAGGATCAATTATTTCCAACTGTCTTTCTTCATGTAAGGGAAAATAATAATTCTCCTTCCCAGGGGTATCGATGGATATGTCATCGCAAGTAATACTTGGGAGAAAGGGAAAATTACTCTCAGCCTCATCCTCATCCTCTTTGTTGGTATCATAAATGGGAGCACAATCAAATTGAGGCCCAAGAATTTCCCACCCCTTTTCAATGTGGAAATAATCTCCAATGTCATCTTTCAAGGAGCTCATGGGATCACCTTCCTCAAGGTTCTCAAAAGGAGAGTTCTCAGGAGTGATATCCTTAAGAAAGGTAAGGTCAGGCTCAACTTTACTTTCTATAGCCTCATCATCCCCAATAACGAAATCATTCTATTCATCATGTGGACCCAACAAGGACTCATCTTCTTACTTATCAGACAGATCCTCAAGGGCATCTTCATCTTGGTTGGATGATATGTGTGATGTCTCTTCTTCCCTCTTCTCTTGAAGAACAACTGCTAAGGTATTTGTTACATAATTATGGTAATATGCTTCTAGGAGGAGAGCATTAGTGGGGTTTTCTTTATATTCACATTTCATCTTATGAAGCCTCACCTCTTCTTCGTGCAAACAAAAGAATGCTTCATCAGAATTACATTCTCTTACACACCCCCTGCATGACCTACTATATTCATCCATTCTTTCTTGTGTGATTTGGAGGCTTAGAGGATCCAACTCTTCATCATTAGAGGAGATGTTCCTCTTTTCATTGTCAGTCTTCCAATTCTATAACTGACAGTTGCTCATCATCCTGACCCACACTTGAGCTTTCTTAAATGTCATCCAATTGATTACCCATTGTGGGACTTTGTGGTTGATTATGACATTTATCATTGATTAGGTCAGTCTGAATATTCAACGCATAGGTTAGGTGAGCAAGGTCAAAGAGGTGACTAGGATCCCCCTTATAGATATCCCTCATTATGTCGAGTTGCACTTGTTGTGATCTATAAAACCCGAGCATGAGTTCCATATGCATACCTTCGTCGTATAAAGAACATGCGTTTCGTGTCCCTGACAACAGTGCCAAAATGTTACTGCTCAAATTAGCAGGGGGTCCTAGAGGGGCACTTGCTAGATCAAGAGCATTAATGAAGCTAAAGCCCATTGTCACCACAGCTAAAGCTTCTTGCGCTTTATAGATTTTCACCAATGGGAGGAGACCCGATATATAGAGAATCACTTATGAAGGATAGATCAACTAAGATGGATGTGAAGTGATCTTGGGGACCCTTTCCTAGGGGAGGCTCAAGAATGGGACTTGCTTGCTTCTTAAGCAAGGTACACGGCTTTCTAGGAGAAGGGGATGAAGATTTAAGGGCTAGGTTTAAGGAGTGTGAATTGTAAAGGAGCTTCCCAATCCCTAAAATCCTTATGGGACTTGGTTTCCCAAGTGGTTTTTGAAGAAGTAGTTTTGATGAGGTATGGGATCACATGGGGCCAAGTGGACCCAAGCTAGGTTAAGAGGAGGGAGTTAATTAACCAATGATGAACTTGGCCTAAACAAGGAGCAGAAGGGGATAAAAGAAATTATTTTCACTTAAAGGTGCAAAATGATCCCTATGAGGAACTAGCTAAGAGATCAAAGTTTTTCTATGGGTGGTTTATTGTGAAAATGATGCCTTATGAGCCCTAATGTGGGTAGGCCTCGATTGAAGAAGGGGAGGTGAAGAAAATTGGTTCTTTAAGTGATCACCTTATGGTAGACCAATTCCTAATCCTTTGGAGAGACTGGACTCAAGAAGAATATGAGAATGGACTTTGTTTCTAGGTCAAGGAGGCTTCAAGGAGAACTTCCCTTGTCATAGAGCAAAAGAGAGTTACCTTAAAAGATTTTAAACTTCGTTTTGCAAGGTAAGATGGCTTGTCAAGATAAATTCAATCATAGAATTATCCCTAGGAGAATTCGTTCAACATACATGGCCCATACATAGAGAGATGCTACATAGAAACATAATTTGACAATTTCACAGTAAATGCGTGAAACAATTAGCCCTAGTATAGCGAAAATGTCATCATCAATGCATGTGACAAAGTAAAAGAAGAAATAGCATTAAATTTGTACTTACATGTAAGAAAATATATCCAACCATCCATAAACTTGCCAATTAAGAAGCTCCAAGATAAGAAAAGATAATCCAAACATCAAAATTCATTCATGCTCCAAAATTTCGTCCACCAACAAGGAATAGGGAAAATCTCTAGAGAGATACAAGTCCAAACCAAGTGATGATGAGAAATGAACACTCATCATTTGTATTTATACACTCCTAATGAGTTTGATTTAGCTACTTGAGCCTACATTAGCCCCTAAAATAAAAATAATGTGCAAATAACCAAGTTTTGGTGCCAAGCCCACCAAACTAGCTCATAAACAAAGTAACAAGCCTCTAAAGAGGTCGAATGATCAATAATACATGTAATTGGGCCTTCTAAGAAGCTTGATGAAGTCCACAAGTACCATAATGATGAATAGGACTCGCAAAAGTAATGGACATGCAGTTGGCCCCTTGTTTTCCACATAATAAACTTGTGGTGCTCCCAATGGATGTGAGGGCACACAAGTGACCTCATGGGTTTCCAAGTAAGTCGAAGATGCCTGCAGACCATTTGTAATGGCTCAATTGATGATATACGTAATGCCACATCAACATACAAGTCCTGGGTCATCTGCCAAGAGCATGGTACAACTGTGGGGCGAACTAGGAAAAGGTGAACTAGGTGCATCTTCTTTGTCCAATAGGTGAAACTCAAGCAATCTTTGAACATCTCTGGGGATCCATGGAGTGCTGCCTACTGTTGTGGAGGCCCATGACTCTCAACACACACCCTACATGTGCCAATGTAGCCCTCTGGAGGGTTAGGACCCCTGTATAAGGGAGACTAAACCCAATATGGAGACCACTTGCAATCTTGCATAAGATCCAATGCGTCCCCTAGCCTCCAGTACAACAAGTCATCAAGGAAATCGAGTAAAAGAGCTTACCAACCATATAAAACTGGTGGGCACTTCATAATGGCATGCCTTTCCAGTGGGCTTTGGCATGTGCTAATGTCTCCAAGCTCCAAATGGGGTTAACCAAGTATCTTATTAGGTGGTTTCTACTTCTAAAGCGGATAGTATGTCCAAGGTACGTCTTTTAAAGGGTGGTGGCATGTGATAAAGAGATGAATGGCGTAGGGAATGAAAGGGGCAGCCCTGGGTGATGTGCTGGGGTACAAGGGTAGCTAATACAGGGGGAGCCCACACTTGGGTATATAATGTATAGGAGGGAGCAATCGTGGTACACGAGGTGCCCTGACCTTGATTCTTCTTTGTCCAATAGGTGAATCTCGAGCAATCTTTGAACATCTCTAAGGATCCATGGAGTGCTGCCTATTGCTGTGGAGGCCCATGGCTGTCAACGCACACCGTACATGTGCCAAGGTAGCCCTTTGGAGTGTTAGGACCCGTATAGGGAGACCAAACCCAAAATAGAGACCACCTACAATCTTGCAGAAGATCCAATGCGTCCCCTAGCCCTCCAGTACAACAAGTCATCAAGGAAATCGAGTAAAAGAGGTTACAAACAATGGACAACAGGTGGGCACTTCATAATGGCATGCCATTCCATAGTGGGCTTTGGCATGTGCTAATATCTCTAAGCTCCAAATGGGGTTAACCAAGTATCCTATTAGGTGGTTTCTACTTCTAAAGGGGATAGTATGTCCAAGGTACATCCTTTAAAGGGTGGTGGCATGTGATAAAGAGATGAATGGAGTAGGGAATGAAGGGGCATCCATGTGTCACGTGTTGGGGTACAAGGATAGCTAATACAGGGGGAGCCCACACTTGGGTATATAATGTATAGGTGGGAGCAATCGTGCTACATGAGGTGCCTCGACCTTGATTTTTCAACCCTTTTTTATATGCCTTTTGCCTTTTATGATTTTTCTTTAATTGACTGTTTGGGGCTCAGGGGGTAAGAGCATGATGTGTGAGATATAGCAGTGGATATCCCCTTTAAGGTAGGGCGGTTCATTGCCCGCTAAGGGTTAGGTCAATCATGGGTTCCTAAATGATAAATGAGGATTATCTAGGGCCTCTAGGAACCAAGGTGATGGCCATGATGATAGGGTAGAGCTCATGTATTGGCTTTTTCCCACATGCTAAATGTGTTTGTCCTGACCGTCTTTTGCATTTTGTGGTACATTTTCCTATTGAATGTGGCCAATTATGCTTTTACTTTTCTTTTCAGTTGCATCAACTTCTAAGGCATCGTTCTGGTCCCGACCCAAGGTGTGGGCAAAGGGAAGGGGAAGGCTAACCCTATGTGGACCCAGTGGAGGAATGTGGACCCAGGTGGGCGGAATGATGAATGGGGTTATAATGAGCAGAAAGGGAGTAATATATATGGATGAGGGAGTGGGACCACTCAACCAAATTCAAGGTTTCCCATGTAGTACCATCCTTAAAGCGCAAGGGTCAGTAGAAGAGATCCCACGAGACTAGGGTCCAAGGTTAGCATCCAAAAGAGGTCTAGGGGACAAGAGCATAGACCTAGCTCACTCTTTTTGCCGAATCCCCCCATTAATCCATGCTCAAAAGTGTCCATGATAAGCAAACTACAATACTCAATTACCAAATGACAAGGCATACCTTTAGGTTCGGGAGGCCCACGTTCAAACATACGAGCATGACAGATGGGTGAGGGACCACAAGGTTGGCTTAGGTGGCAGAGCAATAGTACAACGAGCTAGTTGGTGGTTGCAAGGCGCTGTTGGCTACTGGTTGAGGACCATTTTGGAGAAAAAAATTTTCCTAGGGAAAATGGTGGGTAACAATAATAGTGTTGGTTATGATGTTGATGCCTTAAGATGGCTTATCAATCTGAGTCTTCTTATGAGAATATTTCAGTTTGAGAGTATCAATGTACTGGGTGTACAAATATGAATACCTCCCTAGTTAAGAGGGATTGTTGGAGAATGTAAGTAGTTTCAGCCTTCATAATTTGTACTATTATGTATTTTATGTAGAAAGCAAAGAAAAGAAAAAGAAAAAATAATATTTTATTTTTTAGACAAGCATGTTCTTCATGCTTTTAGGTTTTTGAGTCAAAAGAGTCAAAGTCCTATTTGAACCTATTGAAAAGAAAAATTGAAAAGACTTTTTAAACTTGTAATTTTGGGTCAGAAACCCCTCTAGGTGCCAAGTCAGCCTACATGTCAAGTCGACCCTGCCCCAATGGACATGTGTATTCGCACCCCCTCTGGACAATATAAATAAAGGGAAGATGGAGCTCATTTGGATTGATGCTCGATGTATTTTGGTCTGAAAAGTCACAGAAAGGATAGAGATGAAGAGGATGGCCGAAATATGAGACATGGAGTTCTGCCATGGTATATATCTTGTTGCTGCTGGATCTACTAGAAAGAAGGAAGGTTTGACTTGGCATCTAGAGGTGGAAATTTTTCTGTGGTCATGGTTCTTGGATATCTCAATTTTGATTTGATTCTATAAGAAGATAATTTTTTTGGGGTTTCCCCTTGGAGGGGTTTTTCCTTGGCTTGGAGCCTACATCTTGTGTTCTTTTGTTTATGTGATCTTCATGTCCATGTTATGGTAATTGTTTGATGAAAAAAATTAGAATAAAAAAATTAATGAGAAACGAACTAAATTCATAAGCAATTACTATGGAAAAAGAAATCTAAATTAATCTACAAACCTCTTGATTTCCAACATGAACATCACCACTATGAATGTTGAATTGAAGTTCGATTAGCTATGCAATAAACTCATATAGTGGGATATATGGAAGAAATAGTTTGGTAGGAATCGTGAGACAAATGGTTTAGAATAGACCTTTGTAGCCAATTTTCACAATAAACAAGACAAAAAGTGTTGATGTTCAGAATTGTGTCATTTTTACTTCAACACCTTGAACCTCTTGGTGTTTAGCGAGAAGCAATGGGAGCTCTTTACTGGGGTTTAAAGCCACACGATTAGAACTAAATTCACGCCAACACTGGCGCAACTCAATCTTCTCATCTTCGTTAAGTTTTAATTTTAGTTAAGAATGGCATGTTCTATGCTTAGCACAATTACTTCAATGTTCCTTTAGCACCTCAATGACAACTTCCAATTTGGATTTCCAATAGCAATCACATTACCATTAATCAAATGTTTAGCACAGAGAGAGAGTACAAAAGTTAAATTGATTTGCCAAATTCAAAGTCAAAACAACCTTGTCGAAATCTGCAGTGAAATTAGCACTAACCAGAAAGTCAAAGATGGTCAAAGCAACAATAGGATGTCTACAAAACAGCGCAGTCAAACTCGTCCTGATCAGGAGGTCAAAGTTAGCCCAAAAAAGGGACAAAGTCAAAAGTCAAACTTGGTCAAACTGCTATCTTGAAATCTGCGGTCAACTTGCAATTTGGTTTGTTGTCCAAGTGCTCAAATCACCTCGGTTCTTGTGCCAAAAGATGCGGCCTGTGCAAACAGATAGTCTCCCAAATGATCGAAGTCAAACTATCCTTGGAAGGTCAAAGTCAACGCTTGTCAAACTGGAATTTTTTTTGAGATTTTTGGCCTTGCAATTTAGCTTTGAAATTCGCCCTCCTTGTTGATTTCTAAGTAGCTTGGGAGGTACTCCAAGCCCTAGAGTTCAGGGTTTGGAGGGTGGAGCACGACAAGAGTCACTTGTGGGCTTAGAACCCAAGGTTGGGGTTTTGCACCCATCATGATTTGGGCCAAAACCGTGGAGCATTTTGAACATGTGATGGGATGAGATGATAGAGGGCAAAAAGGAGAATCCAATGCTACTTGGAATTTTTGAATTCCAAGATGTCCTTGATGAGATATGAATTTTTGAAGTATATGTGTGGGTTTGCATGAGAAGTCGTCAAGTCAGCCTAGTGTTAAGAGGCCTAATGACAGGTTGGCAAGCCCTCTTGTTGCAATTTGTTGGAGCCCTCATATTGGATATAAATATGAGGTGATTAAACATCATTTTAGCTCATCCATCCATGCAACGCAAGGCAGAAAGGGAGCATAAGAAACTCAGCTAAGGAAGAATTTATATCTCTGTTTGGGCCACAGAAAAGAGGGCACTTCAGTGAAGGAGAGAGGCTGTTTTGGAGGCTTCTCGTGACTGTTTGGAGGGTTGTTTACACCTACAGGAAGGCCGAGATAGGAGAGGTAAGATGCAGGTCTGTTGGGGCATGTTTTATGGATAGGTATCTCTGTTTAAGCAGGTCGTGAGTTCAAGGAGGAAGTGTGGGTAGGCCATAGACCTTAACACCTCAGAAAAGGGCACGTGTAGGGCTGTTTGAGGGCTAATAAGTGCCTAAAACTTCAATGTGGAGGGAGAGCATACTTGTGAAGGAAGCCACAACTGTTTAAGGGATTGTGTGGGTGTGTTTTAGCGCTGACTTGGGTCACTGTGATGCCCTAACGAGGACAATTGTAACAACAGTTGTATATCAGACTTGGAGCCATATTTGTCCTGTGTTGGGTCAAAGTGTTGACTAGTTTTGGATCAGTTTTGGTTGCTGCCTGTGAGTGCCATGTGTTGAGGTTGACTTGGGCTGTTGGAGACCTCAACTAGGAGCAAATCTTGCAGTAACTGGATTGGGTGCCATTGGACTAGTGGAGGGCAACGCGTTGGCTACCTAAAGTAGCTTGTGACTAGCAGCCATAAAGAGAATTTGACCACTAAAGTTTGGGTGAAGTTGTTGAGCCTATGTGTAGCTCTTTGATGGACGAAAGAGGCTACTAGAAGGCAGATTGGAGCTTAGGTATTGGCCATCCTAGAGAGCAGATTGGATCAGCCTGTGTTCATTGTAGCAGAAGCGACTTACAACAGTGATAGGTGGAAACCCTCCTGGAGACTCTATGTGTTGCCCTTTGATGGATTAAGGGGCAACTAGAGCGCAGAATGGGAGCGAAGGACCGACAAGACAAGATACGACATAGAGACTGCAACAAGATTGTCATTGTATCTTGTATTCCATAGATTGTTGTATTATTCAGATTGGTTTAATAACGAAGATTGGGTTGTACATATTTGTACAATGTTTTGTAAAAAGTTGTCTATACTTGTGCATGTGTGATTTACTGCTTTATATTTTCCGCTGTGCAAAGTAGTTATGTTGAGATTTTTGGTTTGGTAGTGTCAGAGATTCTAAGATTCTATCCTAGATTCAAGATCGTGGAAATTAAACACTCCTTGATTGACACGTTTGTGTGAGAGAGAATGCCCAATGTAGTACGAACCAATGAGAGAAGGAGAATGTGTGAGTGATGAAGATGCCAAATGAAGTGAAAGGTCATTTGTATTTATACAAATCATTGAGGGTGAAGTGACACATCCATTGGGCTTTCTGAGCCTACATGATGATGTGGTCGGCCTTGAAAATTTGCACATGTGTGGGCATAAATTCAAAATTACACTTCTGCTTGTCCAAATGAGATGATCTTTATATCAATTTTGGTCCTCTCGAAAAGAGGAATTTAATGCAATCATTATCTCCATCAAATGAGCCGTCCCAATGTGGAATTTGGCCCTAGTTGCCAATTTTAACGCTCCCTCTCAACTAGGGAGAATTCCACTTACCAATCCATCCATCATCATTGTCGATCATCATGCCATCCTGTTGTCATGTACCATCTCTATTATCTCATCTTTGCTTTGTTGAACCATGATGTAATAATGAAGAAGATTTGATCGAGAGTGAGTCACAAGACCTTACCACTCTCCACTAACAAAAGTCAGTCCAGAGGTAGAACTGCAATTGATCCCAGATCAAGTTGATAAACACCATGCATCCTAGACACAGGGAGTACGACAGTAGACATGTGTCCTGAAGTATAAAACTTCCAAATAAACAAAGTTAAGTAAATATTTATTAATAATTGAATGATGATTGTTTACAGTGAGGGTCCCTGGCTTATATACTGCCATGGGCACCCTTTTGGAAAAGGGCATGATCTTATGATCGTGCCCTTTTGTCTAATTAACCTAAAAATAAATAATTTTTACATAACATTGCCTACCTCTCGAAAGAATGCTTTGTCCTCAAAGCATACGTAACGACCGATGTTGTTGACAAAATGATTCATTCTCCCAAGAAGCTTCTTCTTCGGGTAAGTCATTCCACTTGATCAAGTATTCATTGATTGTACGATGTCGAAGCTTTCTTTCTCTAGTAGCTAAAATACCTTCTGGTTCTAGAATGACCCTTCCCTCATCATCCAGGGATGGGAGCATTGTTTGTGCTGATTGATGGTTGCCTAGTGCCCTTTTAAGGCAAGATACATGGAAGACGTTGTGAACACGACTTTTCTCTGGAAGGCTTAAACCATACGCAACTTGGCTGATCCTTTTGTTGATTTGATAAGGTTCGTAGAACTTTGGTGCCAATTTGTTTTTTCCTTTCTGTTTTAAGGACAATTGTTTGTATGGTTGGAGCTTGACAAACACCCATTCTCCGACTTCAAACTCTCTTTCGATTCCGTTTCGGTTTGCTTGTTGCTTCATACGATTCCTCGCATTATTCAAGTTTTCTTTTAGTATTTGGACGGTTTTTTGGGTTTCTTCTAGTTGATCTTTAACAATAAGTAGATTTGTCTGGACAATAGCTGGATCCTTCCATTTTGGGGGCTCATATCCATACAAGGCTTGAAATGGTGTCATTTTTGCTGACGTATGATAAGTAGAATTATACCACCATTCAGCGATATGCAACCATTGAGCCCACTTATTTTGTTTTTCTGTAGCGTAACAATGTAGGTAGGCCTCCAAACATTTATTGACAACCTCTATTTGTCCCTCTGTTTGAGGGTGATAAGCGGAACTCATATTTAGGTAGGTTCCTATGTGGTTGAACAACTCTTTCCAGAAATTACCCTTGAATTTGGCATCTCTCACTCATAATGACTTTCGGAAAACCGTGTAACTTATATATATTTTTGCAAAATATTTCAGCGATTTCTTTCGCTGAGTATGATTTCTTTATTGCCATAAAGTGAGCATATTTGGTGAGCCTGTTGACCACTACGAAAATCTTGTTCTTGCCTTCAGATATTGGTAATCCTTTGATAAAGTCCATCGAAATTTCTTCCCATTTCTGATTTGGAATGTTTAAAGGGTGAAGTAATCCCGGTGTCGTAATATTTTCACTTTTATTCCTTTGACATGTGTCACGCTCTGCTACATACTTCTGAATATCGTGACTCATTCCTTTCCAAAAGAAGGATTGACGTGCATTATAGTAAGTCTTAAAGAATCCTACATGTCCAGCTGACGGTGAATCATGTGATTCGTTGAGTATCTTAAATTTAAACTTGGAATTTGCATTTAGATAGATTCTTCCCTTGTACCATAGAATATCATTCTTCCATTCAAATTTTGAGTTGTTGGGAATGTTATTGATTATCGCCATTATTTCTGGGTCCTTGGCATACTCACTTAGAATCTCGTTAAGCCATTCAGGAACAACAACTAAGATTACAAGTAGTGTTGGTTCTTTGCCTTTCCTGGATAGGGCATTTGCTACTACATTGTCTTTTCCCCTTTTATGTAGTATTTCCATGTCAAAGGCGACAATTTTTTCAATCCATTTTTGTTGTCCTTCGAAAAGTTTTTTTTGTTGAAGGAGGTGCTAGACACTGTTATGGTCTATTCAAATGGAGAACTTACTTTCCAAAAGATATTGTCTCCACTTAGCTAGTGCGTGCATAATAGCGAGCATTTCTTTGTTGTATGTGGACTTGAGACGTTCTCTTTTATTGAGCTTCCTACTTTCAAAAGCTATTGGATGCCCTTCTTGCATTAACACTGCACCTATACCGAATCCGGAAGCATCACACTCAATGATAAATGGTTTAGAAAAATCTGGTGTTGCCAATACGGGGGCATTAGACATTACTTCCTTTAATTTTCCAAAATACCTTCCTGCTTCCTCATCCCATAGAAATGAATTCTTCTTTAAAAGGTTTGTCAGAGGCGTAGTTATATGTGCATAGTTTTTAATAAACCTTCGGTAATATCTCGTCAAACCTAAGAACCCTCTTAGCTTGGATACATTAACAGGTTTGGTCCATTCTTTTATAGCTTTGATTTTATTAGGATCCACCTTTATGCCTTCATGGGATATAATGTGTCCAAGGTATTCTACTTCTTCCTTTCTGAAGGTGCATTTGGATTTTTTTGCATAAAATTGATGCTCTTTTAGTAGTGTAAGAACTTTATCCAGATGTTGTAACTGCTCCTTCCAAGTTTTACTGTAAATTAAAATATCATCAAAGAATACTAATACAAACTTCCTAAGATGTGGACGAAATAATTCGTTCATAGTTGCTTGAAACGTTGCTGGTGCATTGGTTAACCCAAACGGCATTACTTTAAATTCATAGTGACCTTCGTGTGGTCGGAATGTCGTTTTTGCTATGTCTTCCAATCTGATTCTGATTTGATAGTCAGGCCCTGACCTTAAGTCCAATTTTGAGAAGTATTTTGCGCCATGTAGCTCATCCAGCATTTCGTTGATAAAGGGAATTGGGAACTTGTTTTTAATTGTTATTTTGTTCAATCCTCTATAATCAATGCATACCCTGAATGAACCATCCTTCTTCCTTTACCAATACCATTGGAGCAGCATACAGACTTTTACTTTTTGAGATGATCCCACACTTTAAAAGATCTTGGGTTAATCTCTCAATTTCCGTCTTTTGGTGATGTGGATATCGATATGGCTTGATGTTGATGGGGTTTAACCCTACTTTGACTTCTATTGTATGCTCAATTTCCCTGTTAGGATGCATTTTCATAGGTAAGTCTTGAAATACTTTTTCATGCTTTTGAATTAGATCTTGTATCTCTGGTGACTCTTCACTGATCATATTTGCAGATAACATTTCTAATTGGTGACATTGTACTACATAAGCGGGTGCTCCTTTTCGAATCATCTTCATCATCTGAGATGATGATACAATTTGATTCTTTGGTGCTTGGAATCTGTGTAATTTATACCTATGGCCTCCCCATTTAAATCTTATGAATTGTACTTGATGGTTGGCAGCATAAGTGCCTAGAGTTCATAGCCATTGGATACCTAAGACTACATCTACTCCACCCAATGGTACCGTGAAGAACGGAGACTCTAAATTAAAGTCTTGAATCTGCAATTTGACCTTAAGGCATTTCCCTACTTTTTCAATCTTCTTACAGTTAGCTACCATCACCTTCATGTTTGGTAAGGGAAATGAGAAAATATTGAGTCTCTTTGCCACGGTTGCATCTAAAAAATTGTGGGTGCTACTAGAGTCAATGAGAACCACTATGTTGTTCTTCTTTATATGTCCTTTCAACTTTAAAGTTTGAGGTTGTGATATACCTGTCATCGCTGATAGTGACACTTGTGGAATACTTCCGTCATCTAATTCTGGTGAGAATTCTGGGGCATCTTCCGTTTCTTCTATATCAGAATCTTCACTGTTTGAATCATTAGTTGCTTCACAATTATATAGGTTCTTTGATTCTTTTCCCTTAGCACACCTATGTTTGGGGTCCCACTTCTCACCACAGTGTTTGCATTTGCCTTCTTTTATCTTTTGCATTTCCACATTAGATTTTTGACCTTCACGACGATGTGGTGGAACATATCTTGTATTATTTGAATCCACAGACTGGGGCACTCTTCGTCTTGAATATACTTTTTCCAGTTTTGACCACAGTATTTGTTCAAATTTCTTTTCAGCAGTTTTTGCTTTTCGTCTTGCTACTTCTATTGTCTTAATGTCATGAAGGTCCAGTTCTTCTTGTAAATGAGTTTTAAGTCCGGAGATGTATGATTGAACTAGACGAGACTCTAATAACCCAGGTACTCGTGTCACTAAGGTTTCCCATTCTTGAGTGTACTCATCCACTTCTTTTTTGTTGTAGTTTGATGAGTGATGAAAAAAATTCTTCTTCCCTTACACCTTGGAATCTTTCAAAGAATGCGTCTTTAAATTTCCTTCAACTGATGGCGATTGTTGTCTTCTTCCACCACATATACCAATTATATGCTTCTCCTTCCATTTTCATGGATGCGTGCTGAAGCCTTTTGTCATCATCGTTGATGTCATAAATCTCAAAGTATTCTTCTGCTTTATTTATCCATGCAACACTGTATTTTTCGTTTCCATCAAATTTAGGCATCTCGACTTTTGCCCTTCGCTGGTATGTCGCTAATGGTTGAGCGAAAAAAGGATGTTGTTTGATAAATGTATCCTAGAGTTGCTTATTTGAGAAAATCATGTTACTATTTTCTTGGTGGGGCGTTGCTGATTTTTTTGGAGATTTAGCTTTTTGAGAATCTGTTGATTTTGTTGAGTCTGATGAATTGTGCTCTAGATTTTCTCCATTTTCTTGGAGTAGTTGTTCGGGTGTAATATCATGCTTTTTACACAAGTGGTTCAACAATGCCAAGGTCTGTTTTTGATTTATTTTAGTTTGGCTATGGTTCTGCCCCATCTGTAGTTCTATTTGATTTGTTGTGTCCTGAAGCCTCTTAATATCGTCAGTGTGCCCATTCAACTTATTTTGGAAATCAGCTAATTTTTTATTGACATTATCGGCGTGTCTAGTAACCTTATTCTCCACTTCAATCAATATTTTATTGAAATCGGCCATTGACATTGTTGACATTGAATGAGTTTGTGGGGGTGTATATTTATCTGCCAGCTTAATTTTTTTTCTTAAATAATAAAATCAATTTAATTATTTGACATAAGTTTTTCTATTTTTTTAATTAATTAAATTATATAACATATAGTTTTCAAACTATATAATATATGTATATATAAATAAATTATTTTTTTTTTCAAAGAAAAAAAGCTTTATGTATTATATGAAGTATATAAGAGCTGAATAATACATTCTTTCTCTGATTGTGCAGAAACAGAGATATGATCCCATATGTATATAAGAAAAAAAACCTATATCTGAAGAGCTAATTGACTCAAGATTCGATTTTGATAAATTCTGATATCAAAAACTCCAAAGAGAATATGACAGCCATGCATTTTCTTTACAAATCTGGAAGGGCAAAATCAGATATCTGATAATGGTAATCATCAGATATAATGTCGAGGTGCCAAAATTCTGAAGAAGAGAAGAGTCCCTTTTTTGAGAGACCGTCTGCTGTACTGTTTTCTTCCCTATTGATGTGTTGAATAGAGCAATTCTCCATAATATATGTTATATAATATATAACTATTTAATATAATTTAGTTATATATATTATGAATATATATAACGAAAATTCAATATCGAGTTTAAAATCTTTAATTGGAATAAAACGGTACGACGTTTGACGGCAGACGTGGCCAAATAATTGAAGGTTAAGGAACATAACAATGAGGGACAACGGACAACAGATTATTCAGACGACGTAGAATAGCAAACGGGCACAGAACGATGAGGGATGCGGTGCGGCAAGCGGATAGCAGGAACAACGACCGACAACGGGCAACAGGGATAGCGGACAACAGGGACAGCGACACGACAGCGGACGGCTGTGGGCAGCGGACGGAGCCTAGAATACGCACGGGTTGCGGCTGTAAGTGCAGTGGACAGGTAGCGCAGAGGACAACAGATGGTGGGGGATGCGGGTAGCTTGGATGGGGCCGTATGGGAAGTATGGAGTGACTCGTATGGGTATGGGAAGTATGGTCAGCGGAAGTATGGACAGCGGTGGTCTGTGTGTGACGGTGGCATTGATCAGTAGGGACACGGTTGGAGAACTCTGTGACCTGTGCAGTGCTAAACCAAGGAGCAACTTGCTCTGATACTAGATGAAGTATAAAACTTCCGAATAAACAGAGTTAGGTAAATATTTATTAATAATTGAATGATGATTGTTTGCAGTGAGGGTCCTTGGCTTATATACTGCCATGGGCACGGGAAAGGGCATGATCTTATGATCGTGCCCTTTCGTCTAATTAACCTAAAATTAGATAATCACACTTCTGCTTGTCCAAATGAGATGATCTTTATATCAATTTTGGTCCTCTCAAAAAGAAGAATTTAATGCAATCATTATTTCCATCAAATGAGCTATCCCAATGTGGAATTTGGCCCTAGTTGCTAATTTTAACACTCCCTCTCAACTAGGGAGAATTCCACTTGCCAATCCATCCATCATCATTGTCGATCATCATGCCATCCTATTGTCATGTACCATCTCTATTATCTCATCTTTGCTTTGTTGAACCATGATGTAATAATGAAGAAGAATTGATCGAGAGTGAGTCACAAGACCTTACCACTCTCCACTAACAAAAGTCAGTCTAGAGGTAGAACCGCAATTGATCCCAGATCAAGTTGATGAATACCATGCATCCTAGACAAAGGGAGTACAACAGTACACGATGCGTCCAATGGTAGTGCTATGGTCCCTATCCACGTTTCCTAACTCATTGGCCAGATGAGAGGTACTTCCCATGATCCTTGACTACATGGGTAGGTTTCCTAACTCATTTGCCAGATGAGAGGTACTTCCCATGATCCCAGACTACATGGGTAGGATGTATGCTCGGGCATCAGCAGGAAAAGGTGAACCACTCATCCTGCTCATATGCCATAAGAGAAGGTGAACCACTCAGGATATGCATATGTCAACCGTAGGGGAAGGTGAACCACTCACCCTACACACGTGTCATCGTACGTAGGGGAAGGTGAACCACTCACCCTGTACATAGCGCACCAATAGGGGAAGGCGAACCACTAACCCTATGGCCACTCATAGCTTCAAGAAGTACCCCGAGCCTCCAGGAGCTCCTAGAGATCAGTGTCCAACTCAAGCGGGACCCTCATAGGAGGGTCTTTCCACGAATCCAAGTCTCTCTCGGAAGGCTAAGAATTTGACCTTCCCTAAGGGCTTCGTGAGGATGTCTGTGACCTGCTTGTTAGTCCTGATGTGTTGGAGCCTTTTTGCTCCCCATTGTACCAAATCCTGGATAAAGTGGTACTTGATATCAATGTGCTTGGAGCGATCGTGGAACATGAGATTCTCTGAAAGGTGAATCCCACTTTGGTTGTCGTAGAAGATCACGGTGGTATCCAACACATGCTCAAATAGCTCACTAAAGAATTTCCTCAACCAAACAACTTCGCAATAGGCCATACTAGCTACAATATATTCGGCCTTGCGGTGCTTAGAGCAACCAATTTCTGCTTCCTGCTCATCCAAGAAATTGCAATGAGAAGCAACATCCATACGTGCTATTACAATCCACCACACTGCTAGCCCAGTCAGCATCAATATATCCATGTAGCCTCAAATTTCCGATAGTGTATCTCGATTCTCAGTCCATAGTTGATTAGCACATAAAAACTTAGCACTTAAAAACTTAATACTTTGTATTTAAATTTCATTAATTAGCACATAAAAACTTAATGCTTCAATATAACAAGACTTTTAACCATGGACATTCACCCGCACTTTACCATGGATATTATTAAATTGTAAATAGAATTTGTTACAATACCATGGGCTAATACCATGACTCATCAATGCCATATGCCCAAAAGCCATCTCTCATTTCACAATAAAAATATTTTATAATTTTTTTTTTAAATTTAATTTTATTACATTTTTGCACTGAGAGACTCTTTAGTCCAATATGGAAGAGGTGTTGTGATGTATTGTTATGTTATGTTATCTAAACATTCTGGCTTGATCAAATTACATAAAACTAAAAATAGAAAAACAAAATTATTAACTGTAATTATTAATTAAAACATTTTAATTCAGTAAAATTACATAAAAATAAAAAGTTAATTAAAAAATAAACTAAATAATTATGATTATTAATTATTCATAATTAAACTAGCCTAGATCCATCTTAACTCTAGATCTATCAAGCTCCGAGAGGATCAAATCTCTCGAGGTGCAAACCTTTCCTCAAGTTTTGCACTAAAAAAAGAGGTTTGTACCTAGAGAGATTTGATCCCTCTTGGCACTTGATAGATTCAGAGATAAGTTGAACCTAGGCTAGTATATATACAAAGGGAAAAAAGATTCAAAACTAGACATAGAAATAGAATAGCGGGTATACATAGTAAGTAAGTTTCTAGGAGAGTGATATGTAAAATGATAATATCAAAATAAAATAAAATATCATGCAGAACAAAGATGAGGGTTGGACCAGTAAAGAGATTTTTTATTGCTTAAAGAATTTTGATACAAAACTCTGCAAAATGCCATGCTATACACACGTCTGAAGGAGAATGAGCCAGAGTCAATTTTAAACAGATCGTTGGCTTTAAGTATGACTACACCCCTGTTACTCACCACTAGCGGGTGGCCCCTATAGGAGACATTTTCTCCGAGATTTGTCTTTAGCGTGCAACCCCTTGTAGCCACCTGATAGCTTAACGTGCTACTATTTTCCACCACCTGAGCCAGCCATTATGTGCCCTTGCTCATCTGTTATGATCATATGTTTGAAGGTGGACCACCCAACCTCGAAGGTATGACTTTTCATTATGTAATTGTGTGTCTATGCTTGCTTTTCGTGGGCACGTTTGGGCATGGATTAGTGGGGGGATCCGGTGGAAAGAAAGAGCTTTGACTCCACTCTTGTTCCCTTACCTCAACTAGGGGGTTAATTTTGTATCCTCGTCTTGTGGGATCTCCTTTATTGGCTACTAGATTTAGGAGTGGCACTACATGGAAAACTTTGATTTTGGTTGCGTGGTCCCACTTCCCGATACCATATATCTCACTCCCTTCCACACATTACAAGCCCTTTTCACATTTTGCACAATTGGTTCCACATTTGTCCATTGGGTCTATTGTCACTTAGATTGTATGGGACTACCCCACAGAGTCAGTGAGGATCAGAGTGACAGCCCGCGCCCTGAGTCGTAGCAGTGCCTATGGAAATGTGAAGATAGAAAACATTTTGGCAACCAACAAGTCCGGGAGACACAATTGAATAGCCTAGCTACTTTGTTAGTTTTAGCAAGATTTAAATATTATATTAGATTTGAATGTGAGATCAGTGCCTTATGGAGTCAACTTCTTGCTTATTACCAATTAAATGCCAAGTAATCGAATGAACAGTTGCTGCTTGGATGCTTCACTACCCAAGATGAAATGCAAATCCTATTAGCTTGGTGAAATGCATTGTCTTGGTTAATTTTAAATTAGATGCCTATTCTAAGTGTAACCTTCCTCTTAACTATTTTGGAAATAGTCTCTAGAGTGGGTTATGGGATAGAAGCCAACGTGAAGCAAGCAAAGACTTGATTAATGATACCTCCCCCTGTGTTCCAACCACCCGATGCCTTTGACACTGTAGAGATTGTGGCTCTGACGACTGCAAGGTCATCATGTTAACCATTAAAGAGGGGCAAAATTCCTCAAGCTAAATTGAGAAAGGGTGGCCCTAAATGTCTATCAACCAAGCTTATGCTTGGAGGTAAATTATTAGGTGCAAGACTAACTTAGGATGAAATGCAAGGTGAGAGATATTCTTGAGTTAAGATTGATTAATGTTTTAAGTACTTTAGTTATGATTAGCTTTATGACGAGTACTTAATAAATGAATGGAAAGAGAATCTTAACAACAAGAATGTGTGCCAAATAAACAAGAGACATCCCAAATGAAATTTGCTTAACCACAATATACTATATAATTCAATTACTCAAATATTCACAAGATATATGCTCTCAAAAGGAAATATCGCCAATATGTCAATAATCCACAATAGATATCTATCCAATGATGATTAGAGCATTTGGAAAGAATTTACCCAATGGTTGTCAACACAAGATGCAATCATTAAGATGGCTCAACGAGACAATAGAAAATATTACTCAATCATTCAAATTATGATAATTCCATTCAAAATAGATTAGAAGCCCTTCAGCAAAGAACACCTAGATGTCAAGCTATTAACCAATTAGATTCTTTAAGACCCCAAGATCACAAATTAACCATAAGATTGCTCTTGTTCTTAGCCAATATTTTTCAATGATTAGACAACATTAATGGTTTTTATGATATGCTTCTAATCAAGATTGACCAAATTTACAAATTCGTTTAAGAGGCACACAATGACATTCAATTAAGTGCTTATATGAGTGAATTTAGTGCAAAGAGAATGATTTTTATGAGAGTATGAGCTAATAATGCAAACACAACGTTAGCACAATAGCACCAAAACCATGAAATAAGTAACAATTAGAATGATAGGACTTATGTAACTTGTATTCCGGTGTTAAAATAGACCTATGATAACAGTAAGTTAATTATGCTTAGATTGCTCCTAGATACAAAATAAGATGTCCTATGCAAGCAATAGAAGCCCAAATGCCAAATAAACTTTGTGAACACAAGATCTCAATTACTTTAGCTCTCTTATGGTGCACCTTTCACCGTTATAGCAGATCTGATCAGACTTATTATGCAGAGATAACAATGAATGAATTAGATGAGATTCACTTAAACAAAACTAGCCCAACTCTTGCAATTGATTCCTTAATATGTCAAGCAAGTTTTGATTTGATTTTATGCCAATTTAAAGTGTCTTTTATCACTGTTATGAATGATTTAACTTTCTGAAGTGAAACAGTAAAATGAGCAAGGGTTTAGAGGTCAAATCAAAGGCCCTAGGCCTTGAAGGACAATTGCCCAACTTGTCCAATCTTTCCTTAATGAATGTGACCCAATTTTTCTGCAAAACCGCCAAGAATTAGCTCAGAAAATCAAATGCACTCACAGAGGTAAGGAGAGGGAAAAGTGAGGCACGAGATGAGGGTAAAGGAGGGGCAGCAATCCTCATAGAGGCTGCGGCTAAGGCTAAAGGCCTAGATAGGCCTGTGGCACAAGGGAAGGAGCCCAAAGGGGCTCATGGAAGGCCTAAGAGGGCTGCTGCTATGCTTGAGGAAGAGGTTGAGAAGGATGAGAGGCTAGCAGAGGCCAAGGAGAGGAGGACGGAGGGTTAGGAGGGCGTGAGAGAGGGGAGGGACGCCTTCCAAGGCCACGATAAGGCTAAATGAGGCAGGCCGAGGGCGTTAGGCCTTATGACCAGGCCTTCAAGGGCCTAAAACACCCACGGTCAAGGCTACAAGGGTAGGCCGAGGCCCCTAGAGGCCTGCAGCTAGCCTTTTGGGCCTAGAAGAGGGTGATGCAGGGGGTTAAAGGGCCACGACCAAGGCTAAGGATGGTAGACAGCTAGGCTGGAGGAAAATGCTAGGTCTAAGAGGCTTGAAAAATTTGAAACCGTCGCCTGTAAAATTGTTTTGCTTCAGATCTTCATTTTCACTGCAAATTTTCCAACCGCTGACCCGGCAATATATATATATATATATATATATATATTTAGAGGCTAGATCTTTCTATCAAGGGCTTAGATCTAGCTCTAATCCAACAAACTTTCTTGGGTCTCACCTACACAAATAAATTTATAAGTACCCCAAATATATACAAAACAAAATCCCAAAACCCCAAATCTCAGCTGAAAAACAAGGGTTAGAAAATAAAATTATTTACAAAAATTTATTATACAAAATATACAAGTGTACAATGCTTATAAGGATTTAAAAAAAATATATTTTTTTATAAACCTTGACAATGGCTAGATGTATTTTGAAAAATAAATGTTAAACCACAACCTTTGCGAAGTTAGAAAATCACATAAAATATTAAGAATCCAAACATAGTTAGCTTGTGCCCACAGTTTGTGAACTTGGATCCCAAGTGCTGGGGAACTTGCAAACTCTAAATATTTTCTCAAGAAGAAATTGTTTGAACATGCAATGAATCAGAGCACCTAAAATAAGCCCAAAACTTACCAATACAATGTTCCTATCATCTACAATGAAATAACGATTTAATTAGTATTTGAAGCAGAATATAGGAATGTACATACTCAACACATACCACAAATCAGTGAGACAAAGACGCCATGAATTTCACCCCAAAGTCTTTTATTATGATGATCAAAACATTCCCAACAGGACAATGGCTTTACACCAACATTTACAAAGTTACATTAGCCCAGAGCTCAAGATCAAGATTTTCCATAGAGGCAAAATGCCGTCTATTCATAGAGAAATTCATCCAAGTTGAAAATAATGGCTAGTTGGCTTGATCCCCATCAAAATAATCTCGACTGTTGATAAATCTTTGATAATCTTTGAATCTCTGCCGTAAAAAATAATTATTTTTTGAGGAATTTTCGAATTTCTCATCAAAACCCTTTTTTATTAGCTCAAAAATAATTATTTTGAGCTAATTTCCTCGAAAACTTGACTTTGACTTATCCACCAAGGTCCAAGGGTCTAAGTTTTCTTGAAATTTTCAATATTCTCTTGGCGGGGGACCTCCAAAAATTAATTTCTTTAAGACCCGCGAATTTTTCCACTTGGAGAGAATAATTTCTCTAACATTTTAACTTTGACTCTAAATTAATTAATTTTCTGGCCTATGAACTAAATTTATTTTTGCAAGAAAAATTAATTAATTGACTCATGGGGGGATTAACTATTTTTCTACCCTCTCATCTCATATTGATTATCAACACGAAGGACTTCAAGATACTGCTCTAACACTGTTTTATCAAGAGGCTTGTAGTCTTGAGTCATATCTTTAAGATTATTAAATCTTTGGTTGAATTCTTCCACTGTTACATTTTCTCTTTTCTTCATAGTATTAAGCTCTTTGACCAAGTATTTCCCTTCTCTTTTATCCCCAAATTTGTCTTTGAATGCATTAGTGAGGGCTCTTAAGGAGTCAAAAGCATTATCTTTCCTGTCATGAAACCAATCCAATGCAACATCTTCTAATGAAAGGACGAATAACTTCATTATGACATCTTCATGATTATATGCAACTGCATGGGCATATCTTTGCAGGAAAGTATTGAACTTCTCTATGTGAGCTTCGACATTGATAGCATTATTCCCTTGGAATGTCGGAAGCTTGTTTATGGCTAAATCATCTAGAAGATCATGGGGATACCCCTGGAGGTTGGCAAAGTTGCAAGGACTATAGTAAGCCATGGATTCTTGATTTAAAGGATAGGGAAAGTGCAAATGGATATCAGGGAGGGCTTCTTGTCCGAGAAATATTAGATGCTTTCTAGAATGTAATTTATTTAACCAAGCTCGTAAAACCTTTTTAGGATCGGGAGCGAGGTTAACCAAGCTACCAAGATTTCTTCTAGAGTAAGCTCTTGTGAATGGATGAATAAGTGGAGTCACCACCCAAACAGGAAACCTGTTGAAGAATCTAGGGCAGTAAGCATTAGATAGATTCTTCTATACTTGATAACAATTTGTGAAATGCTTTTACTATTTATCTTTATCTTCTTCTTATTATGAGTGTGTGTTAACTTCATCAAACTACTACCAAAACAAAGAGACAATAACACAAGTTGGCATTCTGTCAGGGCCAAAACCTTCTCCCTCTTGGAGAGGAAAACTTGCACATAATTCTTCTTATAGTGATTCTAATTAACGAACACCAAGACCATGACCCTTGACCTATGATGCCACTCCAAGACCAAGACACCAATCCACTTCTTTGACACTGCTGAGATTGTTATGAACTAAAATCATAACAAATTAAATAAAATATTAAAATATTAAAGTATTATTTAAATAATAAATAAATTATTAATTACAGTCAATTTATTAGCAAATAATTAGTTAAATGAAGAGACATCAGTCCCCAAGGGACATGTCTCCCTGATTAGGTGTGGCCAGTCAACTCCAATTTAAGGAGCACCGCCTCAACCTTGTAATCATCATTCAATTTTTATCAATATATATATATATATTACATTCAGAATCTTATCTGAAGTCTTATTATTAGTTTACAGCAAATTAAATATTAATATTGCTAACAGTGGTATCAGAGCCAGAACTAGTCTGGTGACACCCACGAGCTTCTGCTGGCCGTCAGGCCCGACAGGCCTTCAATCAGCACCCTGCATTTCGCTGTGCGATATGGTGCTCACGGAATAGAGGTACAGTTTGTGCATTGGACGTGGCTCAGGTTCTAGAACAACCATTAGCTGTCTGCCTGATTCTGCCTGGTGATCAGCGTACAATAGCGTACAACTGCAAAAACCTGTAATTAAACAACTCCTTGGAACTGCAATTAGCTGTTGGTATCGGAGCCGAGATCCGCTGTCATTTTTCTGCTACCATCGAAGACATTGCTTGTGGAATTAACGCTGCAAGGGGGTCGAAATTTGCTGCAGTCGTGGTGGTTGATATAATTATTATATTTTAGATATAACAGCTGCCATCGTGGTGTGATATTCGCATGGAGGTAGGATCAACCAATGGAGGTAGGGTCAACGTGACCATTCAGCTGTGATGTGACTGTCCAAACGTTGAGTTTTTTATCCGGTGAGTTAATTAAATCACAGTTATACACATACGTATATATACATATATCTAATTAAATTATATATAATTAAATTACATATATATACGTAACTTTAATTAATTAATTAATTAAAAAAATTTAATTAATTAATTAATTAAAAAAATTTAATTAATTAATTTAAAAAAAATTAACTAATTAGTATCTTTTAATTAATAAAATAAAAAAATTGGGTCTTCAAAATGAAAAAATCGGAACAGAATGACGAGCGACAACAATGACGGTATGAAAAAGATCCAAGAAGACATCAACAAGCTAAATAAACGCATGGATAATATCGAAAAGTCAGTTAGTAAGCAGGACCAGATGGCCGACGATATCTCTTTCTTAAAAAGCTTGATGAGCCGGCGCTTCGGAGAGACCGATCCACCTTCAGCTACACAGAGTCCCAAGACTCCAGAAGGGGAGACTTCCCTAGAGCAGGACTTCATGAGGCGTGAGAAGCAACAAATACCCCAAATTCACTTCGAAGGAAGCCAATATTATACTCATTCTCCCGGAAAGAACCATCTTAAAATAAAAAATGAATTACCGAAGTATGATGGTAAGAACTTTAAAGGCGCTGTCGTATGGGTAAATAAGATGGATGCAATTTTTTTAGCAAACCCTCCACTCGGCGAACAAGAAAAAGTCGTGACTGCATCCAATTACTTAGAAGCAGAAGCGTACGATTGGTTTTTGTGGTGGTCATCTAAATGCACGGGTTGCTCATTCAATTGGAAAAACCTTAAAAGCGCTCTGTTAAAAAGGTTTCATGACGAAGAGGAGGATGATGTCTACGAGAGATTTGTTCACCTGAAGCAAAAAGGATCAGTGAGTGAATACACTCACGATTGGGAAGTATTAGCAGTAAGGCAGAGAGGGTTTTCAGATGAGGAGCTGCTAAAAATGTACCGTTGTGGCCTTAAAGATTATATCCGCGAAGAATTAAAATTGCATAAACCTAAAACTATTGAGGAGGCCAGACATGCAACCATAATTATCGAGCGAAAATATAAACTTCACAAACCACCATATGTCACTAACGACAGGAATAATAGCTATTTCAAAGGAAAGGCAGGTAAAACTTCATTAGAAAATACTAGTAAGTACGTTCCACCACCATTACGAAGTGAAGGATAACAACAATTTAATGTCGAAAGAAAAAAGGATGGTAAATGGTGGAAGTGCAGAGACAGGTATCATCCAGGACACAAATGCACAACACAAAAATTGTACAACTGTGAAGCTAAACAAGAAGAGGAATCCTCAGAAGATAGCTGCTATGAAGAGGAAAATGAAGAAAATGCAAACCCTAGAACAAAATTAGATGACGATATGCCACGAATTTCCATAGTAGTCATCATAGGGATAGCTCAACGACAAACACTGAAGCGTAAAGGTTACATCAAGGGGCAAAGCATTATTGTGATGGTGGACTCAGTAAGTACGCACAACTTTGAAGATGTCAATGTTGCAAAAGGATTGAACATCTTTGCTTACCCGGTTGCAGACTTAAAAGTAATGGTAGTAGATGTAAAGCAAATAGATGGGGTTGGCAAGTGCCATGAAGTTAAGTTAAGTGACTATGCAATGGAGTCCAATTTTTATACGGTTCCCCTAGGAGTAGATGTTGTTTTAGGTGTACAATGGCTAAGAACACTAGGCACTTATTCAACAAATCACATAAAACAATTCATTAGATTCAAATGGGATGGATGGAAATATCAATGGTTCAGGTTTCAGTCACCACCAACACAAGTCATCTCAGCTCAATAGATGAAGAAGCTTATTCGCAAGGGGGCACCAGCATTTGTTGCGCAATGTCAGCACTTGTAATTATTATCGACAGAAGGGACTCATCAAACATCAGAGATTTCATCCTTGATCCAGAGATACGAGAGGGTTTTCCAAGATCTACCAATGAAGTTACCTCCGGAAAGGCAAATTGAACACATTATCGAAGCCAAAACCAATTCAATTCCAGTTAATGTCAAGCCATACCGTTATCCCCATCACCACAAGATAGAAATAGAACGTTTAATTCAAGACCCGTTGAAGCATGGAATCATTACGAAGAGTAGAAGTCCATACGCTGCATCGTAGTATTGTTCAAAAAGAAGGACAGATCTTTCCGATTATGTATAGATTACAGAGGCTTAAACAAAATCACTATTAAGCATAAGTTTCCAATTCCGTTCATTGATGAAATGTTAGATGAATTACACGGTGCAAAATATTTTTCCAAGTTAGATCTAAGATCAGGTTACTACCAAATACGAGTAAGGTTAGAAGACATTGAAAAGACAACATTCAAGACTCATGAAGGGCATTACGAGTTCAAGGTCATGCCATTTGGATTAACAAATGCACCAGCCACCTTCCAAGCAACCATGAATGAGCTCTTTCACCCTTACCTTAGGAAGTTCGTATTAGTTTTCTTCGATGATATTTTAGTCTACAGTAAGACGTGGGAAGAACATCTCAAACATCTAGAAGAAGTATTGTCTGTTTTGGAAAAGAACCAGTTTTACACCAAGCTATCAAAATGTACGTTTGGGCAGAAGGAAGTTGAATACCTAGGTCATGTTATATCAAGGGAAGGAGTCCAAGTGGATCCCAACAAAATCAAGGCAACCAGAGAGTGGTCGAAACCCAAGAACATATTTAAGTTAAGGGGATTTTTGGGTTTAATAGGGTATTACAAAAGATTTATAAAAAACTATGCACATCTAACAACACCCTTAACGAATTTGTTAAAGAAAAATGCTTTTAAGTGGGATGACCAAACAGACAAGTGTTTTGAGAAATTAAAGGAAGTGATGTCAACCAGTGTTAGCAACTCCTGACTTTTCCAAACCGTTCGTGGTCGAATGTGATGCTTTTGGGTTTGGAATTGGAGCTGTACTGATGCAGGACAACCACCCTATAACATTAGAGAGCAGGAAACTTAATAAACAAGAAGGCTTAAAATCAACATACCAAAAGGAGATGCTCGCCATCATACATGCTCTGACAAAATGGCGCCAGTATTTTCTTGGAAGTAAATTCTCAATCCGAACCGACCATAACAATTTTCAATTCTTACTTCAACAAAAGACATTATCAATAGAACAACACAAGTGGATGGAGAAGTTGTCATCTTTCGATTTAGAAATATTACACAAGAAGGGAAAGGAGAATGTCGTAGTTGATGCACTCTCACGTAAAGATGACGATCACACAACATGTGCCGCCATGATAGTTGTTCCGGAATGGTTGGACGAAATACGAGCTAAATATGCCAAGGATAAGGATTATGACTCCATGATTAACAATATTAGTCAATATACCAACTTCGAGTGGAAAAATGACATCTTATGGTACAAGGGGAGAATTTATCTAACACCTGCATCCAAATTTAAGGTAAAAATACTAAAGGAGTCTCACAATTCACCAACAGCTAGACATGTCATATTCTACAAGTCTTACTACAACGTCTGACAGTCATTCTATTGGAAGGGTATGAGTAAGGAAATTCAAAAATATGTTTCAGAATATGATATTTGTCAAAGAAACAAGAGCGAAAATGTTCCAACTCCAGGATTGCTACATCTACTACACATTCCAAATCAGAAGTGGGAGGAGATTTCGATGGATTTTATTGAAGGACTACCTACATCTGATGGAAAGGATAAAATATTTGAAGTAGTCGACAGGCTCACTAAATATGCCCACTTTATGGCTATTAAAAAATCTGACACAACCAAACAAATCGTTGATGCGTTTTGTAAAAACATTTACAAACTACGCGGGTTTCCTAAGGTCATCGTCAATGATAGTGATGTAAGGTTTAAAGGGAAATTTTGGAAGGATTTCTGCCATCAAGAAGGACTATCACTTAATATGAGTTCGGCCTATCACCCCCAAACAGATGGGCAAACCGAAATCGTTAATAAATGCTTGGAAGCATATCTTCGTTGTTTTGTTACAGATAAACAAAACAGATGGACACAGTGGCTACACCTGGCCGAATGGTGCTATAATACCGCATACCACACTTCAACTAAGATGACACCCTTCCAAGCCTCATATGGTTACGAGCCACCCAAGTGGAAGGACTTTGCACTCTTGGATTCTAGGGTACCAGCAGTTAAAGACCACTTAGGAGAAAGTCAAAGAATCATAAACTTACTAAAAGAAAACTTAACCATGGCCCATAATAGAATGAAACAGCAAGCAGACCAACACCGTTCTGAAAGAGAGTTCGAGGAGGGAGATTGGATTTTTGTTAGACTCCAACCTTATAAGCAATTATCACTAAAACAACAAGGGAAGAATAAATTGTCACCTAAATATTATGGACCATACCAAATAATCACAAAGATAAGTAGTGTAGCTTATGGGTTAAAGTTACCTGACAATTGCTGAGTCCATAATACCTTTCACGTACCAAGTCTCAAAAAAGTATTAGGGCAAAATCAAACAACACAAACAGAAATACCAAAGACCGATGAAGAAGGAAGAATATTCCTTGAACCTGAGGGTATACTCGCTACCTGAGAAAAGGTTTTATGATCTAAGACAATAAAAGAATACCTCATCAAGTGGAAGAGGTTACCAGAGGAAGATTCGTCTTGGGAATTAGAACATTTCATGCATCAACACCCAGGCCTACCTATGCTTTGAGGACAAAGCATCTTAAGGGGAAGGCAATGTTATGAACTAAAATCATAACAAATAAAATAAAATTTTAAAATATTAAAGTATTATTTAAATAAATAAATTATTAATTATAATCAATTAATTAGCAAATAATTAGTTAAATGAAGAGACATCAGTCCCCAAGGGACATGTCTCTTTGATTAGGTGTGGCCAGTCAACTCCTATTTAAGGAGCACCATCTCAACCTTGTAATCATCATTCAATTTTTATCAATATATATATATATATATATATAAACATATTACGTTCAGAATCTTATCTGAAGTCTTATTATCAGTTTACAGCAAATTAAATATTAATATTGCTAACAGAGATCATCGTCATCACTCCTGCTTCATCGATGTCATCATTAAGATCATCATAGCTGCACCATCATCGAGATCATTACAGTGCATTCACTGAGATAGTCATTGTCCATTTACTGAGATCATTACTGTACCAACAAACTCTATATACTAAAGCTGCACCGAGATCTTTTATTATGATTATGACTTCGTCATTATATCTTCATTAAACATTGTGCCGAGATTATGACTGCGTCCAGAATATGAGACAGAGTGCGTCTCTATGGGATCATCGAGATCCTTATCACCACACTTATGCCTTGTCTGTAATTGTGCTTGTTATGTGTTATGACTATGTTGAGTACGTAAAAAATGTGAACATGATTGTTTGCCGAGACAGTGTGTTCTGCACCGAGAGCTCCATCTTCGCATATATGTTGAGACTATGATCATTGTGAAGAAGCTGAGGTTATGAGACTTGTATAACCCACTGTAATTGTCACCGAAAATAGCAGAGGCATCTAAACTCCTGTAATGCGGATTCCATAAGAAAACAGCTTTGACAAGCTTCCGAAAATCTCAGATCAATCCGAGTTCAGTTCCTTCTTCTGCACAAACCCTAATGGGGTATATATAATGGTTCTATCTCCATAATAAGTCGACTTGTATTGTTGAACTGATGCATCTATTACTTGAGCCGACTTGACTGACTTTTAATTCGATTTCCAAGCCGACGTGACAGAGAGGATGGTGCTTGTCATTTGGAGGGTTGTTAGACACTAGGTTGACCCAGTTTCATTACATAGATGCTCAAGTAGAGCTATTCAATATAATCTCGACTCTTTGACTTTCCTACACCTATGGAATGAGCAAGCAACTCATTCATATTAATTATAAAAATAATAATTATTTTTCTTGACAAGTACAAAATCAAAATTACATTGACAAACATTGAACCTAGTTACCCTTTTCTTCAACAAAACCAACTTAAATATCCATGTGCTGGAGGTGCAAATAGAAAAGATGAAAGGATTAGTGAGAGGAAAATGATTAAGGTGATGAAAAGATGGAGAGGTCACAACAATGCCAAAAAATGTGGTGTTGACGAAATGAGATAATGAGAAGGATAAAGATGATTAAGAACAATGTCACAATGCCAAGGTCCAATAAATTGGTCCCCGGCAAGGACACAAAAAAATGTTGTGGCATTGGCAGGATAAGGAAGATGAAACTGATTAGCAGATTAAGAAGAGTGATGATAATTGTCGTAATGCCAAAGCTCAATAAATTGGTCTCTGAAAATGGCACCGGAAAATGTTGTGGCATTGGCGGGATAAGGAAGATGAAACTAATTAGCAAATTAAGAAGAGCGATGATAATTGTCGTACCGCCAAAGCCCAATAAATTGGTCCCTGGCAACGATGTCAAAAAATGTTGTCGCTTAGATTGTACAAGCACCATTACAATGACTCAAGGCGGGGGTTGTCACTCTGATCCCTGCCCACTTCGTTCTAGCGCTCTCCCAATAACAGGGTATGGGGGGTAGTCGCTGTGGAAATGTGAAGATGAAAGACAAGTTGGCAACCAACAAGCCTGGGAGACACGATTGAATGGCCTAACTACTTAGTTAATTTTAGCAGGATTTAAAGATTAGATTAGATTTGAATGTGAGATTCATGCCTTATGGATTCAACTTCTTGCTTATTACTAATTAAATGCCAAGTAATTGGATGAACAATAATTGCTTGGATGCTTCACTAACTTAGATGAAATGTAAATCCTACCAGCTAGGTGAAATGCACAGTCTTGGTTAATTTTAAATTAGATACCTATTCTAAGTGTAAACTTCCTCTTAACTATTTTGGAAATAGTCTTTAGAGTAGGTTGTGGGATGGAAGCCAACGGGAAGCAAGCAAAGACTTGATTAACGACACCTCCCCCTGTGTTCCAACCACCTGATGCCTCCGACATTACAGAGATTGTGGCTTTGACGATTGCAAGGTCACCGTGTTAACCACTAAAGAGGGGCTAAATTCCTCATGCTAAATTGAAAAAGGGTGGCCCTAAATGTCTATCAATCAAGCTTATGCTTGGAGGTAAATTATTAGGTGCAAGACTTAGGATGAAATGCAAGATGAGAGAGTGATTCTTGAGTTAAGATTGATTAATGTTTTGAGCACTTTAGTTATGATTAGCCTTATGAAAAGAGTACTTAATAAATGAATGGAAAGAGATCTTAACAACAAGAATGTGTGCCAAATTTTCAAGTGGCAACAAGAGACAATCCAAATGAAAGTTGTTTAACCACAATTTACTCTATAATTCAGCTACTCAAGTATTCACAAGATATATGCTCTCAAAATGAAATATCACCAATGTGTCAATAATCCACAATAGATATCTATCCAATGATGATTAGAGCATTTGAAAATAATTTAGCCAATGGTTGTCAACACAAGATGCAATCATTAAGATGGCTCAATAAGATAGATGCCAATATTACTCAATTATTCAAATTATGAAAATGCCATTCAAATAGGTTAGGAGCCCTTTAGCAAAAAACACCTAGATGTCAAGCTATTAAATCACCACCAATTAGATTCTTTAAGACCTTAAGATCACAAATTTACCATAAGATTGCTCTTGTTCTTGGCCAATATTTTTCAATGATTAGACAACATTAATGGTTCTTATGATATGCTTCTACTCAAGAGTGACCAAATTCACAAATTTGTTTAAGAGGCACACAACGGCATTCAATTAAGTGCTTATATGAGTGAATTTAGTGAAAAGAGAATGATTCACGATGAAAACACAACGTTAGCACAATAGCACCAAAACCATGAAATAAGTAGCAATTAGAATGAGTGCCCATATGTAACTTGTATTCCGGTGTTAAAATGGACCTATGACAGCAGTAAGTTAGTTATGTTTAGAGTTCTCCTAGATACAAAATAAGATGTCCAATGCAAGCAATAGAAGCCTAAATGCCAAATAAACTTTGTCAACACAAGATCTCAATTACTTTAGCTCTCTTATGGTGCACCTTTCACTGTTGTATGAGATCTGATCACACTTATTATGCAGAGATAACAGTGTATGAATTAGATGAGATTCACTTAAACAAAACTAGACCAACTCTTGCAATTGGTTCCTTAATATGTCAAGCAAGTTTTGATTTGATTTATGCCAATTTAAAGTTTCTTTTATCACTGTTATGAATTATTTGGCTTGCTGAAGTGAAACAGTGAAATGAGCAAGGGTTTAGAAGTCAAACCAAAGGCCCTACGCCTTGAAGAACAATTGCTCAACTTGTCCAATCTTTCCTTAATGAATGTGATCCAAGTTTTCTGCAAAAAAACCAAGAATTAGGTCAGAAAATCAAATGTACTCACAGAGTTAAGGAGAGGGAAAAGTGAGGCACGAGATGAGGGTAAAGGAGGGGGCAGCAAGCCTCCTAGAGGCTGCGGCTAAAGCTAAAGGCCTAGATAGGCCGGCGGCACAAGGGAAGGAGCCCTAAGGGGTTCATGTTAGGCCCAAGAGGGCTGCCGCTAGGCTTGAGGAGGAGGCCAAGGAGAGGAGGAAGGAGTGTTAGGAGGGTCGGAGAGAGGATAGGGAGGTCTTCCAAGGCCATGCCAAGGCTAAATGTGGCAGGCAGAGGGCCTTAGGCCTCACAGCCATGCCTTTAAGGGCCTAAAACACCCACGGTCAAGGCTACAAGGGCAGGCCGAGGCACCCAGAGGCCTGCGGCTAGCCTTTTGGGGCTAGAAGAGGTTGGCACAGGGGGTTAAAGGGCCACGACCAAGGCTAAGGAGGTTAGAGGGCTAGGCTGGAGGAAAACACTGGGCTTGGGAGTTATGGAAAATTTGAAACCCTTGCCAGTAAAATTGTTTTGCTTCAGATCTTCAATTTCATTGCAGATTTTCCAATAGCTGACCCTGCAATTTTTTCTTGAGAGGCTAAATCTTATCCTCAAGGGCCTAGATCTAGCTCTAATCTAGCAAATTTCCTTGTATCTCACCTGCACAAATAAATTTACAAGTACCTGAAACCCCAATATATACAAAAAAATTAAAAATCCCAAATCTCAACTGCGAAACAAGGGTTAGAAAATAAAATTATGTACAAAAAATTATTACACAATATATTTACAAAATATACAAGTGTACAATGCTTAGAAGGATTTAAAAAAAAAAGAATTTTTTATAAACCTTGACAATGGCTAGATGTATTTCAAAAAATAAATGTTAAACCACAACCTTAGCGAAGTTAGAAAATCACATAAAATATTCAGAATCCAAACATGGTCAACCTGTGCCCAGAGTTTGTGAACTTGGAGCCAGACAATTGGGGAACCTGCAAACTCTATATATTTTCTCAATAAGAAACCATTAGAAGATACAATGAATCGGATCACCTAAGGTAAGACCAAAACTTACCTATAGAATGTTCCTATCATCTACAATGAAATGAAAATTTAATTAATATTTGAAGCAGAATATAGGAATGCACATACCCAACACATACTACAAACCAGTGAGACTAAGACACGATGAACTGCACCCCCAAGTCTTTTATTATGATGATCAAAACATTCCCAACAGGACAAGGGCTTTACAACAGCGTTTACAAAGTTACATTAGACCAAAGTTCAAGATCAAGATGTTCCATAGAGGCAAAATGCCCTCTATTTGTAGAGAAATTTCTCCAAGTGGAAAATATCAGCTTGTTGGCTTGATCCCCATCCAAATAATCTCAAGTTTCGATAAATCTTTGATAATCTTTTATTTTCTGTTGTCGAAAATAATTATTTTTGAGGAATTTTCGAATTTCTTAACAAAACTATTTTTTATTAGCTAAAAAATATTTATTTTGAGCTAATTTCCTAAAAAAATCGACTTTGACTTATCCACCAAGGTCCAAGGGTCAAAATTTTCTTGAAATTTCCAATATGGGGGACCTCCAAAAATTAATTTCTTTAAGACCCACGAATTTTTCGACTTGGAGAGATTAATTTCTCTAACATTTTAACTTTGACTCTAAATTAATTAATTCTTTGGTCTAGGAATTAATTTTATTTTTGCCAGAATAATTAATTAATTGACTCATGAGGGGATTAACTATTTTTCCACCCTCAAATATTTTAGCCATGGTGTCTAAGTATGAAGAACCATGCACCAAAATATTTTTTACATAAGATTTTACAATAATTCAACCCTCAAAGAGGGAATGCATGTTTGTAATAGACCATCATAAAATTACCCAATTCTGCGATACAATATGAATAGACCAAGTGACTTGTAATAAAATAATTTAGCCAAATAGCTTAAATTATTCCTAAATCACTAATACAAAAGACTCAATTAAAACACTAAGAATCACCTAAGACTTTGACAATAAATTCCATCCTAACTTTGGGGTTGAGGTTGGAGGGAAAAACTCTTTCAATCATCCGTGTTTAAAAACACAGATAATCAGTGAGACGAAAAACCTGCTAGGATTAAATTCATTCCCAGAATAATAGGCTTACCTAGGTTGTTACATACATACAAGGTCTTACTAGCATTATTTACATTACAAATTTGCAGAATGAGTTTATAATGACTCAAAAAGCTGCTGGTTGATGATCTGAACCTTTTGAAATTTTTTGGCACAATTGCTTCCTTGGAACTTTGACAAATTGTGTGCAACAGGTTCCACAAGATGTTAGCCTCATCCTCCCCTTGTCCACACATTAGGTCGGGCTTGGAACGATGTCCCAAAGGTTGATGTAGCTTGAAAGAAAGATAAGAGCGTAATGTGGCCACATACAATAGGAAATGTACAACAAAATGCAAAAGATGGGCGGGACAATAAAACATAGCGTGTGGGAAAAAACCAAATATGATCTCTACACCTATCATTTTGGCCGTAACCCTGGTTTCTAGGGCCCCTATGAGTGCTTCTTACATCATTAAGGAACCCATGATTGCCCCAACCCCTGGTGGGCAATGAACTGCCCCACCTTAAGGGGGTAGCCACTGCTACATCTTACACATCATACTCTCAGCCCTTTGAGCCCGAGCAGTAAAATGAAGAAAAATCAATAAAAGACAAAAGGCATATGAAGAAGGGTGGAAAAAAAGGTTGGGTAACTCATGTGCCACGATTGCTCTATCTTACATTCATACATGTAAGTTGTGGGCCTTGTTACCCACCACCAGTGGGTGACCCCTATAGGAGAATTTTTTCTTATATTTGTCTTCAACCGACAACCAGCAGCCCCTTGCAGCCACCAAATAGCTCGATGTGCCACCAATCCCCTCCACCTAAGCTAGTTCTCTCGCCCATCTGCTATGATCGTATGTTTGAAGGTGGGCTTTCCAATCCCAAAGGATGGATTTTCATTATGTAAGTAAGTGTTTATGCTTTTTTTTCTTGGACACATTTGGACATGTATTGGGGGGGCATTCTACAGAAAGAATTGACTTGGATTGTACTCTTGTTCCCTTGTCCCAACTTGGTGGTTAATCTTGTATCCTAGTCGTGGGGGATCTCCTCTATTGGCTACTAGCTCTAGGAGTGGCACTACATGGGATACCCTGATTTTGGTTGCATGGTCCCGCTTATTGACACCATATATGTCACTCCCCTCCACTCATTGTAACCCCTTTTCACACTTTACCCATCCGGGTCCTCATTTTTCCATTGGGTCCACAAAGAGTTAGCTTGCTTCTCCCCTTGTAACTTAACCATTAAGGAGAGAAGTGTAACTTATACATTAAAGAGGTGTAAGAGGAATCTTTTTATGATGGGTCATTAAAGTGTGTAAGAGAGTGTAAGAGGTGCGTAAGAGCATTAAAAAGAGAGGAATGAATCCATTAAGAGAGAGAGAGTAATATATGCATCAATTGAGGGGATCTACATATGACATGATTGAGAGACTTGATTTTTTTTTAATAATAATATCCTAAAGAGGATAATAGTAATAATAATAATAATATTGATGATTAAGTTAAAAATTAAACAATTGAGATGGATTAAGGACAAGTTAAGTGATTTTCCATCATATATGTATGATTATGAATTGATGGAAGATGATTCACTATTTTTAGAAAGTCATGGTTGCAAAGATAGACATGACTTTCTATTTTTAGAAATTCACTCTAGAAAGGTCGGAAATGAAGTTTATTAAGGAAATTCATCCCATATCTACCAATCTTCAACACGTTCCACCATCATTTCACACGACACCTACCATTTAACGGATGAACCATGGACCTGTTACTCCCTTGGAGGTTGAGACCACCTAATAGGGTCCTTTATTAACCTATCTTGTTGAACTTGGTGACACCTGTACACTCTAAAGTGCATTTGGAAGGGCATCCCAGTATGAAGTGTCCACTTGTTGCCCCTGGTTTGCAAGCTTATTTACTCAATTACACTAATGGATTGTTGTACTGGAAGGTGAGGAGACACATTGGATTTTATATAGGATTGCAAGTGGCTCTCCATTTGGATTTGGTCTCCCTATACGTGGTCCAATACCTCTAGAGGGTCATAGTGACTCTTGTAGGGTGAGCGTTGAGAGCTATGGGCCTCCACCACAACAGAAAATTGATTGCAATGCCATGGGCTTCTTCAGCACCACACGTTACTTGTTTGTGCCCCAACCATATAGAGATGGTGATATAATTGGACCACATTGCCCAACCAGCCACATACTTGCACATGACACTTGGCAGTTGGACCAGGGCCTAGATGGGGTTCTGTCTCATCTGGAGAGACATGGGAGGGCATATGTCATCATTCTAGCCCGTATCGATAGAGCATTGACATGTTTGATCCAGTTGGAGACCCATGAGACCTTTGATTGTGCCCCACAACCACTTGGGAGCACCACAAATGTCATCATTTTGGGAACCTTCCTCTTCATCATGGCACATGGACTTATCTTAGCCTTCCAATGACCCTTTGCACAATTATTTTATCATTTCGGCCTCATTAGGAAGGCTTATTTTATACTTTTGAGCTATTTGGTAGGCTTGTCACCAATGGGGTTGTTATTTTGCACATTAAAACATTTCTAGGGGCTTCTTTAGGCTAATTAGACTAAATCGAACTTGTGGAGGCTCATATAAATAGGAGAGCCTCATTTGTAAATCATCATCATTTGGATTGGGATTTTCTTTTGTAAAAGAATTTAGACCTGCAATTGATGGACGAAATTGGATTATTGTTGATGCATTTTGATGTTTGGATTTTCACTATTTTTGCCTCAGAGCTTCTAATTGCAACTATGATGGATCGATATATTTGATTTGTCTTGTAAGTGATGTTTTGATGCGATTTCCTTACTTTATTGCATGATTAATGTATGGAATATCTTGTCACAATCTTAATGTTCCCTAATTGAAACACGAATTCATGAAATCACTGGGATTTTGAAGTATTGCATGCATTACATGTTAGGCAAATGAAAATGAATGTGCCCAGAGGTTAGTTTGCTTGTTGCTACCTCAAAACCAGTGTTTTAAAAAATGGCCATGTCGACTCTGACTCGGCCGAGCCAGACCGAGCCAATGCCTGGCCGGGTCGGCTCGGTGGTCGAAACAGAATGGTTGGACGGGTTGTTACGGAGCCGGCCGAGCCAGTGATCGACTCGGCCGACATGGTAATAACTTGGCCGACTCGGTAACAACTTGACCAGCTCAGTAACAACCCGACTGACTTGGCTTTTTGAAAAATATCTTGAAGCTCATTTGTCAAAAGTTGTTTCGCCTCCTACATATCAACGGTTGGGTTGTTGTTTATTGCATATTTATAGCCCTAAAGTAATCTATCACTATGAGAAAGTTTTGAAAATTACAAGGCCGAAGTATGGTTATCCTAGTGGCATGAACTAGAAAACTGAAACAATGCATTGAGCCATACAATGTTTTTAAAAAGGAAAACATTCTGGCAATGGACTAATAGATACATATTTACCTCTGATTGTTCTAGAGTTTGACTAGACTTAAATCAAGGGTTTTCGGACTTCATTAGTGGTAGATTTCTTGAAATCATCTTCAACAGTCTAGGTAGAAGCATGAGACAGGCCGTCCTGTAGCAAAGGCACAAATTTGAAGACATCTGTTGATCAGTTCATTGGCTTATCATTTGGGAAGCTATGATTGGTTGCAGAGAATTGGTATTATTGTTGTTGTAGTCTAGTGATTGTCCTTGGGCTGAGGTAGAAAAGAATCCTGGCATTGGTGGCTAAGTATGAACTTTGTATTGGACAGTGCACTGGGTGCCATTTTGATATAATGGATATATTCATGAGCCTACTTTGATCATGTGTTGTCTTCTCTCTATATTATAAAGCTTCATGTTTGGAAACATGAATAAAAATCTTTAAAATTATGTTTTTTTATTAAAAAATAAATATTTAATGTATTTTTTACAACGACTGAGTCATTGAAATCAAATTGGATGCGTCGATACCGAGTCGGAGTCGGAGTCGACCCTCGGTCGTTTCCGAACTGGAATTGGAGTTTTAAAACATTGCTTGAAACTCCATCATTCTCTGCTAGATGAAGTATAAACTCCTGTGTTATTGGGTAACTGCCTCATTATGGTTTGCAAGAAGCTGCATAGGACTCCTTGATAGGACAAAGGTTCTTCATCAAAATCAATCTTGATTCCATTTCTCTAATATGTCAAGGCACTAGTTCCTAATCCTAGTTGATCACCCCTAAACCTTTTCCTTTCACTTTTTCCATTTTCTGCCCTAACCCTAGAAGGTCTCCTAGGGCCTAGTGCGAAATGCATTAGGGTGATCTTCTTAAAGAGTGAGTTGGCGCTGGGGTTTCCTCTAAGTGCCCACAAAATTTGAAGCAAATCATGTGGTTAGATTTGGAGAAACTAGCTCCAACATCAATTCTACTCCTAGGCCTTTTTGGTTAGTGGCTTTCCATAGGTCAATCACTCTTTAGAACTCGTTGGATGTTAACCATTCATTGACCTATCTTATCCTTTCTTGACCTAGGGTATCTTATTACTCTTTGATTTTGCAAATCCTATGCCTCGTTTGGATCCCCTAGGTCTCTCTTGTGGTCCCAAATCTTTTTATGATCACTATCTCACAAACCCTAATAGAGGTCCTTTATAACCATAGGAAGCTCTGACCTGGGTGCATCCCTTGCATTGAATATCCCTGTCTCTTGGGTCTAGGTGTTGGACATTGGATAAACCAATGCTCCTCGTGTGTTTCATGACATGGAATAATCACCTCTTGTGGATCCTTTTGTCGGGTGATGCGATTGTTGACTAACACCTGCAGGTTTTGGTTTAATGACAATCATGATTCCCAACAAGTGGTATCAGAGCGTAGGTCAGGAGTTCGATACACACTTGACTCTCGTTGGGGGGGAGATTGTTGGACATTGGATAAACCAATGCTCCCCGTGTGTTTCGTGACATGGACTAACCACCTCTCGTGGATCCTTATCTCTGGCGATGCGATGGTTGACTAACACCTGCGAGTTTTGGTTTAACGACAATTGTGATTCCCAACACTAGGCATCCTTATAAGCCTTTCTTGGAGAGCCAATATCTTTCCCTTAAAGCAATCAAACCATTATTTGAGCCTCTCCTTTGAATGGGTTTTGGAAATCACTTTGTTACTGTTCCTATAATTCTAGTGGTTTCCTTCATACTGGGACTCCTCCCTGTTGACCACACTTTGTAAACTGTTCAATGGAGTAGAATACAACGATGTGAAGAAATTTTATCAAAGTTCAAAGTCATCAGCGAACACTATTATATCGTTGTAAACCCAATTTCTGCAAGCTGTATTGTAAATTATGCTAGTATGACTATTTAATTATGTAATAACACCTAGGTAAGCCTCTGATTTTTAGCAAATGATTTCATCCTAGGAAGTTTTTTAACCTCACCGAATTGTGTGTTTTTAAACACGGATAATTAACGAAGGTTTTCTTCCAGCTTAAACCCCAAAGCTAGGGTGGAATTCCTTGACAAGGTCTTAGGTGAGTTCTAGTGTTATATCAAGTCTTTTGTAAAAATGTGTTTGGGAATAATTTTAGCACATTTGGCTAAATTGTTTTATTATAAACACACTTGGTTTCATACTAGATCATATTGTGTCGCAGAATTAGGTAAATTATTGAGGGTCTAAGTCTAAATGTGTATTTCCCCTTTAAGGGTTGATATTGTAATAATTTGATGTAAAAAATATTTTAGTCCGTAGTTACTCATAGTTAGACACCATGGCTAAAATATTTGAGGGTGGAAAAATCTCTAAATCCCCTCTTGTGTCAATTAATTAATTTTTCTAGCACAAATTAAATAAAAATCCTAAGCCAGAAAATTAATTAATTTAGAGTCAAAAATAATTATAGAGAAATTAATTTCTCTGCAAGTGGAAAATAATCAGAAATTCGTGGGTCAAAGAGAAGTGAATTTTTGGAGGTCCCCCAACAAGGGAAAAACGAATATTTTAAGAAAATTTGAGCCCTTAGACCTTGTTTGGTTAAGTCAAAGTCAAATTTTTGACGAAATTAATTCAAAATATTATTTTTTGGATTAATTGAAAGTGAGTTTTGGGAAAAATTCAAAATTTTCCCCAAAATTAAAAATTCGATGGTGAAGATTAAAAGATGATCAACTTATTTTCGGCGGTCGAGATTATTTTGACAAGGATCAAGCCAACTAGCCGTTATTTTTGACTTGGAGGAGTTTCTCTATATAAAGAAGCTATTGATCTTCTATTTGATATCTTTGGATGATGTTATTGTTGAACGCTAGTATTCAGTTGCTGCTCTCCTGGGAACATTATTTTATCATAATAGAAAAATGGTGTTCTTCTTCTGCTGATCTGTGGTATGTGTTAGCTATGTGTGATCCTATATTGTGCTGAATATTGTTTTAAAATTGTTATTTCATTTGTTGGTGATAAGAACATTCTATTAGTACATGCTATCTTAGGTGATTTCATTCACCGTATGATCTAACAATTTTACTTTGAGAAAATTATAGAGTTTTACAGGGACGCTAGCCCTTGGGCTCCAAGTTCAAAGACTGTGGGGAAGAGCAGACTATGTTTGGGCTTTGAGATTTTATTGTGGTAATTTATTTCGCAGGAGGATTTTGACCTATGAAACTTGATTCGTCCAAAACAGGCCACGTGATCGAATCCCACGAATCCGACACGATTCGATGGGAATTCGAATCCTAAAATGGGACACCATGTGTCCTAACAGGACACCATCGAATCCCGGTCGTGTCCCGATTTTGGGATTCGAATCCCAAAAAAGTGATGGTTTATGAGGTTTATGAGGTTTATGAGGGTTTATGAGGTTTGTGAGGGTTTATGCACTATGCATGCTATAATGTTACTAACTTACTTTGTAAACAGTAAAACTAACATCTAGATGAAGATCTATGTTTGAAATCAATGAATTTGTATCATTAATGAGATTTTGTGTAAGAAATATCTAATTTTTAATATATATATATATATATATATATATATATATATATTTAATAAAATAATATATAATGAATCCTACGTGTCTTGTTCTAGGGGGTCAACGTGTTTGAATCCGACACTCGAATCCTCGTATCCTACGAATCCCGAATCCTTGTGTTAGGTGACTTAAGTTTTTTTCGAAATTATTCATACATTGCTCTTTATTCAAAAATATATATTTTTCGAAAATTATTATTTTGTAAAAATTGTACATTTGTAAATAATTTTCCCAACACATTTTATTTCGCAGCACTTGGGTATTTGGGGTTTTATATTTTTGTACGTATATTTTGGGTTGGGCATTCTTTGATTCATTTTGCAGGTGATAGCTCAAGGGTTTGTGTTAGTTTTTGTAGCATTGAATGTGTTCTAACCTCGAAACTTTGTGTAGATGCTAGAATACATGAATTCTCCCTAACCTAGAAATCGTTTATGGAAATTCCACCTAGAAGTGGCTCAATTAGATTATTAGCTGATTTTTAAATATTTCTGAAGTCTAAACTTAGGGAATATGGTTAATTAATTAGTATTAATTGAGATAAGTTGAGAATCATCTAGAAACTCACATGGATCGACAGGGAATTAATCTGGGCCATCGATTATGTTTTAATCTTAGCCATTGGTGCTCCAACGAAGGATTATAAGAATTCGATGGGTAGATGGAAAAAACACTTGAGAGACTTGTGGGGTTCGATTTCTTTGGCACTTCAATTTCCACAAAGGAGCAACAGTTATTGGAAAGCCAGAGAAGGATGCAGAAACAGTGAGGGGCAGAGACACTGAGGCTGGAGGAAGTTTTCCAGATCTAGCGAGTGCAATTGCAAAGAGGCTGAAATTTCTCCAGGAAGCTGTGCAGAGGCAATGCAAAAGCTTCACTGGGCAGTTCGATTTGCTGAGGAAGGAAGACATTTTCAATTCCATAGGCTAGACAAAGGTTCCAAAGTGTCTGGAGAAGTGTTTTCCCAGCCAAGACGACTTGATTAGCGGGCAATTCGAGCAACACATATGGCAGGCAGCTTCAGTTTGACGTAGAGCCTGCGTAGGCCCAATTGAATTTCTAGCTTTTCAGTAGCAGTTGAGTGCCGGGATTGCTCAGAGTGAGGGTAATTTCCCTCTAGATATTTTTGCCAGTATTTTCTTTGTACGATAGCCTGCATTCAACATCTAGATTATTCTACTTAGAATTTCTCACTGCTGCATAATAATAAAAACCCTCAGCGACTACACCGGTTTTCCCAAGTTTGGTTTTCCATGGACCGTTGCTCAAAATAACTGTGTTAATTTTGATGTGTGTGCGCTAGTATTTTCTTAGTTTCTAGTACGATTTTCTTCAGCATTATTTTGTGAAGATTGCAATGTGTTTATTTCGTTGTTTCCGTAGGAATAAACTGCTAATTTAATTAATAGTTAGAAGAAATAATACCAGTTGCTGCAATAGGATTTTAGACTTGAAATTTTCACAGTTTGAAGCAACAATTTTTTTGGGCTATTCAACCAAGCAAGGAAGGCCGATCTAGGCCCTTGAGGGTAAGATCTAGCCTCCCCAACTTCCAGCAACTAAATGTCTAGCTGAAGAAGAAAATTCGTCCAACATTTTGGCAGCGATTTTGACATTTTTTTTGCAATGTAGGCTTCAAATTTTTTTTAGGCTCGAAGGCCTAGCCATCCTTAATTCGTCCAACATTGTGGCAGCAATTTTGACATTTTTTTGCAATTGTAGGCTTCAATTTTTTTTTTTAGACTCTAAGGCTTAGCCGTCCTCCCTCCTTTGCCCTAGCCGTGAGGCCTAGAGGCTTTCTAGGACCCTTGACCCCCCTCCTTGCCTTGGTGGCAACCCTTTTAGGGATTGTCGTGGGCTTTTAAGACCCTTAGCCGCCTTCCTTGGCCTAGACGCAGGCCTCCAAGGGCCTTGGCCTCCCTTTTTTCCCTTGGTCATGGGCTTGGGGAGCCTCCTTTGCCCTTCGCCCTCCTTAAATCCCTAGCCACAGCCCTAGAAGGGCTCTTTCCTTAGCCGCTAGCCCTTTTAGGGCCTGTTCTAGCCCAACGCCAACCCTTTTGGGCTTGACGTAAGCCCTTAGGGGCTTGATTTCCCTAGCCGTGGCCTTTTAAGGTCTCTTCTTCCTCATTGTTGCCCTTGTTTGCCTTTTCCAGTCTTTCATTAACCATTTCTAGCCCTAGTCCATCATTCTAGCCCTTTTTCAACCATTATTTAGTTATTGATTTAATTTTCCATCTCTAACAGTTGGTTTTGCAGCAGTTTTAAAGCGAACTCGGTGGTTGCAAGTTCTCAAGTTCATTGGAAGTCTCTCTAGCCATTTACAAGGCCACTAGGCCTCTTGGTTTGCTCTCTAACCCTCTAATTTCATCATTGTGCTCTTTTTGAATTCTGAAGTATTTTATGACAACAACATATTTAAGGCTTAAGTGCACTTAAATCAAGTACCCTTTGGCTTGTTTCAAGAAATTAAATCATTGTGGAATTGAGATTCGACTCTACAAGAACAATGGCATTAATTTTGGGGGAATTTGAGGTCAAATGCTTAACATTTCCAAGCATCCAAATGGGTAGATATTGCAGTAATCTTGCGAGAAATGCTTGGCCTTGTGTTTCGAATTTGAATCTTCATATACAAAATTCAAGGGACATTGCAAGGCAAAGCAATGGGCTAAATATGATAACCCCATTCCTTGAGCCTCTAAAAATACTTGCACATGGGGTCAAGGATAGTTTAGACTTCGAATATGGTCTTGTATTCTTGGACCACTTTTTGAAATTTGTATTAAATGAGACCCACTCTACCGAGTTCATTCTGGTATTAAAAAATGCAACGATGAACTAGGGTGAGCCCCATCTTTTTGATGAAATGACCAAATGTGCCTTTTGCATTGTAGAGAAGGAAAATGGAGCATTAGTAGGGCTTGAGGTAAGATACATATCATTTGTTGGCGACCTATGTGATAGACACTATATTTCCTTGGTGATAGATTCTTGGTCCTTTGATATATTGCTCGAGGCATGTGATAGAATTATATCTATGTTGGTAACAAAGGCCAAGTCTCAGAATTGGAAGATAATGGATGGATTGGCAATGATTATTTCAATTTTTTTCTGTCTTGGATAAGTTAAATGTACAACAACTTCCGGTAGGTTTGGATAGAAAAATCATGTAGAAACCTTCATCACCCGTTGGCACCTTCTGGAAGTTAGTCTTGGTCTGCAATGGCCCAATTTTGTAATAAGTTCAGTAACGAAAGGGGACCCAACTTATGAACACTTAGGCTTTGATATCTCCTTATTTTGCATAATGTTAAAACACAAGGGAAGACGCTAGTGACTTAATGAAATATTTAAGGTGGTTGCATTGGTTACATGACTTCACCTAGTAGTAGTACCCGACACTTGACAGAGTAGGAGCAAAATAAGTCCACTTGGATAGTAGCATAACAGTTTCATGTTGATGTGGAACACACATGTACAATGTCAAGATTATAAAATTCTCACACACTCCTGAGAAGAGGGCATGTCTCGTAGATGGAATCAATTGTTACCCCTACTTTTAGGAGGGGTACCTATAGTAAAATTCTTGGTGAGCAAAGCAATTTGTGGCATGAAATAGCCCTCGGGTTGGTTGCATTCTAATTTGTGGGTAGTTCCACATTTCCCAAGGTAGTTCACATTGTTTGAGGCACTTCACATATATCAAGGGGTCACACCTGTTGAGGTAGTTTTGTGGCTATTTATGGACATTTGGACCCTTCCTATGTATGCCATGTGTCACATGTGGTCCCTTGATTATTAGTAGGACACTATTACAAATACATTTATATATTACATGGACATTTAACCCCATATATGCCCCCCTTGGGTCATACCATATACATTTAACCCAATATAGGCCATAACACACCCAAGAACACTTTCCTCATTCATTTGCAGCTCATTTTCACATTTTTGTGGGCCAATTTGCATTTATGATAGCAGTGGGGTAATTTGTTGATGTGGAGAGGACGACTTGGTTGTCCTGGTGTGATGCGTCACTCTCGTGATATAGCTTGGATGATGTGAACTTACCTTAAAGCCTCAACTTGAAGGATAAACGAGCTAAAATGAGGATAAAGTGCATTATATTTGGACATCATTTTAGTGGATGGGTTTTTTATGATCCATTTTATGGCTTTAAATGTCATCCCCACACTTCATGGAGATCCCTTCGTTAAAGGTATGGGCATGGACCCTCTTTTGTGACACTATTAGAAGGCTTTGGACCTTTGCATTGCACGATTTGTGGAGCTGTTTTGATAAGGCGGTCCCCTTTGGGGTAAATTTCAGCCTTTCCATGAGGTCGTTGCACAAAAGGAGGATGATCGTTGGAGGTTGGGTGACTTGGGAGGCTGCTTTACCACATCTTGAAGGATTGGACCATTCTTTCAGCTATCTTTTGTGGAGGACATTGACCATCCTCAACAATCTTTGGAGCCTTTGGATTCTAGGCATGGCACCACGGAACATCATTGTCTCTTCTTAGGTGATCAATCCCTCTCTTTGAGGGTTTTTCATCTTTCATTGTACATGTGGCTTGACCACCTTATTTTAATGATGTGTTAGTTTACATGATTTTAGGAGTTAGATTTAGTTTGCTTAAGTTTAGATCTAAGGAATTATATCGAATGATTATTGTGTACTATTAGGCCAAATTTCTAAGGATAAATAATAATATTATTTAAGTGACTTAGATATAATCTAAATCATTGATCTTAAGTGAGGCTTTGGATTTAATCTCAGCCATTGATCACTTAGGAGATTAGGGTTAGGGATTTTGGCTTAATGAAATTATAAAATAAGCATAAGGGAGAAGTGAAGACACACATTTGTTGAGGAAGTGATTTTCTCAAGAGGGAGAGGCTCAATTGGACTAAAGAAAAGAGAAGAATTTCACCAGGGAATTCCTATAGAAAATTTCAAGGAACCTGAGGCTAGGAGAGAGAGAGGGCGAGTCAGCTGATGATCCAGATTTAAACAGGAACGCAACAAATTACAGAGATAACCATATACACAAAGATGCAGCGGAAATAATACTTCATTTCATTAATGGAAAATACTGAAATATGCTTACAACCAGAAATGGAAATAAACCAGCTAGGGCGATGGTAGCTTATCTCTGAGAAGAGATGTGATGGCTACATGCCTCTGAACTGTCTTACAATGAGGCTCGAAGGCCTATTTATTGTTGAGAAACAGTGGAAAAACCCTTAACATTCCAAAACCTAACCCTAGAAGATGAAACGCCAAACTATGGGGCCCCGTTTGGGGTAAGTTGGTACATCAACTTCCCGGGGTCGTAACTTTGGCATACGATCTCCGTTTGACGCATACAATAGCTCGTTAGAAAGATCTATCCAAGCACTATCATTGTTGGAACGGGCAACATGGGTCCATTCCATGGACCATGGAACCATGTTGCCCCCGGATTCCCCAAAAAACGTCGTTTAGGGCCTCAAAACGGCTCCGGAAGTTCAGGACCCGAAAAACTGCTAAAAATAGTAAGTTGTGCTACAATTAAGGAAACTGAAAATGCTGAGAAGAACAATGGAGGGGGTCCAGGTGGACTTGGCAGGTGGCCACCAATATCCACCTGGATCATTCCTCCCCCCTTAGGAAGCAATGGTCCCCATTGCGTTGAGCTCCTCCATGAGATGAGGGAACTTTTGCTGAACTTGTTCCCTGGTGAGCCACTTGCCCTGCTGAAGGAGTTGGCCTGCTTTGACAACTCGATACAGTTGGATATTCTGTTGGCGAGTGTTCTTGATCTGTGTGTCCATGATCCGATCAGTTGCAGCTTGTTCCATGCAATCTGGATTTAATTCTGTGGGTTTGAGCTGTTCTGCAATGTCGGATGTGTCTAGCAATGGTGGAAAGTATGGCCGAATTCTGGGTCGCTTTTGTAGAGAAGTGGCCAATCAGAAGTCTCGTGCCCACAAGAGTTGAGCACGGTGGTTAACGCCATGATCGGTGGTCGACTGAGGCAATCTGCAACATTATTGGTGCTGCCCTTCTTATACTTGATATTCAAGTGGAACTGTTGCAGGTATGTAGACCACTTCTGATGGCGATCATTCTGCAATTTCCCTTGGGTCTGTATGAACTGTAGGGGTCGGTGGTCTGTGTGGATGACCGTTTCCTTCCCCAAAATGTAATGCTTCCATTGTCGGCAGGCCTGTACAATGGAATACATCTCTTTATCATAAGTGGGGTACTTCCGGACTGTGTCTGAAAGTGTTTCACTGTGATATGCCACTGGATGTCCATGTTGAGTAAGGACTGCCCCAATAGCATAGTCAGAGGCATCTGTCTCGACCTCAAATGGTTGTTGTAAATCTGGTAACGCGAGCACTGGTGCCATGCAGAGGCGATCCTTCAACTCCATGAATGCCTTCTGTTGAGATTCAGACCAAAAGAATTTTGCTTTCGCCCCTCCCTTGGTGACTCGACTCAGGGGCCAAGAAATATGAGAAAACTGTAAAAATTTCTGTTTTCCCACCCCGGTTTTCAGTTTCTCCTTATTTCTCCCATGTAGTTAAATGCCCATTCCCATAACCATACATTTAACAGACTGAAAAAAATAAATATTGCTGAAAACACAAATTCTGGAAATTTTTCAGAATGCTGGAAATTGCAGAATTAAAAATCAGCAATTAAAAACAGCCATTAAAACACATTAAAACACTGATATTTTTGGTCAACTTGACCCTGGAAAAACCCCCTACAACTCTTGGGGAAAACCAGTTTGAGAGCTCTTCTTTATTTCTGAAAATTGCCTTTTTACAGTGAGAATTATTCAGCAAAAAATCAGCAAGCAAATTTACAACTTATCTCCTTTCCCGTGCCTCACAGCAATCTGGAAATTACAGCAAACAGGACAGCAATAAATGCTGTACGACCTCCGTTTTGTGTGCAGAAAAATCAGCAAACTGCTCCTCGATTTTTGTGCAAAAATCTGCCTTTCACTATGTGTTGAATCAACTGTACAAATCTGCTCAACTGTTGCCTTGGAATGTGTGCCAAGCTGCTGTCTCCTTTTCCTCCCTGCTCAGAAATCTCTCTTGCTCTCTTGCTCTCCTTCTCCCAATCTGCTCATGAAAGAATGAATGACCTTTTCCTCCTTTTCCTCCTTTAATATAACTCCAAGTGACTTTTGGGTGATCCAAGTGACTTTTGGGTGATCTCTAAATCCAATGGCTGAAATAGATTTAGATCAATGGTTGAGATTAAATGCTCATTTAAATCTCACTTTCTATTTTTTAATTCACCCCACTTTAATAAAGACCCACTTAGTCATTTATTTCCAAAGTCACTTTTTCTTTCTAATTTTTCATTGACTTTATAAAAGTCACTTTAAAATTAGACTTAATAACTTTATCACTTAAAGTCACTTTTAAATTAGATTTAACTTTATAAAATTATAAAGTCACTTTAGGAGAAAAATTAAATTCTTTTGGACACTTTTCCCTAGGCCAAAGATCAAAGCCTAAGGGAACCACCTGTCCTCCGGTACCAATTTTCAACACTCCCTCTTACCGAGGAAGGTGTTCCTCACCACACCCATCTTGTCTCTGAAGTAGACATGTTTGCCCCATGGTAAGGCTTTGGTAAGGATATCTGCAACCTGCTCATCAGTGGAAATATACTCAAGCTTCATAGCTCCCTTCTGAACATAGTCTCTGATGAAATGATATCTGATCCCGATATGCTTTGACCTGTCATGAAATACTGGATTCTCCGTGAGTTTAATGCAACTCTGATTATCACAGTAAATCACTGAAGGTCTCAACGGCTGACCAAATAAGCCAAACAACATCTTGCGAAGCCAGATGGCCTCACAACTAGCTAGACTGGCTGCCATATACTCTGCTTCCGCTGAACTCAGTGCTACTGACTGCTGCTTCCGGCTGAACCATAACACTACTGCTGAACCCAACCCAAAACAACACCCTGAAGTGCTCTTCCTATCAGAAGCACAACCTACCCAATCAGAATCAGTGTATCCTGCCAATCTCACTCCATCTCCCTGCCTGTAGTCCAGACCATAATCCACTGTCCCCTGCAAGTACCGCAAAATGTGTTTTGCAGCCACCCAGTGAACCTTCCTAGGCTCACACATAAACTGACTCATCGTGTTGACTGCAAAACAGATATCTGGTCTAGTGTTGACCAAATACATCAAGGAACCAATCAGCTGCCTGTACAATGTGGGATCCACCAACTCGGAATCCGAAGCATGAAGCTTCTTCCAGTTGGTGATCATCGGTGTCGACATGGGTCTACAATCCTCCATGTGGAATCTGCTAAGGATGTCCACAATATACTTCCCCTGCCCCAGGAAGAAATGCCCCTCCTCCTGCCACACCTCCAAACCCAAAAAGTAATGCATCAAGCTGATGTCCTTCATCTCAAACTCCGCCGCAAGATCTCTCTTGCAGTGCTCTATGAGTCTCTCTGCACCTGTAATGATCAAGTCATCCACATACAGCACCAGAATGAGAGGCTCCTCACCAATCACAATAAAGTAAAGGTTCGGATCTGCCTCACTCTTTGTGAAACCCATCCCCTGCAAGTATGCATCTATCCTGGAGTACCAAGCTCTGGGAGCTTGCTTCAGGCCATAAAGGGCCTTCTTCAATCTGCACACATGGGACTCCTTCCCATGCACCTCAAAGCCCTGTGGCTGCTCAATGTACACCTCCTCCTGTATGAAGCCATTGAGAAATGCGGTCTTCACATCCATCTGGTGGATCTTCCAACCCATCTCTGCTGCTATCGATATAATGGAGCGGATCGAAGTATATCGAGCCACGGGAGCGAAGGTCTCCTCATAATCAACTCCCTCTACCTGGGAGAACCCTCTAGCCACAAACCTCGCTTTGAATTTCTCAATGCTGCCATCTGCAGCATGCTTTACCTTGTAAAGCCATCTGGAAGTAACCACGGATTTGCCCTCAGGCCTCGGCACCACCTCCCAAACATCATTCTTCATGATAGAAGAATACTCCTCCTGCATGGCCTCTCTCCAGACCTGCTGGCTAGCTGCCTCCTCATAGCTAGAAGGCTCAGAGTCAAGGATGCTGGTAACCATCGCCATATAACTACAAAACCTCTCAGGTGGTCTACTCTCTCTGACCGGCCTCTTCGGCTCAGCAACAGATGTGGCATCTCTCAAGGTGTCCTGAAGCCACTTGGGCTTCCTCTTCCCTGAGCATGCTTCTCCCATAGGAGAATGAAACTCCTCCTCCTCATCACCATCAGTAGCCTGAACTCCTGACTGTCTGTCTGCTGTCCTCCTGCCTGCACCTGAACCTGTAGAAGCTGAGGTACCGTGTGAACTGTCCATCAGTGGACTCCCTAGTGAACTGCTCTGTGAACTGCTCTGCATGCTGCCCGGAGCACCACCCCTCTGGCTCGGCGAGCCACTGCTCACTGATGGACTTGACATCCTCATAGATGTACCTCCGGATCCTCCTGATCCCTGCCCACTGGATCCTTGCGACTGACTCAACTGCTGCTGAGGGTCTGGCTGATCCAGATACTCTAACTCCCGTGACCTCCTAAAGGCCCTGTCCTCCTCGAACTTCACATCCCGTCTGACAACAACTCTCCTCTGTGCAGGAATGTAAATCCGAAAGGCCTTTGAGGTCTCACTGTAGCCCACAAAGATACCCTTCTCTGCGGTGGGCTCTAGTTTGGTCCTCTTCTCCTTGGGTATATAGGAGTATGTAATGCATCCAAAGATATGAAGATGACCAAGATCAGGCTTCTTCCCAGAGAAAGCCTCCTCCGGAGTCATGTGCCCCAAGGCACGATGCGGACTCCTGTTCTGCAAGTAAACAGCTGTGTTGTAGGCCTCTGCCCACAAGAACAATGGCAACCCCTGATCATGTAACATAGCTTTGGCAGCCTCTATGATGGATCTGTTCTTCCTCTCCGCAACCCCGTTCTGCTGGGGGTTGTAAGGAACAGTGAACTCCCTCCTAATGCCTGCCTCCGCACAATAGTCAACAAACTCTCCAAGGGTGTACTCTCCTCCATTGTCCGACCTCAAGGACTTGATCTTTCGACCTGTCTGAGTCTCCACAAGAGCTCTGAACTCCTGAAACCGCTTGAAGACCTCACTCTTGGTCTTCAAAAAATAAATTCAGGTCCTCCTGGAGTGATCATCAATGAATAAAACATAGTACTCATATCCACTCAAGGAAACATGAGACATCCGACCGCTCACATCGGAATGAATCAAATCAAGTATCCCTGTCGCTCTGCTGTCACTGCTGGGAAAAGGGGATTTGGCAAACTTGCCCATCGCACAACCTCTGCAAGTATCAAAGTGATCAGTACTGAAATCTGGCACACCTGTAGTGATCTCTCGCAATGTCCTCAAGGCTCCATGATACATATGTCCCATCCTGCGATGCCAAATCTCACACAGCTCAGAACTGCTAGCTTTGCTGTCGGTACTACTGCTCAATGCCAAAAGGGGCTGAAATGCAAACTTGTACACCTTTGCATGGCGTACACCTATCACTCTAGCTGAATCAGCTGGAGTGCCCCTGGGATACATCAACACCTGTCCTCCCCTGAACAGTACCTCATATCCTCTGTCCTCCAAAGCTGAGACGGATATGAGGTTCTTCCTCATCCCTGGCACATAAAGAACCTCTGACACCTTCAAGGGAGGTTTGGACTCCCTCTGAAATGTCACTGTCCCCACCCCGACTGCTCTAACAACTCTGTCATCACCGAGTACTACCTCAATATCAGTGCCACTCTCTGAAAGCTCTGAGAAGTACTCACGGACTCCTGTCATGTGACGTGAAGCCCCACTGTCCACATACCAAATACCTGTAGATGCTCCGCTAATCGAGGGAAAAGCATGCTCCCTCTGAACCTGTGTGGCAGGTGATCCTGCACTAGAGGACTCACATGTAGTGAACGCAAACTCCCGGTCAAAACGACCTGCAAAGTCCTCAATCTCAGCTGAAGCTGCCACGTCCTGGTTCTTTCCCTTCTTCTTCTTCTTCTCCGGACACACAACTGCATAGTGTCCCATCTTTTGACAATTCCAACACTTCACCTTGGAATAGTCCTTCTGTGTGTTCCCCGGTTTACCTTTACCTTTGCCTTTGCCCCCACCACTGCTTGTGGAAGCCTGCTTCTTCCCTTTGCCTTTCTTGCCTCCTGCCACCAGTGCTACATCCTCATCCTGCTCAACTGGCTTGGCTGCCCCAAGCTGTCCTTTCCTGATCTCTGTCTGAATGCAATCATCCCAAAACCTCTCCCATGTGGGAAGGGTCTCACGTGCACAAACCCCATCAGCAAAGTTCAACCATGAACGGGGGAGGCCATTCACTGCAATCCGCACCAACTCAGTGGGTGGAATGGCCTCTCCAATCGCTGCCAACTCATCTCTCACATTGGTAATCTTTGTGAGATATCCAGCTGCACTATCATTCCCCATCTTAATGTTCTTCAGCTTCTCCTTCAGGACCATCTTCCGGTTCTCATTGGTACTCTGGTAGAGATTGGACAATGCTGTCCACATCTCATGGGCATTGCTCTTTCCTCTCACATGAGGAATGCAATGGTCTTTGATTCCGTCTAGAATCAACCTCTTACCCTTATTGTTCTTCTTTTTATACTCAGCCAACTGAGTAACATCAGTGGGCACAACAACAGGGTTCTGTGCGGTATGCACCATGATATCCCAGACTTCTGCCTCCTCAAAGATACTCTGCATTCTCTCCTTCCAAACGCTGTAATTTATATGCCCATCCAGCCTATCCTCCACCCTCAATCCCAATGACATCCTGCTGTCCTAAAACTGAAAAATAGCACTGCTGTAGTAAAGATAAAACTGCTGTTTATGAAAAAATCAGCTTGCTGGAATTTTCTGAGTGAAGAATCAGCAACTGTAATTTTTCCTTTTGCTGTCCCAAACTGCCCTTCAGCACTCAAGCTCTGATACCATGTAAAAATTTCTGTTTTCCCACCCCGGTTTTCAGTTTCTCCTTATTTCTCCCATGTAGTTAAATGCCCATTCCCATAACCATACATTTAACAGACTGAAAAAAATAAATATTGCTGAAAACACAAATTCTGGAAATTTTTCAGAATGCTGGAAATTGCAGAATTAAAAATCAGCAATTAAAAACAGCCATTAAAACACATTAAAACACTGATATTTTTGGTCAACTTGACCCTGGAAAAACCCTCTACAACTCTTGGGGAAAACCAGTTTGAGAGCTCTTCTTTATTTCTGAAAATTGCCTTTTTACAGTGAGAATTATTCAGCAAAAAATCAGCAAGCAAATTTACAACTTATCTCCTTTCCCGTGCCTCACAGCAATCTGGAAATTACAGCAAACAGGACAGCAATAAATGCTGTACGACCTCCGTTTTGTGTGCAGAAAAATCAGCAAACTGCTCCTCGATTTTTGTGCAAAAATCTGCCTTTCACTATGTGCTGAATCAGCTGTACAAATCTGCTCAACTGTTGCCTTGGAATGTGTGCCAAGCTGCTGTCTCCTTCTCCTCCCTGCTCAGAAATCTCTCTTGCTCTCTTGCTCTCCTTCTCCCAATCTGCTCATGAAAGAATGAATGACCTTTTCCTCCTTTTCCTCCTTTAATATAACTCCAAGTGACTTTTGGGTGATCTAAGTGACTTTTGGGTGATCTCTAAATCCAATGGCTGAAATAGATTTAGATCAATGGTTGAGATTAAATGCTCATTTAAATCTCACTTTCTATTTTTTAATTCACCCCACTTTAATAAAGACCCACTTAGTCATTTATTTCCAAAGTCACTTTTTCTTTCTAATTTTTCATTGACTTTATAAAAGTCACTTTAAAATTAGACTTAATAACTTTATCACTTAAAGTCACTTTTAAATTAGATTTAACTTTATAAAATTATAAAGTCACTTTAGGAGAAAAATTAAATTCTTTTGGACACTTTTCCCTAGGCCAAAGATCAAAGCCTAAGGGAACCACCTGTCCTCCGGTACCAATTTTCAACAAAAACCCCAACACAAACCTGCGGTAGAAGTTGGCAAGACCTAGAAAGCTGCGGAGCTCTGTTAGAGTGGTTGGAGAGGGCCAATCCCGAATGACTTGGATCTTGGCTGGATCGACATGCACCCCCTGTTCATCAATGATGTATCCCAGATACTGAACCTGAGTCATGCCAAAAGTACATTTCTCCAAATTGGCACATAGCTTGTGTTGCCGCAGTGTTTGGAGAACCTGTCGGATGTGGTGGAGGTGCTCTTCCCAACTCTGGCTGAAGATCAGAATGTCATCCAAGTATACTACTACAAAGGAGTTGGTGAATGGCCGCAAGATGTCATCCATTAGCCTCATGAAGGTTGCAGGAGCATTCGTCAATCCGAAAGGCATAACCAACCATTCGAAGAGGCCCTCCTTGGATTTGAAGGCAGTCTTCCACACATCAGAGGGTTCGATTGGCACCTGGTGATATCCTGACTTCAGATCGATCTTGCTGAAATATTTCGCCCCCTTTAGTTGGTCTAGGAGGTCATCAATCCGTGGGATCGGGTACCTATTACGGACAGTGATCTTGTTCAGCGCCCGATAGTCAATACAGAGTCTCCACGTCCCATCCTTCTTCTGTACCAACACAATCGGGCTCCCATAGGGCGATGAACTCCGACGGATGTGACCTTTCTGCAGGAGCTCCTGAATCTGCCTCTTGATTTCATCGTTCTCCAGAACGGAGCGCCGATAAATTGGTCCATTGGGTAGCGGTGCATCTGGGGTCAGATCGATGGAGTGCTTGACTTGACAGTGCAGAGGAACCCCTGCCGGGGAGGTGAAGATGTCCTCGTACTCCTCCACAACCTTGTCCATCTGTAGTTGTCGTGCAGAGGGACCCCGTCTGGAGGCCGCGACCACTGTCTTCTTCTTTTCTTGAGGGCGTATCATCAGGAAAACAAATTTCCTGGTTTTGGAAATGATCTTACTGCATTGTTTTGTAGTAATCAAAGAGATGGCGGTAGGTGGTGCTACCTCTGGTATCCTGTACAACTTATTTCCCAATGTAATAATAACAGCACGGGGCCTTGATTCATACACAGCATGTCGCTTCCACAAGTATGGTTGTCCTAGTAGTACATCACAAACTTCAAGGAGAGCAATGTCACACAATACCTCATCCGTGAAGGGCTTGATGTTGTATGGAAGGCGACACTGTTGGCTCACGCGAAGATCTCGTCCTTGGTGAAGCCACCCAATGGTGTATGGTTGTGGATGTGCTGTGGTCGGTAAGCCCAACCGCTTCACGACCTCTTCCGAAATGAGGTTCTTTTGACTCCCGCTATCAACAATGAACTGTACCGGGGAGCCCTTTACCCACATCTGGGAGTGGAAGAGACGCTCCTCCTCCTCTGGATCTTCGGGTTCATTTTTCTGGATCTTTGCGGTAGCAACAGTGGCGCTGGGATCCGCATCAATGATCTGCTTCCCTTTTTCATTCCCCTTATCGGGTTCTGACTCAGAGTCGGAACATGCATTTGATTCTGAAACCTTTAGCTCAGCCACCAGTGACTGCTTGGCCCGACACTCACTTGTGTTGTGAGTGGAGCTCTTATGGAACTCGCACCATTTTCCAGTGTCCTTTCTCGGCTTCGCGGCGCTGTTCTTTGCTTGCAGCTTCGGCTGGTTGTCTTGGGCTGTCCCGCCTTGGCTTTGTCCTTTGTTCTGTGGTTTATGGGCACCTTTCCCCTGCTTTGGATTCGCAGATCCAAAGTCTCGTTTCTTTTGTTTAAACTTCTGCTCGACCTTGACGGCATATCGGTATGCTGCGCCGAGCGAGGAGATGCTTAGGAATTGTATTTCTTCCTGGATGTACTTGTGCAGGCAGCCACGGTATTTGAGTATCAAATGTTGCTCCGAATCCTTGATACCCAACTTTGTGCGAAGGGTATGGAAAAGATTGGTGAACTCCGGCACGTCTTGGTCCCTTCCCTGCCGCAGCGTGGTCCACTTTATGTATTCATCCTCATAGCTTCCAACAGGGTAGTACTGCTCCTTGATGGCGTCCTGGAACGAATCCCAGGTGGGTGCGGCTGAAAATAGTGAGCCAGTACTTTCATCCTTCTGCTCGCAGTAGGTTTCCCACCAGTCCTTGACGTGGGGGGCTGCTTTGAGAAGAGCAAAAACAATCTTTTCCCGACTCGAGAATTCATGAACAGAAAAATAACCCTCTAGCAGATTTAACCATTTATCTACGGCATCTACGTCTATCTGACCCTCGAATATGGGGATTTCAAAATTAACTTGTACCTTAAAGGGTGTGGCGTTTCCAGAGTAGCTGCTGGAAGCCGATGCGTTGCTTCTGGGTAGCCGCTGAAGGATCTGGGCAAAGCTATCCATCATCGCGTTCCGTTGTCGCTCGAGGGCTTCTTCGAGCAAGATTTTGATGGGATCTCTTGCCCCCTCGTCTTTCTTCTCATCCGCCATGGGAGGCCGTCGGGATTTGCGAGGCTGGTCTTGCAAAGGTTCAACCAGTTCAAGCCCTAACTCCTTATATCCCGACCTTGTTGGGGACATGCAAAGAAAAACCGAGAAAAAGCAGACCGCTTTGATACCACTGATCCAGATTTAAACAGGAACGCAACAAATTACAGAGATAACCATATACACAAAGATGCAGCGGAAATAATACTTCATTTCATTAATGGAAAATACTGAAATATGCTTACAACCAGAAATGGAAATAAACCAGCTAGGGCGATGGTAGCTTATCTCTGAGAAGAGATGTGATGGCTACATGCCTCTGAACTGTCTTACAATGAGGCTCGAAGGCCTATTTATTGTTGAGAAACAGTGGAAAAACCCTTAACATTCCAAAACCTAATCCTAGAAGATGAAACGCCAAACTATGGGGCCCCGTTTGGGGTAAGTTGGTACATCAACTTCCTGGGGTCGTAACTTTGGCATACGATCTCCGTTTGACGCATACAATAGCTCGTTAGAAAGATCTATCCGAGCACTAAAAAAAAACGTCGTTTAGGGCCTCAAAACGGCTCCGGAATTTCAGGACCCGAAAAACTGCTAAAAATAGTAAGTTGTGCTACAATTAAGGAAACTGAAAACGCTGAGAAGAACAATGGAGGGGGTCCAGGTGGACTTGGCAGGTGGCCACCAATATCCACCTGGATCAGCTGAAGAGGGTCAAATTACTAAAGGAGGGCCAAAATATCTAGAGGCCGAATTTTTATAGTGTGCAAGGGCTATCGGGGTAAAGAGGGGTTGAATTGCTGGTGAGGGAGGGTGAAACTTCTAGAGGTCAAGTTGCTTCAGTAGTGCCGATATCTAAGGGCATATTTCCTTGAGGCCGATTTTTCCCAGTGGGGCTGAGTTCTAGGTTTCCAGCAGTTGTATCTTTCTGTGTATTCTTTGTGTATCTAGGTCCAAAGTTTCCTGACAAATTTGATATGAAGAAAGATTGTCTTGAGCACAAATTTGCTGTTGTAGTGTGATTGATTTCTTTATGTTACTTCCACTGCATTTTATTTCCTTAGTTAATATATCAATGTGTTTATTTTATCAGCAATTTCAGAAATATTTGAGATAAATATTTTATGTGTTTTTAATAAATTGTTGAAGTAAAATAAATCATATATAGTATAAAAGAATTAACAAGACTAGGGCAAATATTTTATGTCCAAGAGTTGCAGTCTACTCTATGTTATTTTTGTATTTTTCATTCTTCTCTCGGTTGTCCTTTGAGTTATGTGCTGATTTGCACCATGATTAGGGATGAGTCGTAGTATGCTAATTTCTGATGTTCAGCTGATCTATATCAGAAACTCAACACCCTTGGCTTGTCTAGGACCTGCCAAGGCCAATTGTATACTAGAGTAAGACCATGACAAGTATCTCAGGTCCAACTCTTGCGATTCACTCTGTGGTTCAGCATCTACTATTTTTCATTCTTCACTCTATTGTCTTCTTTAATTATGTATCAATTGGCTGTAGTGAAATAGATGATTAGGGATGGGAGCAAAAGATCTACCGGCTAAAATGAATCTACCCAGCATGCACGTTGCACTTCGTAAAACTGATGATTAATTGCATATGTTAACATATGAAAATTATAAATCTTGGCAAGTTTTACTGTGTCGAAAGTCATGAATGAGGGATCTATAAATGAAATTATTAACAAATACAAAAGAAAGACATCAAGATTAAAGTCTAACAAAACTTATTGCTTAGTGCTATAGCAACACCCCGAATAATAATTTTTGAGGACAGATAATTATCAGAGAATTGCTATTGGATTAGCTCTGGCTAGATGTGCAACTGTTAGTTACCCTAATTTATTTAATTATAACCATAAAAGGAAATTGAATTTTTAACACAGTTTCACTTTCAACAGTAATACATGCAAATTATCTTGCAATTTGGTTGTACATTTTCATTTTGAGGATATGAAAGCATATGAATAAAATTCAACTATAGCACGAGCGAAAATCATGTAAAGCTTCCACACATTGTAGAAACTTCCTATGCCAACCATCATAATGATTCCAGAAAGCTAAAGAAGTATTTGGATGCACCAGTATGTCTGATAATGGAACATTTATATATTTAATCTCTCACTGTTTCTAGGTCCCGTAGACCAAGAGTTTAAGCTGGTCGGAACAATTACTCTGTTCAATTACACCATCTGAACTAAGTCCCAGTAAAGGAAAACACTAGCAAGTTTCTAGCGTAATGAACTTTTATTCTATCCTGGTGTTTAAGAGGTAATCAGTTCTTTGAATGAATGGACGTCATGCCCCAACTGGATAGATTAGAAGTCCATATCCATTATTGCCTACTTGGATGCATTCCATAAGAATTAGGTTAGTTGATTTTAATGAACTTAAAGTGTTACGTATAAACCAGTGGGACTAATTTCATAGATTTTGTATATAAAATATAATAGTGAATGGTGTTACGCGTCTTTCTAATGCGGGCGCCTGCTTATTTCGGTGAAAAAAATTGTACTAATGTCTACCTGTAAGAATTGTTTATGAAATATATGATTCTAATTTGCATGCGTGGTGTATATAGACAATAATCATTCATCTAAATACCAGAGACATTACTAGTTTCATATTATGTGTATATAGACAAGGCTCATTCATCTAAATATCAGACATTACTGGTTTCATATTTTTCTGTATGACTCTATTTCAGAAAGAGGTGGTGCTTCTGTGTTAAAATGCTTGTAGCTTTTTCTTCCTTAGACCTTGAATTTTTGTTGACACGTTTTTGGGGGTATAATATTGTAACAGGTACTCCGCCAGGTGTTGGCCCCGTCAAGGCAGGCCAAAAAATAACAGCAGGCATAACGGACTTGATTGAAATGTCTTTTGATGTTCAACGTCGCCAGAAAGTAGTGGATTAGAATATTTCCTAGAATTAAGGTAAAATTGAAGAATTAGCATTCATGGTGTATTTGTTGCATAAAATGGAATAAGATTTGGACCTCCTGAAGGAAACGTAGCATCATATGCAGAGACTGTTTTAATGTCGGCAATCTACTATGATGATTAACTCCAGCCAGATAATGCACATTTATGTCTGAGTCTCAGATAATATGACGTCAGCTTGAGGATTTGGCATGTACAAGTTTTCAAATGTGTTGTTTCTTGTTTTCTAGCATGATTAAAAAGATAATCATATTAAAATTTAATGATCATCACAGAGGTTGAAGAATGACCTTCCCAATGTCAGCTAAAACAGCTGTTATCACCCTGCCAAACGATCTTCTTCTACATGATATAAATAAAATTATAGTACTTCTGAAATTGTCGTCGTGTTTAAGGAAACAACTTACAAACTCTTTATAGATGCTAATTTTAGATCTCCTACTGCAACATCGTTACAATATTAAAATACTGGCTTTTCTTCTGCTCACTGTAACGAAGTGAATGATCTCCTACTGCAACATGACTACAATATTAAAATTCTGGTTTTTCTTCTGCTCGCTGTAATGAAGTGATTTAGGTGGGCAGATATAGTTTTTAATATGCCAATAGGCATCCAAAATTTAATTGTAATGGCTTGTCAATCTCTATTTATTTCAATTTAAGTATTAAGGTGGTTGTAGCTGTTGTTACAATGAATTCCTTTCCAAGCCGTTACAATGAAATCCTCTCCAGCCCTGGAAGCTCAATGCACGTGTGTTCTGTATGTTGTGAAGGAGACGATGATGTCCAAGGAGGCTTGAAAGTTTGTTTTGAAAGTGTTACGAAGCTAATGACGTTAATTGAGATATTGGAAATTATTTTTAAAGATACTCTACCAGAAATATGAAAGTAACTCCCATCACCAACTCTGGCCTCTGGAGTTTTGGTGTTTGGAATCGATTTACAAGTAGTCCCACCTGTGTTCTACATTATTTTTATTAGTGAATATGGAATTTATATAAACTTGTGATAAGCTATATAAATTTTAGAGTAAGATCTCAAAGTATATGACTGTGTAAGAGCTCATTTTTTTGGACAGAAAGAATTATGTTAATGGCCCAAGAATTAGAGGTATTTGGCAAGAGCGAAAATTTTCCCTGTTATAAACCACTAGCAAGTTACTTCAGGTGGCATGGTTTTTCTTGAATAATAGTGATGAGTTAGCCTACAGTTGTGAATAATAATGACTATCGTTGTCCTCACTGCAATTGACAATTTATTTATGTTAGGTTTTGCCACCTTTAGGAAAGCTATATAAGTTTTCTCTCACTAAATATTTACTAGGAACATGCCACAAATAAATGTCATGAGTCCTTGTATTAAAGGAGGACTTTCTAAGTGATGGTTGGACAATCTTAAGTATTAAGAATGTTATTGTAGGGCTGTGTTTCTATTCCATTTTTCAAGGTGGAATATAAAGCTAAAGTCTCAATATGTTGCATATAGACATGTCACCGAATCTTGGAAGTTTTCACCCTTAGGAAATATAATTTCTCAAAGGTAGGTTTCAACCAAATTATATCGCCTTGTGTGTGGACTTCTTTGTTCTCTTTGTTGAGAATTTATAAGATAACGAGAGAATCAAATAAAACCAATACAAATTTAAACTTTGGAATAAAGAGAATAACAAATCCAACACTAGAGTGATGCCACAATTCAATTAGAGGAGTGTAACTCTAGAGAGAATGTACAAAATAACAATTTCCATAGAGAGATAAATCCAAACACAAGAGAGTGCAACACTTGAGAAGTGCCCTTAGGAAATTCACTTTATTAAGAATGAAAGGAATCAGAGGAAGTTAAATTGCAACTAAGAGATGTGTTTACATACCACTGTTTTAAGAATCAACCGGCTCGAAACCGATTCGGCCGAGTTGGTCTGAGTCAAGCCCTCACTGGGTCGATTCGGCCATCAAACCGGTTCAGCTGACCAGGTTATTACCGAGCCCGTCGAGTTGTCTAACAACCGGCCGAGTCCGAGCCTACTCGACCGACTCAGTGAAAGTGGCCCGAAAACTGAAAAAAAAAAACAACGATTTTTTTCTACTTGCTTTTTGGCGAAGAGATTTGTGTTAAAAGTTGGTGGACACATGAATTCCACATTAGCTGACTGTTTTCATAGGTTGTTTACTTGTTCACACGACTTCCTGTGGCATGAATCATTTAGTGTTTGAAAATAGAAAGTGATGAGTCTGGCACTGGCAATTTGATAGGATTTAATGTTGTGAACTTTTTGCCAAGAACATGAAATCTCCTATAAGAATGGAGCAAGACATATGTTGCCTTCATTGTATAAAATTCCTCAAGGAACAATGTAAACAATGATACTATATGAGAACCATGTAATAAAGAGGGCACATGAAATTGAAATGCTGTTCAGACATGTGATCCTAGTTAGAATGTTTATAAGTGCAATTCTCTCTTGGAAGATGGCAGTTTATCTTTATACATATTACAAAGTTGATGGGAACAAACTTGAAGTTGCCCCAAGGGATCCTAAAACTAGAGAATAGCCACAAAATATTCTATGGGGTGTAGATGGGTCTGTCATGACTGCATGTAGATGTGGATGCAAAAGTTTTGGCGTTAGGGTTCCTACATCTTGATCTGTGTCACATACAAATTGCTTTTGTATTTCTTCTCATGAATACATCTATTGACATCCATCTTGGTGAGATGGTCTAAGATGATTGATGAGGGTACAAGATTAAAAATGAGTTACAAACTATGAAGCATGTAGATATGCTACCAGTGGTTGATCCAGATGATCTTGGCTCCTCTAGTAGTAACCACTAGCCAGTAGTACTGGTCACAGTTTACTTTTGTTGTAGAGGCCATTTCTAGCCTCCTTGGTTATGTGTTTTGTTTTGATCTCTATATCATCATCATGTATGTATTGGACAGTGCACTGGGTGCCATTTTGATATAATGGATATATCCACGAGCCTACTTTGATCATATGTTGTCTTCTATCTATATTATAATGCTATGTGTTTGGAAAATGAATGAAAATCTTTAAAATTATGTTTTTTTTATAAAAAAAAAAATATTTGATGTGTTTTTTACAACGATCGAGTCATTGAAATCGAGTCGGAGTCGATCCTCGGCCAAGTCGGAGCCAGAGTCGGAGTTGACCCTCGGTCTATATTCTAATGTGTTTTTACAATGATTGAGTCATTGAAATCAAGTCGGAGTCGACCCTCGGCCAAGTCGGAGCCAGAGTCGGAGTCGACCCTCGGCCAAGTCGGAGCCAGAGTCAGAGTCAACCCTCGGCCGAGTCGGAGTTTTAAAACATTGTTATATACACAACCCAAGAGGTAGGGTGATTTCCCTGAGAGGGGTTATCAACGTATTTGTATAAAGTTGGCCTTACCCAAACCTAGAAATATAATAATAATTATGATGTTATTAAACCATTTTGAAAGTGAAGCTTACACCATTTTCAACATCCCTGCTTAAGCTAAACGTAGATCCATGGAAACAAATGATGAATACAAATGAGAGTGATTGTATAAATATCTAATTCAATATAAAGTTAGTCATGGGCAAAATACAAATAAGAGTAGGTGTATAGATACCCAACTCAATATAAGCTTGGTTGTGGCCAAATAACGAATGAATGGGTGTATAAATACCTGTGTCAATATAAAGTGGGTCATGGTCAAAATACAAATGTGAGTGGATCTACAGATACCCATCTCAAAATAAGGTTGATTGTGCAAAACTTAAATGGGAGTGGGTGTATGAACACCCAACTCAATATAAGGTAGGTAATGATTGAAAACGAAGACTACACTACTATTTTCAACGTTTCCCCTTATTTTGAACAAGAGAGCACAAAGAGAAGACATCACAAGTTTCACATTTTCCTTCACTGTTGAATAGGGGCTACATGGAGAAGATGTCATGTATCATTCCCCTTGAGTGACACATCTCCCACACCAATAGATTCCACAATTTGGTGAAGCTAGCCTTTGTTAGAGGTACACAAAAATATACTTTTGCAAGATAGGATTTGAATGAGTTGCCAACAAGGTCCTTGCCATCAACATCATAATGTGAAGGAGAGAAATCCACTAAAACATGTTGAGAATCAGCTGTAAGAAGTATTGAAAAAGAACTTGATAAATATGTATCAAAGAAGGTGATGAACCACTTAGCTCCCCTAATAGACTTCATTAAAGAAGGTGAAGAAGTACATAGCTCCCCCAAGGGAATGATTGATCATAGGCCCACAAATGTCACTATGAACTAACTCAAGAGGTTGAGAAGCATGCCTTGCAAAATAGTACCCCAAGGCAACCTCATTGAAGCCATTGTCTTTGTCCTTTACAACCCATAAATCTAGCCAAAATTTCTATGAAGTAGAGGATGAGCTACATGTGAAGTGCACAACCAAATGCGCATTGTAAGATGAGCCCATTAGGTTCAACAATGACATAAAGAAGTTTAATAAATTCTTAAGATGTTTGCGTTGATAGGCCCAAGAGAAAGAGAGGTAACAACATCTTCATGAAAGACTTTGTATTGTGCTATCTCTTACTTGGAATAAAGGAATAGAGCGTGGCCTTGAATGAAGGCTTAACTCTAGGAAAAGCAATAAATCCTTGAAAAGTAGGTATTGTGTTAATTTTTTATAACAATGGTATGTTCTATGCTTGCAACAATGACTTAATATCCTTTTATTAGCCCAATGCTAATTTCCATTTATTTTCCAATAGTAATCACATTAAACATTAATCACATTGAACGACTGTCCAATAAGGTGTACAAACCAATCAGATGTGTAGAGAAGATTGTGTTTAGTTAATGAGGTGGCAAATGAGGTTGGAGGATACTCTTATTTATATGAGTCAATGAGGGTCAAAAGACATGTCTCTTGGGCTCCATGAGCCTACGTGATGATGTGGCTAGCCTTGATAATTTGCACATGCATGGGCTTCAATTCAAAAACATATTTTTACTTATTTGAATTTAGTGATCTTTAGGTCGATTTTGGTCCTCTCAAAAAGAGGAATTTGTGAAAATTCAGTGACTTGAATCCTATTGCAGCAATTGGAAATTATTCTCCTAATTGCTATTTTAAATTAACAATCTATTTACTGTTTCCTACAACAAATAATGAATAACTCACACTGCAACCTACACAAATAAACTGCGGAAGAACTAAACACTGGAAGAAATATTAGCACACACACACACATAAAATGACAGTTATTTTTAAACCAATGTCCCTAGAAAAACCCAACCCGGGAAAACTGGTGCAATAATTGAGGGCTTTATTATTATGCAACAATGAAATAATCTGAGTACAACTGGATGCTGAAACTGACAATCCTACAGAGAAATATTAGCAAGAAAATCTAGGGAGGAGAAATTCCTCACTCCATAGGCAAATCCCGACATTGACCTCAACTCAATTTGAGCCATCCAAACTGCCTTTGCGCAGTCACTGCGCCACCCTTATGCAGTTGTTGTTGCTCTCAGCTTGGAACAACTTCTCCTCAAGCTGTTTGACCAATTTCTGTTTGGGAAAACGTATTTCCTGGCCTCTGGAAGCTCTGCCCAACTTCTGGCATTGAAATTTTGCTTCTCCCTAGCAATTTAACTTTGCCTCTAGAGGCTACTCCACTGCTTTGCATTAACCTCTTTGTGGCTTCTCTGCCTCTCTCCAAATGCACTCACTAGATCAAGAAATCTTCCCTTGGCTTCACTGTCCCTACCCCTCTCTCACTGCGTCGATTTCTCTGTCTCTCTCTCCGACAACTGAATGCTACTACTCAAGAAATCAATATGCTCATGAAATCAAACTACACAAGTGATTTCTCCAAGCCCCATTGACTTTTTCTTATAATCCTCTGTTGAGACTTCAACGACCAAGATTAGATCTTAATCGATGAATGGGATTAACTTGAAGTCGATCCGTGTGAGTTTCTAGAACATTCACACTTTAACTTAATTAATTATGATTAATTAGTCATGTTCCCTAAGTTAAGACTTAGAAAATATTTAAAAACTGACTATTAATCTAATTAAGTCGCTTCTAGTTGGAATTTCCATAAATGGTTTTTGGGTTTTGGAGATCTCATGTATTCTAGCCTCTCCACAAATTTTTTTGGCTAGAACACATTTGATTCTACAAAAACTAACAGAATTCAATGCAATAGTTATCTCCATCAAATGAGCCCTAGTTGCTAATTTAACACTCCCTCTCAATTAGGGAGAATTCCACCTACCAATATCTGACCATCGATCATCATGCCATCTTGTCATCATGTACAATCTTTGTTGAACACTGATATAGATAATAAGAAGAATCGATTGAGAATGAGTCACAAGACGTTACCACTCTCCATGGACAAAAGTCAGTCCACATAATCATGGGTAGAACCCCAATCAGACTTGATCTTGAATGATCAAGTTGTTGAACTTCATGCATCCTAGACATAGGGAGTACAAAAGTACTTGATGCGTCCATCTGTAGTGCTATGGCCCCTATCCTCTTTTCCCAACTCATTCACCAGATAAGATGTACTTCCTAAGAGTCCCTATCTATATGGGTAGGATGTATGCTAGAGCATCTACAGGAAGGTGAACCACTCATCCTATGCATATATCATCAACCATAGGGGAAGGTGAACCACTCACCTTGTGCTCTCATATATCATCATGGGGTATCACAGGAGAAGGTGAACCACTCACCCTGTACACAACGTACCTATAGGGAAAGGTGAATCACTCACCCTATGCTCGCACATAGTTCCAAGAAGTATCCTAGGCCCCTAGGAGCTCCTAGAGCTCAATGTCCAACTCAAGTGGGACCCTCATGGGAGGGTCCTTCCACGACTCCATGTCTCTTTCGAAAGGCTAACAATTTGACCTTCCCCAAGGGCTTCTTGAGGATGTCAACAACTTGCTCATCAATCCTAATGTGTTGGTGCCTTATTGCTCCTTGTTATCCCATATCTCGGATAAAGTGGTACTTGATATCAATATGCTTGGACAGTGATGGAACAAGAGATTCTTTGAAAGGCGAATCCCACTCTGGTTATCACAATAGATAACTGTGGTATCCAACACGTGCACAAATAGCTCAATAAAGAGCTTCCTCTTCCTCAACCAAACAACTTCACAACAGACCATACTAGTTGCAATGTATTCGACCTCGACAGTGCTTAGAGAAACCAATTTCTACTTCTCGCTCCTCCAAGAAATTGAAGCAGATTCCAAAGAGAAGCAACATCATGACGTGCTCTTTCTATCCACACACTACCAACATGATCAACATTAGAATATCCATGTAGCCTTAATTTCCGATAGTGTATCTTAGTCCATAGTTGATAGTGCCAGAAAGATATCTTAAGAGATTCTTTGCAGTAGCCTAATGTATGTGATTAAGCTCAGCCACAAATTGACTCAAAGTATTTACAATGAAGCATATGTTAGGTTTGGAGTTTACCAAGAACATTAGGGCCCTCGCAAGTTGTCTATATTAAGAAGAATTTTCCAATTTGGGCCCAACAACACTTCCACATAACTTTTTGAAGTTGAGTTCCATCGGAGTAGTCACAGACTTGCATTCCACCATCCCACATCTTTCTAACAACTTCACAATGTATTTTCCTTGAGAAAGGAAAATCTCGCCTGGATGTTGCCAGACCTTAAAGCCTAGGAAGTAATGCATCAGTTTTAGGTCCTTCATCTCAAACTCGAAAGTCAACTCCCTTTTGCATTGATAAATGACAGGGTCTGCACCAGTTAGAAAGAGATTATCAACATAAATTACCAAAATAAGGGGCATGTCTTTTTCAACCTTGAAGTATAAGTTTGGATCAACATAGCTTATAGTAAACCCTAGCTTCACAAGATCACTGTCAATCCTTTCTTACCAAGCCCTAGGGGCTTGCTTCAACCCATAGAGGGATTTCTTTCACCGGTAGACATTTTGTCCTTCTATATTGTACTTCAATCCCCTGAGGTTGTTCCATTTAGACTTCCTCCTTAAGTGATTCATGAAAGAAAGTGTTCTTGACGTCCAATGGATGTAGGATTCTCCTTGATTTGCAATGATAACAATTGTAGATCAGATAGTGGTGTATCGAGCAATTAGTGCAAATATTTTGTCATAGTCCACTTGTTAAAATTGGCAACTAGAGCCAAACTCCATGTGGGTCATCTTATTTATGGCAACTGATATTTTTCTTGGATCCCTCTCATCTAGCGCTGCATGATTGATCTAAAGATCATCCAATTCCGATAAGTATTCATGGAGTTATGAATTTGTTTGTGTTATAAGACAATTCGTCAAGGTCGGCCAACAATGAAATAAACCCCACACGTGCTCAACATTTTAGTATAAAAGGAGATGACTTGAGAGACATTTCTCCCACACACTTCTATCTTGATTTCTCTTCACTTGTCTTGGGTTTTAGTGGAAGCCCTAGACGTTAGAGGAAAGAAGACTAAGGGAGCCACCCTAGAGGAGATGCCCTAGCCCTAGATGCAGTCAAAAGGAAGGCTCTACACAGGTTTCTATAGCTGTCAATGGAAGCCCTAGATGTTGTCAAAGGGAAGTCCCTAACGCAAACCTAAATGCTACCCCAACACAGTCCTAAAGGCTGCCCTAACGTAGTCCTAAAGGCTGCCCTAAATGTTGTCCTAAAGGCATCCCTAACGCATCCAAGAAGGCAGCCCTAATGCTATCCTAAGGTAGCCCTAACCTACGCTATCTCAAGGGTATCCTAGCTGTTGTTAAGATGAAGATAGATGTTATCCTAAACCAGTGTTGCGGGGGGCACCCCCCCCCTCTCGATCCTGCTCCTAATTCGCGCTCTGGGTGGGAGTGACTAGGGAGCGGGTCGAGAGCGCGCTCCCTAAAAATTTTTTTCCCTCCCTGCCTTTTCGGGCGCGATTTCGGGAGTGTTTTGCCTTTTTTGCAATTTTTTTTTTTGTAGTAATGTTTGAAATGCAATTTTTTTTTAAAGAAACAAATAATTTTTGAGTGGGGCAGCTTAATGATCAAGTCTATGCCCTAGTATTGATATGCTATTCATGGTAATGTTTTTTACTTAAATTTTTAACATTACCATGAAATGACTCAGGATGTTTGAGAGAGGTTCCGACCTCATTGGATTTCATATGGAGAAAGTAGAATTTTAGATTTCATTCAAAATCCAGCAGACTGATCAGTATTTCAGAATTTCAGGATTGGGGGATTGAAATGTTTCCATTCAATTTTGTCATGTATTAGGGTATGGAACTCGTATTTAATCAAGAGCACCAATCCCTCTATGTACCTTGATGTTAGTGACATTGGTTGTTGAACTCCTCTATTATGACCTTCCTAAAAATGTATGCATCACTCAAACAAAATCTTGATTTGACATGCTATGCTTGTTCTATCTTATGTTAATGCTTAGAGGGTGATATTAATGACAAAGATCCCTATACAGATACAGAGGTAATGACAAAGATACCTCTGGATATTAATGCTTAGAGGATGATATTAATGACAAAGATCTTGATTATCCAACAAGACTAAAAATTTAGACATTTCTCATGGTGGCAAGAGGCCCAAGCATAAGAAATAGATAAAAGATTTACTTCTCTTTTCTAGTTTCTAGTAGCTTTTATAACTATTGACTCTTTCATATTTATTATGATATTTTTTTAAACAATATATGACAATTTAAGTTTGAAGTTGGCAATTATAACTCATTAGTAATGAATTATGAATATGATGCTTCATGAAAGTTGAAAGTTGTTTCATTTCATTTCATTTTATAACATTTCATTTCATGTTAAACATTATTTGTTGTAATGGTTACACTTAACTTACAAGTACAACTTTGGTGATCAATGATGATAAATGTTATATATTGAATTTTGAAAGCTTGAAACTTTAAGATTGATGAATCATGAGACTTAATATGTTGTATGTTACTAACTTGTGGACGTGGTTGATGAAGATTATAACTTCTAGATGATTGTTGTTGTATGGTTCAATCTATGTTTTTTTTATGTTTTTTATATCTAAATCATTATTCTACATGTTTTTGTTGACATATATGTATCAAAATATAAAAAATATAAATATATATATATTATATAAAAAACGCTTCGGGATTCGCTCCTAAACCGAGAGCTTCTGAAAATGTCGCTCCCGCTCCCGTTTTTGCTCTTGCTCCCCGCTTTCACTCCCGCTCCCAAGTAACATTGTCCTAAACATACCAATGATTCCCTAGCCGCAGGCATAAGGTGCCCTAGACGCAAGCCTAATGTGGCTGAAAGGGAGGACTGTTTGAGGAGAGTTTGAGGGCTCAAACATGCCCAGGACAACAGTGCTAGTAAATGGGACAGCTGGGCTACATGGTACTGCGAACACATGGGACAAAAGTAAGGGATGGGAAGGCTAAGGGGACAACAAGAAGGTATAGTATGACTATTAGGGACAACAACTACAACATATATCTAGGCAACAGTGGCAAGGGACAACTGCATAATAAATGGGACAACAAGATATGCTAAGATAAATGGGACAACTAGGCATGATGCTTGGTGCAGCAAACAACGGGACAACAAGCACTCATAGGAGCAGCAATGGACGACTATCATGGTACAACAAGGCTACAAATGGGACAACAACCAAGTATGGTGCTGCAAACTCATTAGACATCAGCAAGGTACAATGCACTAGTAAATGGGACAACAAAGGGATGCTAAGGCAAAGTGGGACAACAACTATGACAAGGCAGCGAAGTGGGACAACAGTTGTGACATGACAACAAGAAGCATGGACAACAGCAAGCATGGCAAGCATGGAAAGCGTGGACAACATGGATAGCAGTGACAAGCATGGTGTTGTAAGCACATGAGACATGCTGTATGACAACATGGTTCAACAATGGCACATGGGACAACTGTAGCATAAGGTGCAACAGTCATGAGGTCCAACATTGTGATGATGAGTGCAACATGGTGCATCACGGTGAGGTGCAGCATGATGACGAGATGCAACACAATGATAGGTGGAGTCTCCTTGGAGACTCAGTTGAAGTAGCATGTCTTCAATTGATCTCATGTATCATCTTCTTAGAGATGATATATGCTCTTATCTAGATAAGTCAAAGTGTTGACTTCTGTTGTAAATGTACTATCTCTCTCTCTCTCTGCTGAACTATTGAAGAACATATAAGAAGAATTGATCAAGGGTTTCCCCACATTGGTGTTTGTCCCCAGTGAGCGCCACATCTTGTGTCCTTTTGTCTTGGCTTGTCTTCTGCGATTTATGTTTATTGTCTATCTACAATTTACTTTAATGCTGATGTGATTGCTAATCCGGAAAAGATATTGATCTGACTGTGGAAATTGAAATAAATTTCTCTAAGCATAGAACATACCTAAAATTAACATGGTATCATAGCTGAGGTGAAGACAAAGCCCAAGCAAGAGTGAAATAGCAATCACCGAAGACAGTTGGGAAAGGACAAAAGGATCAATGGGTTCCTCATCCCTCTTCAAATTCACCAAGGGTGAAGTCGAAGCAGAGAATATTATCAGAGTGGCATAGCGGAAGCTTTTGATGGCCTACCTACAAATCACTTCAATGGGAAGTCCGGACCGCAGGGTGAAAGGAAAGGAAGATGCCTTGTTTGTAATAAGTTTGGCATTATGCGAAGGAGTGTCCGAATGGCAAGAACACATATCTTGATGAAGATAACAATCATTCCAGGGATATCTTCAATGACCGAAGGAATGACAGGTAATGCAAGTCATCAAGGAAATGACAGACTCTTTAAGAAAGCAAGGAACCCCAGGTATGAAGAATCAAATGTTGTTTCTGATAAGATAAAGAAGCGTTATCTTGTATTGGCCCTCTCCTTCAGATTCTATGGGAATCTAGCTTATTTATTATAATGCTTCAAGGCACTTCATCGAATAGAAGGGTGCTCTCTCTAATTTGGTAGAGATGGAAACAATCATGAGATTATACTTGGAGTCAATACCACCTATCCCGGAAAGGGTGCAAGGAATGTTACCCCTCAATTGAATGAGAGTAACTCGATTCATTTACAAGAATCTCTTTTATGTACTTGATCACAAGAAGAACCTGGTGTCCATTTCGGCAATGGAAATCAAAGGTTTCAGGGTGGCATTCATCGATGGAAAGCTACATGTTTGAAAATAGAATTTTCAAAGATGCTTTTGAGTTTGGGGTTGGAAATTTGATTCAAACTGTAGGAAGTCCATTGGGGACCATGTCAGTTGACACATCTCATCTATAGCACTGGAGGTCTACTTTATGGGGCCCTACCCGATGTGAGTCAGATGGTGACAGGGATGCCTGAATTCAAAAAGAGCATGAAGGTACATGTCTGAGATGAACTGAAGGAAAATCTTACAAGGGGACCATTCCCCTCATGTAGCAGGTCCACAGGTTTGGAACAACCCGAGGGGTTTGAGATTCATTATCGGGAATCTCAAGTATGTAGGTGGAAGAAAGCCCTCTATGGCTTGAAGCAAAACACCTTGGGCATAGTATGAGAGGATTGATAGCTGTCTGATGAAGCCGAGATGCACTAGGAGTAAAGGCGATCCAAACCATTGCTTGAAGGTTGTGGATGATAGACCTCTCATACCGACACCTTCCGAGGATGACCTCTTTCTCACATGTGCAGACCCTCTCATTTTCAAAAGTAAGAGGGAGTTGGATTCCAAATTTGGAATGGTAAACTGCAAGCCCGTGACTACCTCAATGGAGCTTAACTTTCAGAAGTTATATGGTAGTGATGCCGGACCAGATTTGGGAAATGCCTCTGAGTTTCATAAACTCATTCGCATTGATGTTCTTGGTGAACTTCGGTCTGGATATATGTTTTGCAGTTAGCATGTTGGGCTCATATCTGGTTGAGCCTCACTAGATTGATGCCAAGAATCTTTTGAGATATCTTCGGGGCACAATCTCTCATGGATTGAGATACACTGCCGGAAATGTGAGCTGCATGATTATTCAAATGTTGACTAGGCAGGCAGCGTGGAGGATCTCAAGAGAACCTCTGAGTGCTGATTCTTTTTGGGTTCTGTTCGATATCCTGGATGAGCAGAAAGCAGAAGACGGTTGCTTTGAGCACCGCTGAGACGGAGTAGATAGCTACGAGTATGATCTCGTGTGAAGCTACCTGGTTGTGGAAGCTCCTCAGTGAGTTGTTTGTACACATGATGGATACCACCGTGATCTTCTGTGTCAACCAGTGGGGGATTCGGTTGTTGAGGAATCCCGTATTCTATGATTGCTCCAGTATATAGACATCAGATACTACCTTATCTGGGATATGGTACGTCGATGAGTGAGGAGGCTCTATCACATTGAGACTGATGTACAGGTCGCAGACATTTTGTCAAAGCCTCGGGGAAAGATCAAATTTTTGACTTTCCCAAACGACTTGGAGTCATTGAGAGACCTTCTTATGAGGGTCCTGCATGTTGCATGCATTGAGCTCTAGGAGCTCCGGGGGGCTTGGGGTACTTATTGGAGCAACAATCGACCATAGTGCAACTCACCCTCCCCTAATGGTGCGTTGTGTATAGGGTGAATGGCTTAGCCTTCCCCTGTGATACCCCGTGGCAACTTAGGGACACGATGAATGGTTCTCCTATCGAGGCATCCTACCCATGCAGTCTGGGACTCATTGGAAGTACCTCTCATCTGGCAAATGAGTTGGGAAATGGGGTTAGGGACCATAGTAGTACTATCGATGGACGCATCATTGTATCTACCATACTCCCTATGCTAGGATGACCTCCATTGATCTGGGATCAATGAAACTGATCTAGGATAAGTATGAGTGGTTTGAGACACTCTCTAGTGATATTGATCTGGGATCAATAAAATTGACTTCGGTTCAATAGAGAATGGTATGAGACATTCTCGATCAATTCTTCTTCTTCTTGGTTCAGTAGAGCTCAGTAGAGCAGAGCAGAGCAGAGCTCAGTAGAGCAGAGTAAAGCAGAGCAGAGCAATGCAGGGCACTAATGGCAGAGATAGTACAGTCAAACATATGGATAAGCGAATGGAGTTCTCCCTAGTTGAAAGAGAGTGTTAAAATTGGTAACTATGGCCAAACTCCATGTGGGTCATCTTATTTATGGCAACTGATATTTTTCTTGGATCCCTCTCATCGAGAGGTGTAGGATTGATTTAAATATCATCCGATTCCAATAAGTATTCATGGAGTTATGAATTTATTTGTGTTATAAGACAATTCGTCAATGTCGGCCAACAACCAAATAAACCCCACATGTGCTCAACATTTTAGTATAAAAGGAGATGACTTAAGAGTCATTTTTCACACACACTTCTATCTTGACTTCTCTCCACTTGTCTTGGGTTTTAGTGGAAGAGAAATCTAGGAGTGGAAGCCCTAGACGTTGGAGGAAAGAAGACTAAGGGAGTCGCCCTAGAGGAGATGCCCTAACCCTAGACGCAGTCAAAAGGCAGGCTCTATGCAGGTTTCTATAGCTGTCAATAGAAACCCTAGATGTTGTCAAAGGGAAGTCCCTAACGCAGACCTAAAGGTTGCCCCTATAGAAATTCCCACTGTAGATCACTTGGTAATGCAATGTAGTAAAGAAAAACACTTTATCTACTTTTACAAACAATTTAGCAGAAGCTTAATCAAACATGAGCAACATCAAGCATGAACATATATAACTGAGAATGAGAAGTAATCAACCATAACACAGAAGATATATCACTGGGGAAAGCACCAGCCTAAAACCCCAACTTTGTATTATCATACAAGTGGAAATCTTGTTCAAGTTACAAAAAGAATTAACTCTCAAGCTATCCTGATCTCTCTGCACTCAAACAATACAACTCACAGACTCAATAGACATAGAATATATCTTCCTCAAGCCCTCCAAGCCTCCTATTTCCTTGTGCAGTTTTGATTGGGGTCCAATGATATCACGTGTGAATTGGCCTCATCACACTCATTGTAACCTCAGGTCCAACTGCGCAATCCATAAGGAATAATATTCCTTCTAAATGCAAGGAATATTCACCAAGGAATATCCTAGCAACTGATAGTACACTGTCCCTCCATCTGATCTCAACTGGGTCTTTGACTGAACTGACATGCATGAGTTATCCATGAGTGAATACTCAGTTATCTGAGTTATCCATGAGTGAATACTCAGTTATCTGAATTACAATAGTTACATGCATGCAAGCATTAACTAACTGAAGTCTCATTAATTTAACAAATTGTTAAATTAATCTAACTGGACTTGACTAAGTTAAACTAAGTCAACTGATTACAACTCAATATTACAACTCATCCTTATCTCTTTAACTGAAGGTTAAATTCCTCAATTAAAGGAGAAACTGTTGCATGTGCTCACATAGACTTCAAGTTTGATTTTCCTTAAATAATTAACTCAAGATGAATTAATTAATTAATTTCCAAATTGTTGTTGATATCAAATTCGAATTTTACTTCCTATGTTTAGTCCAGGGACTGACTAAACTAAGAAGGGATCTCGAAATGCTAATTTTAGAAAAGCTATTTTTAGTACTTTCACTTTTCACCCATTTTTGCTAAGACCTCCAATGGCTGAACTGCTATTTATAGCCTGACTATTTATAACAGTGCTATTTTTAGCAATTTCTATTATTAGCATTTCTTGTTGCACATTTTTCAACACTCCCTCTCAACAAGAAAGGGATTATCAGTAACCCCAATCCTGTCTCTGTGGAACTCGAACTTCCATTTTGACAATGCCTTTGTCAAAATATCTGCATCCTACTCCTCAGTTGAAACATACTGTAACATCATGATCCTCTTGACCACACAGTCCCATAGATGATGGTAATGGATATCTATATGCTTGGACCTGTCATGAAACACTGGATTCTTAGAGAGTTTTATGCAACTCTGATTATCATAGTATATCACTGTAGGATCCATCATCTGACCAAACAATCCCACTAGAATATTTCGCATCCAAATGGCCTCACATGCTGCTTGACTCGCAGTAATTTATTCAGCCTCTGTTGAGCTAAGTGCAACTGATCTCTATTTCTTGCTATACCAAGAAACTACAACTGAACCAAGGTTGAAGATTCCTCCAGAAGTGCTCTTCTGGTCTGATGGACTACCAACCCAATCCGCATTCGTGGATCCTTGCAGCTTCACTCCCTCTGTCTGCCTCTACCATAATCCGTACTGTGTAGTGCCTCTGAGATATCTCAGCACATGCCTCGCCGTCTTCCAAAACAGCTTGGTACGCTGAACCATAGCTTGACTCAGCTGGTTCATCGCAAAGCATAAGTCGGGTTGTGTGCTCACCTGATACATGAGTGAACCCACCAGCTGCCGATGAACAGTAGCAACTACCACCTCAGCATGGGCTTGCACTTCTCCATGTGAAAGTGCCTAAGTATCTCATTGGCATACTTGCCTTGAGACACAAATACTTCCCCATCTTTCTGCCACACTTCCATGCCTAGAAAGTAGTGCATGAGGCCCATGTCCTTCATCTCGAACTCTCTTGAAAGGTCCTCCTTGCAAGACTGTATCAATTGCTCATCACCTCTCAAAATCAGATCATCGACATAAAGAACAATAATCAAGGGCTTACCATCTACCATGATGTGGTATAGGTTTGCATTTGCTTCACTCTTGGTGAAGCCTAACCCGGTGAAATAGCTGTCAATCCTGGTATACCAAGCACGGGGTGCTTGCTTCAGCCTATATAGTGCTCGCTTGAGTCGGCAAACATGCGACTCGCGATTAGAGGTCTCAAATCCTTCGGGCTGCTCAATGTATACCTCTTCCTCAATCTCCCCATTGAGGAACGTCATCTTCACATCCATTTGAGGGATATTCCAACCCATCTGAGCTGATAGAGCTAGCATCGATCTGATAGATGAGTACCTTGCTATGGGAGCAAAGGTCTCATCGTAGTCGATCCCCTCATCCCGTGAGAAACCTCAGGCAACAAACCTTTCCTTGTGTTTCTCAACACTATCATCAGCTACCTGCTTTACCTTGTAAATCCATCGGGAACTAACCACTAACTTGTCCCCAGGTCTAGGGACAACATCCCACACACTGTTTCGTATGATAGAATCGTACTCTTCTACCATTGCATCAACCTAGACTAGTTGTTGTAGTGCCTCCTGAAAAGAAGAAGGTTCGATCGCTACACGCTCCCCAACCAGGGCCATGCATCCAATGTATCTCTCGGGAGATCTCCTCTAACTGCGATGAGAGGATGGCTAACCCACATTCTCTCTTTCATCCTGCATCAATTTGTCAGCTTCCCGCGAGCGTTTCTGCCCATCTCTGAAAGGCTCTCCAGCATTGGTGGTTTCCACTACTGGATCCTCTGCATGTGGTTGATCCACATCATCAAGGCTCCTCCTCCTTTGGAACTAAAAGTTCCTCATTGCCATGCAACTTGAGCTCCCTCTCAAGTGACACTCGCATGGCTCTCTGCTCATCGAACTTCAGATCCCTGTGCACTACGGTCCTCTGACTGGCAGGCAGAAACACACGATAGTTATGGGGTGTATCTGTGTACCCCACAAGTATCCCCAACTCAGTTGTTGGGTCTAGCTTCTTTTGAGCATCTTTGGTCACATGACAGAAAATTGGTGATCCAAAGATACGGAAGTGACTCACATCTGGTCGCTTCCTCGAAAAGGCCTCCATAGGTGTCTTCATCCCCAAAATACAATGAGGACTTTTGTTCTGAAGGTACACTGCTGTATTGCATGCCTCAGGCCACAGATGAAGTGGTAGGCTTTGGTCATGCAACATCGCTCGAGCTGCTCCCACAATAGATCTGCTCTTCCTTTCGGCCACCCCATTCTGTTGTGGGTTATAAGGTGCCGTCAGTTCCCATTTAATTCCTTCTATAGCACAGAAGTCTTTAAACTGCTGGGAAACATACTCTCCACCATTGTCGTTACGCAAGGCTTTTACTTTCTTCCCAAATTTTTTCTCTGCTGAGGCTTTAAACTCACAAAACCTCAAGAAGGTCTGATCCTTCTTTTGCATGAAGTAGATCCAACATCTACGAGAAAAATCATCAATGAAAATAACATAGTACCTTTGTTTAGCGGTGGAGGCTGTAGAGAATGGTCCACATACATCTGAGTGAACTCGCTCCAGGATTTCTCCAGCTCTACTATCCTGTTTGCTCCAGTTTTCCCTTGGGTAAGCCTGTAGAAATTTGTTGCATGATCTTCAAGGCCCCGTGATGCAAGTGGCCCAGTCTCCTATGCCATAGCTCGCCAACATCTTGGCTTTGCACCACCTCTGCTTTGGAACTCATTGTAGCACAATCATCTACCTCCAGCTTGTAGAGATTCTTTACTCGAATCCCTATTTGCTTGGTCTATCTGGCACCAATATGCCTCAGAAACACTTTGCCTTTACTAAAGACTACATCATAGCCTTTATCTTCTAGCAACAGACACAAGATTCTTTTTCAAACTTGGTACATATTTAACAACAAATAGGGTGAGAGTAGCACCATGCTCCCTTTGAAACACAACTGTACCTTCACCTAAGACACAATACTTTCCATCATCGCCCATCTCGATCCGCATCTGGAGATCCTTCTCCTCCAATGTATTGAAAAGATTCTTGTCACCCGACATGTGGAAAGAAGCTCCACTATCCAGGTACCAAATACATCCCACCATGGATGAAACCATGCATGTGATAAGCGAGAAATCCAGCTCAAATAGTGAAGCTAGTGCATCACCATCAGATCCCTTTGAGGAACCCTTCTTGGATTTCTTCTGTGGACAATTTATAGCATAATGGCCCACTTCATAGCATAATGGCATCGCACCTTCGACTTGTCAACCTTCTTCCCAAGATGAGAAGATTTGGATTGGGACGCCTTCCCTTTCCCTTTCTTAGCTTTACTTGGTAAAGCTAGATTTTATTCATCATCTTGTTTTGATGAAGATCCATCCTTGGTGCTCCTCCTTATCTCCTCCTGCATTAGGTCCAACCAAAGTCGTTCCCAATCTGGCAATTTCTTTCTTCCATTAACCGAGTCCTGGTAGCTATGCTAGCTCTTTGGAAGACCGAGGAGTGCTAGACTCACCATGTCGTCATTAGCAGTCACGACCCCTACACTTTCAAGATCATCCCTACAGGTGGTGAGCTTATTCAGGAACGTAGAGATTGTGTCGCCCTTTTCGCACTTGATCTTGCGAAGTTTGTCCTTCAGCGCCAACTTCCTCTGATTGCTGCGATTCTAATAAAGATCTTTCAATGTTTTCCACATCGAAAACAGAGTCTCCTTCCCATGGAGGCTCGAGACAATGTGATCTCGAACTCCCTCTTGGAGGATTCTCCTTGCTCTAGCCACACACTTTTTCCATTCCGCCAATTGAGTAGCATCAGTCGGCTTCTGGAATTCTTGACCAATGAAGTCCTTAAGGCCGTTATCTTCCAAAACTGCCTCCATGTGATCCTTCCAGGCTAAATAATTCGAACTACCATCAAGGGCATATTCGAGTCTTAAACCACTGAACGCCATCGGTGAAATAGATGTGATAAGAACTCAATTCAGTATTCAGAACCAAACTTCGAACTTCTCCTGCTTGTATACTGTTCTTCCTTGATCACCTTTTCTCTAATACCATGTTGAAATTCCTACTGTAGATCACCTAGTAATGCAATGTACTAAAGCAAAACACTTGATCTACTTCTACAAACAATTTAGTGGAAGCTTAATCGAACATGAGAAACGTCAAGCATGAACAGATATAACTAAGAATGAGAATTAATTAACTATAACACAGAGGATATATCACTGGGGAAAGCACCAACCTAAAACCCCAACTCTGTATTATCATACAAGTGGAAATCTTGTTCAAGTTACAAAAAGAATTAGCTCTCAAGCTATCCTGATCTCTCTGCACTCAAACAATACAGCTCACAGACTCAATAGACATAGAATATTTCTTCCTCAAGTCCTCCAAGCCTCCTATTTCCTTGCGCAGTTTTGATTGGGGTCCAATGATATCACATGTGTGAATTGGCCTCATCACACTCATTGTAACCTCAAGTCCAACTGCACAATCCATAAGGAATAATATTCCTTTTGCATGCAAGGAATATTCACCAAGGAATATCCTAGCAACTGATAGTACATTGCCCCTCCATCTGATATCAACTGGGTCTCTGACTGAACTAACATGCATAAGTTATCCATAAGTGAATACTCAGTTATCTGAATTATAGTAGTTACATGCATGCAAGCATTAACTAATTGAACTCTCATTAATTTAATAAACTGTTACATGAGTGAATACTCAGTTATTTGAATTATAGTAGTTACATGCATGCAAGCATTAACTAACTGAACTCTCATTAATTTAACAAACTGTTAAATTAATCTAACTGGACTTGACTAAGTTACACTAAGTCAACTGATTACAACTCATCCTTATCTCTTTAACTGAAGGTTAAATTCCTCAATCAAAGGAGACACTGTTGCATGTGCTCACATAGACTTCAAGTTTGATTTTCCTTAACTAATTAACTCAAAATGAATTAATTAATTAATTTCCAAATTGTTGTTGATATCAAATTCGAATTTTACTTCCTATGTTTAGTCCAGGGACTGACTAAACTAAGAAGGGATCCAGAAATGCTAATTGAAAAGCTATTTTTATCACTTTCACTTTTCACCCATTGTTGCTAAGACCTCCAAGGGTTGAACTGCTATTTATAGCCCGACTATTTATAGTAGTGTTATTTTTAGCAATTTCTATTTTTATCATTTCTTGTTGCACACTTTTCAACAGCGCCAACGCAGTCCTAAAGGTTGCTCCAACGTAGTCCTAAAGGATTCCCTAAATGCTGTCCTAAAGGCAGAACTAATGCATCCAATAAGGCAGCCCTAACATTATCCTAAGGTAGCCCTAACCTATGCTATCTCAAGGGTATCCTAGCCGTTGTTAAGATGAAGATATAAGTTTTCCTAAACATACCAATGATGCCTTAGCCGCAGGCATAAGGTGCCCTAGACACAGGCCTAATGCAGCTAAAAGGGAGGACAGTTTGAGGAGAGCTTGAGAGCTCAAACATGCCTAGGACAATAGTGCCTAGTAAATGGGATAGTTGGGCTACATGGTGCTTCTAACACATGGGGCAACAACAAGGGATGGAAAGGGTAAGGGGACAACAACAAGGTATAATATGACTGTTAGGGACAACAACTACAACATATATCTAAGCAGCAGTGGTAAGGGACAACTGCATAATAAATGGGACAGCTAGGCATGATGCTTGGTGCAGCGAACAATGGGACAACAAGCACTCATAGGAGCAGCAATGGATGGACGACTAACATGGTACAACAAGGCTACAAATGGAACAACAACCAAGTATGGTGTTGCAAACTCATTAGACATCAGCAAGGTACAGTGTGCTAGTAAATGGGACAACAAAGGGATGCTAAGGCAAAGTGGGACAACAGTTGTGACATGACAGTAGCAAGCATGGACAACAACAAGCATGGCAAGCGTGGACAACATGGATAGCAATGGCAAGCATGGTGCTGCAAGCACATGAGACATGTTGTATGACAACATGGTTCAACAATGACACATGGGACAACAGTGCAGCATAAGGTGCAACAATCATGAGGTCCAACATTGTGATGATGAGTGCAACATGGTGCAACATGATGAGTTGCAACAGATGACGAGATGCAACAAAAAGATAGGTGAAGGAGTCACCTTGGAGAATCAGTCTAAGCAGCATGTCTTCAACTGATCTCATGTATCATCTTCTTAGAGATGATCTATTCTCTTATCTAGATAAGTCAAAGTGTTGACTTATGTTGTAAATGTACTATCTCTCTCTCTCTCTCTCTCTCTGCTAAACTATTGAAGAACATATAAGAATAATTGATTAAGGGTTTCTCCACATTGGGGTTTGTCCCTGGCTAGCGCCACATCTTGTGTCCTCTTGTTTTGGCTTGTCTTCTGCGATTTATGTTTATGTTCTATCTGCAATTTACTTTAATGTTGATGTGATTGTTAATCCAGAAAAGATATTGAGGTAATTGTGAAAATTGAAATAAATTGTTTTAAGCACAGAACATACCTAAAATTAACACCACTCCTTCCTTTTGAGAGAAGCCACAGGCTACGAACCCGACCATCAACTCCATGCTCAATTTTGCAAAGCCATTTTGAGGTGACCACAGACTTGTCCTTAGGTCTAGGCACCACGTCTTAGACATCATTCTTCATGATCGATTCATATTCCTCATTAATCGCATCTTTCCATTCTTGGTGCTTTGCAACCTCTTCCAACGTGAAAGGTTCAACTTGAACAATAGTACTCATGGGGGCCAAGTACCCTTGATACCTATTAGGCTTCTTACTTTCGTGAAATGTCCCTCTTGGAGCAATATTTCTGTCAGTGTCTTTGCGCCATAGTGGTGTTTTCCTTGAGGTAGAGGGATCACTAGGAGGTGGATCAATAGGATTCGTCAGACCATCTATTGGGTCCCTATAATACTAGTGATTACCCCATTACTATTGTAGTTATATCCCTTATTAATATTGTTGCGCCCCTATTGTCTCCATATTGTTATTACTGTGCCCCATAGAATCCCTCTATTGTTATTTTTGTGGTTTTATATTATTATTGTTAGGTCCGCTGGGTTATATTGTGACTCTTTAGACTCCTATATATAGAAAGGAGGTTTTGTCATTTGAATCATCCAAGAATTGTTCATTTATGTAATGTAAAGGAGGTTGCCCCCTCGAAGAGGCTGAATTCTAAGGCGTTGATCTATCTTTTCTTGAGCTGGTTCCATAACATTTGGTATCAGAGCTTTGGATTCTAGGGTTTCGCTGCTCCAAACAGGTCATCGTGGCATTTTCGCTATAACTTTTTTCTGCAACGTTTCAAAAGTTGAAAAAAAAACCCATTTGAGAAGACATCGCGCTAAATCTCGGGTCCGAATTTCAGAGCTTTTTGCGCTATATTTGCAGAGATATGATCTGAGGAAGTTGGTCTTTTTGCAGACTCTTGAATTACATTCCAAACAGGTGACCTGGGGAAAATCGTCATAACTTTTTCTCTGAGCATTGGATTGAAATTTCGTAAGAAGGCGCAGAAACAGGACGGACTGTAGTTTCTTCTATATATTTTTCAGAACTAAAGTTCGAAACAGTGACTCATGGCACGTCATACAAGTTCGCTCTACTGAACTAGTCTATAATCAGGTCACTGTACGAGATTTCGCATAACTCTTCCTTCGAGAATCCAATTTGGATTAGACTGGTGGCATTAGAAAGAGGACACAGAGGGCTACCACAGGTCGCAATTTTAGAACTGGATGTTCTGGAAGTACAGAGATACAGTAGAGGCAATATCAAGCTCCTACAAAGTGAAAAAAATGTGTGTAGATTCTTCTAAATTTTTGCTTAAGATTGGTTTGAAAATTTATTTTGAAGGAATTCAAAGGGCTAGTAGAGCATTATTATCAGTAACTAATGCCCCGAGGAAAGAAAATGCAAACACCTAGTAAGGAACCTGAAAGCTCTAGCATGACTCATGAAGAAGAGGAAGAAATGCTACATGATATATCAAAATTACAAGAACAAGTGCAACAAATGTCACGCTCACAAAAGTTAATAGAAGCTAAGATAAATGGCGTGGAAGCTAAGATGAATGGCATGCAAGCTAAGATGGACAATTTTAAGATAGATTTGAACACAAATTTGAAGACAGGCATGGCAGATTTGAAGATAGATTTGACAAATTTTCTACAAGAAATACTTACTAATGGTGAAAAGGTAGTAAAGGAAACTCATGATGCGAACAAAAGAAATGTTAATAATGATATCATATACTCTAATGTGGGATCGAAGACCCACCATATTCCAAAAATCGATATGAGGAAGTTTGATGGCAAGGATCCCGCAACATGGATATTACAGATGGAGCAATTTTCCGATCTCAATAATATGCAAAACACACAAAAAGCAAGTATTGCAACTTTATATTTGGAACCAAATCAGTTTGTATGGTATCAATGGCTTTGCTCTCGTAAACAATTTATCACTTGGGAAATTTTTACGGAAGAATTGATAGCACATTATGAGGATACAAAAAGCAACACTTTTTTTAGTCAATTGATAAGTCTCAAATAAAAGGGTTCAATAATGGAGCACATTGAGGAGTTCCAAAAATTGAACATAAGGGTAAAAGATATTCTAGAAGAGCATAGGATTGATCTGTTCATAGGGTCTTTAAAGGATAATATCCAACATGATGTTCGCCTTTGAGAACCTGATTCATTAGAGAAGGCATTCAGGTTAACAAGAAAAATGGAAAGCAAAATTATGGTAACCAAGAAGCATACCACTCACAACTATAAAGACAGAAGTGTTGTTGCCCCTAGTCTTCCACAACCTATAAGGTTGACACCACAACAATTGGAAGAAAAAAGAGCAAAAGGGCTTTGTTACAATTGTGATAGCAAATACACTAAAAGTCATAAGTGTGTTGAGAAGAAATTATTCTACATAGATTGTGAAGAGGAAAAAGAAAAGGAGCAAGAAAGGTCAAAAGAAGAGGATATACTCCAAGAACAAAGCTTAGATAAAGAAGAAATGAATTCGACCATATCTTGTAATGCATTGGCTGGAATTACCACTCCTCAAACCATCAAGATAGAAGGACAAATCAAGAAGAAAAAGGTAATAGTGTTGATTGATTCAGGAAGCACCCATAATTTTATTCATTGTAAGGTAGCAAAAGAATTGAATTGCTTCCTATATCCAGCACCAGAGTGTCAAGTGATCATTGCAAATGGAGGAACAATAAATTTCTCTGGAAAGTGCCATAATATCAAGCTATCCATGGGAGAATATGTATTGACTAGCTCAATGCTTTCCATTCCAATGGGAGGTGTTGATGTTGTACTAGGAGTCCAATGGCTAGAATCCCTAGGTACAATAGCTTTTAATTTTCAAGAACTTTTCATCAAATTTTCTGCGGAAGGAAAGGAAGTTGAATTAAGGGGTATTGCAGGGTAACTAGGAAAGATAATCAGCTCTAATGGTATGACAAAGCTTCTAAAAAATGAACAAGGAGGTGTAATTGCACAATTATGTTCGCTAGATGTTTCCACATCGGAATCATCTATTTCTCCAGATCTCCAAAAAGTCTTGAACAATCATTCCAAGGTATTTGAGACTCCCAAAGGTCTCCCATCTATGCGTGATCATGATCATGCTATTCATCTGATTCCAGGAAGTGTTCCTCCAAACATCAGACCGTACAGATATCCCTATGCCCAAAAGAGTGAAATTGAACGTATGGTTGCAGAAATGCTAGAGGTTGGTATAATTAAACCAAGTCAAAGTTCTTCTCTGCTCCAGTAGTATTGGTGCACAAGAAGGATGGATCATGGTGCATGTGTCCGGATTATAGTGAGCTCAACAATCTCACTATTAAAGATAAGTTTCCCATTCCTGTCATTGATGAATTACTGGATGAATTGCATGGATCAATTTACTTCACCAAGTTGGATCTTCGTTCAGGATATCATCAAATCAGAATGAAGATTGAAGACATTCTAAAAACAACATTTAGAACTCATGAGGGTCATTATGAATTTTTGGTCATGCCTTTTGGCCTTACTAATGCACCTTCAACATTTCAAGGTTTGATGAATTCAATTTTCAAACCATTCCTTAGAAAATTTGTGTTAGTATTTTTTGATGATATACTAATCTACAACAAGTCTTGGAAGGATCATGTTAAACATGTTGACAGGGTGCTACAACTATTGGAGGAGAAACAATTATATGCAAAAAGATCCAAATGTTTCTTTGGAGTCCAAGAGGTGGAATATCTGGGTCATATTGTATCTCATGAAGGAGTTAAGGTAGACTCTAGCAAAATTAAAGCCATTAAGGAATGGAAAATCCCCACATCCATAAAGCATCTGCGAGGATTTCTCGGGTTGACAGGGTATTATCGCAAGTTTGTTAAGAATTATGGGAGAATAGCAACACCTCTAACAACATTATTGAAGAAAGATGCATTTTCATGGACTCTGGAAGCAACAAAGGCCTTCGAACATCTTAAAGATGCAATGTGCCAAGCACCGGTCTTAGCTACACCGGACTTCACAAAAACCTTTATTGTGGAATGTGATGCTTCAGGAAATGGAATTGGTGTTGTTCTAATGCAAGATGAAAGACCCATTGCTTTTGAAAGTCGTCCAATCAAGGGAAAGTTTTTACACAAAGCTATTTATGAGAAGGAAACGTTGGCAATACTCCATGCACTTAAGAAATGTTGACCCTACCTAATGGGAAGACACTTCTGTTGTGTGTGGAGCATGATTGTTCAGAGGTCTTTGTTTCAGCCGGATGTATACCCCAGGAAGTTTGTACACCCCTCCACGCGGGGGGGTGTGGGGGGGACTTGTCCCCCCCGCGGGGGTCCGGGGGGGCCAATCCCCCCCGGCTGGGGGGTCCGGGGGCCAGCGGTCCCCCGGCGGGGGCTCGGGGGCAGCGCCCCCGAAGCTAAAAACAAATGTAAAATTGCCTTGTAAAAGTATAGTAATTTCTAGTCAATCTGGGCCGTTCATTAGGCAAATGATCTGACGGTAGAACTTATGTTTAGTTTATGGTTTTTTGCCCTAGAAGGCAACCCCTCTCTTTGTATGAGGGTATTGTATTGGAGGCTGAGATATAGATGTGTATTCTGTGAGCGAGAAACAGAGAGGTGAGACTGTGAGAGAAAACAGAGGATATTACAACGGATTTGTTGTAGGTTGTGTCTCTTCATTTTGCTGGATAATAGAAAGGAAGGACTGGCTGTTTGGGGTGGACGTAGCCCAAACTGGGTGAACCACGTATATCTGTGTCTCTCTTGTTTTGTGCGTTTTCTGTGTTTATATTTCTGCAATATTTTATGTGTTCCATTGCTCCGTAAAATATAATTTTCTAACAACTGGTATCAGAGCCGAAGGTCTATTTGGCTGATAAACTCGCAGGAAAGAAGGGTTCCTGGTTCAAGTGGGAGCAATGGCGGAAGATGGTAAGTTTAGGGTCGAGAAATTTAATGGCCAAAACTTCTCGCTGTGGAAGATGCAGATGGAAGATTATCTGTATCAGAAAGATCTATACCTACCATTGGATAGAAAAACAAAGATGCCGACGGGTATGAAAGACGAAGAATGGAACCTTCTCGATAGAAAGGCACTCGGAACAATACGGTTGTGCCTTACTGCGTCAGTCGCCTTCAACATTTCGAAGGAAACCACGACAGAGGGTTTGATACACAGACGTTGTCGAAACTATATGAAAAACCCTCGGCCTCAAACAAGGTATTTCTTATGAAACGGTTATTTAATATGAATATGTCGGAAGGTGGATCTGTTGCAAACCATTTAAATGATTTTAATACAGTTACAAGTCAGTTAAGTTCTGTAGGGGTAAACTTTGATGATGAAGTTAGACCTCTGTTATTCTTGTGCTCATTACCAGAAAGTTGGAATGGTTTGGTAATGGCCATTAGTAACTCCGTTTCTGGATCTAGTACTTTAAAGTTTGATGATGTTGTCGCTGCTATCCTTAGCGAGGAAATGCGACGGAAAAGCTCCGGTGAGACATCGAGAAATGCTTTGAGTGCAGAGTCTAGAAGAAGAAAAATGGAAAGAGGAAAGAGCTCAGGATATCGCAGTAAATCAAGGAAAGGTAAATTGACGTCCAGATCGGGGATAGTGTGCTGGAAATGTGGAAAGAAAGGACACCTAAAGAAAGACTGTAGATCTCGGAAGGGAAAAGAAGGAGATGCACATCAAGAAAACAATCATGAAGCAAATGTGATAGGTGAGGTGTTACAAGATGCTTTGATTCTTTCTTTTGAAAATATTATTGATTCCTGGGTGGTAGATTCAGGGGCTTCATTCCATGCCACACCTGATAAGAAATACTTTCATGACTATGTTCAAGGAGATTTTGGACAAGTTCGTCTAGGTGATGATAAACCCTGTAAAATCGTTGGAATGGGTAAGGTTCTAGTAAAACAGCAAAATGGAAATCAATGGCTATTAAAGGAGGTAAGGCATGTTCCAGATCTAAAGAAAAATCTGATTTCAACAGGGCAGTTAGGCAGTGAAGGTTGTGGGACAACTTTCACAGATAAAGCTTGGAAGGTCACCAAAGGAGCCCTGGTAATAGCAAAAGGCGAAAAGGTTGGTACATTGTATTTATGCAATGGTATTTCTAACTCTGTTAATGCTTTAACTTCCAAAGGAGCAGATGCAACATTATGGCATCATAGGCTCGGACACATGAGTGAAAAGGGGATGAAGATTCTTTACTCAAGGAATTTGTTGCCAGGTTTGAAGAATGTTGATTTGGATTTCTGTGAGAATTGCATTTATGGAAAACAGAAGAGAGTCAGATTTCTCAGAGTTGGGAAAGAAAAGAAGAGCGAAAAATTAGAGCTTGTGCATACAGATGTATGGGGACCTGCTCAGGTATCATCTCTCGGTGGCTCTCTTTATTATGTTACTTTTATTGATGATGCAACTAGAAAAACTTGGATTTATTGTATTAAGAATAAATCTGATGTATTTGATACTTTCAAGAAATGGAAAGCTTTGGTTGAGATTGAGACAGGAAAGAAATTGAAGTGTCTTAGATCAGACAATGGAGGTGAATATTGTAGCAAAGAGTTTGATAGGTACTGTTCAGAACATGGAATTCGCAGAGAGAAGACAGTTCCAAGAACACCACAAGAAAATGGTGTGTCAGAAAGGATGAACAAAACAATCATGGAGCATGCAAGGTGCATGAGATTGCATGCAGGATTGCCTTTACAGTTTTGGGCAAATGCTGTAGATACTGCTGTTTATCTAATAAACAGAGGGCCTTCAAGTTCCTTGGATGGTGGTGTTCCGGAGGAAGCATGGACAGGTAAACAGGTAAACTACTCTTTTTTAAAGCCTTTTGGTTGTGAGGCCTTTGTCCATATTGATAAAGAAAATAGAACAAAGCTTGAGGCAAAGTCAAAGAAATGTACCTTTATTGGATATGGTGTTAATGATTTTGGTTATCGCTTATATGATTATGAAAATCACAAAATCATTAGGAGCAGAGATGTAATATTCAATGAAAAGGTCTTGTATAAGAATCAGTTGCAGGAAAAGAAACAAGAAAAAGAAAACAAGGAATACGTAGTTCTTGATGAAATCACTAAAAATGTAAAGGTGTCTGAAAATAATAATAATCAACAACAACAACCACCACAACAACAACAGGCACCCCAAACACTTGAAAGTGGTGTTAGAAGGTCTACCAGGATAAGTAGACCCCCTGAACGATACTTTCCTTCATTATATTATTTATTGTTGACTGATTCTGGTGAACCCGAATGTTATGAAGAAGCAATGCAGGTTGAAAGCAGGAAGAAGTGGGAGGTAGCTATGGAAGAAGAGATGGACTCCTTAATGCATAACCAGACTTGGGATTTAGTCAGGTTGCCTGCAGGAAAAACTACATTGAAGAATAAATGGGTTTACAGGCTGAAGGAAGAAGATGGAGGAAAACAGAGGTACAAAGCTAGACTTGTGGTGAAGGGGTTTGCACAGAAGAAAGGTATTGATTTTGATGAAATATTTTCTCCTGTTGTTAAAATGACTTCAATAAGAACTATTTTAAGTCTTGTAGCAGCTGAAGATTTGCATCTTGAGCAGTTAGATGTAAAGACAGCCTTTCTCCATGGGGATTTGGAGGAAGAGATATATATGCAGCAGCCACAAGGATATGAGGTGAAAGGGAAGGAGAAACTAGTGTGCAGGTTGAAGAAGAGCTTGTATGGCTTAAAACAGGCTCCAAGGCAGTGGTATCTAAAATTTGACAAAGTGGTATCTAAAATTTGACAAGTTTATGTCTGAACAAGGTTATACTAGATGTCACTCTGATCATTGTGTTTATCTGAAAAAGCAAAATGATGGCAGCTATATTATATTGTTATTGTATGTGGATGACATGCTTGTTGCAGGATCTAACATGCAAGAAATAAATGTACTCGAAAGAAAATTGGCAAATTCATTTGCAATGAAGGATTTGGGAGCTGCAAAACAAATCCTTGGTATGAGAATCACTAGAGACAGGAAAAATCGCAAATTAACATTGTCTCAGAATGAGTACATACAAAAGGTGTTGAAAAGATTTAATATGCACAATGCAAAACCAGTTAGTACACCTTTTGCTAGCCATTTCAAACTTAGTAAGGAAATGTGCCCAAAGACCCAAGAAGACATGGATTATATGTCTAAAGTTCCATATGCATCAGCAGTTGGAAGCTTAATGTATGCAATGGTCTGCACAAGGCCTGATATTGCACATGCAGTGGGAGTTGTAAGCAGGTACATGAACAATCCAGGAAATGAACATTGGATGGCAGTGAAATGGATTCTCAGATATTTGAAAGGTACCACAAATCAAGCATTATGCTTTGGTGGTTCAAACATTTCTCTACAGGGATATGTTGATGCAGATATGGCAGGTGACAGGGATAACAGGAGGAGCACTATAGGATATGTATTTACTGTTGGTGGAACAACTGTCAGTTGGATTTCAAAAATCCAAAGTGTTGTTGCACTTTCAACAATAGAAGCAGAGTATGTTGCTGCTACAAAGGCTAGTAAAGAAATGATTTGGTTACAAAGGTTTATGGGTGAATTGGGTAAGGAGCATGATATGGGCACGTTATACAGTGATAGCCAAAGTGCCATTCATCTTGCAAAGAACTCAGCATTTCATTCTAGGACTAAACACATACAGCTCAAGTACCATTTCATACGATCAGTGTTGGAAGATGGAGAGTTGAAGCTGGAAAAGATACACACTAGCCAAATCCTGCAGATATGCTAACAAAAGTTGTAACCAGGGAGAAACTGAGAATATGCTCAGTTTCAATTGGTCTTCAAGGATGACGATGAAGATGAGAAACAGCTAGGTCCAAAGAGGAGTCATTGTCCAGCAAATGAAGCAGCGATGGAGTTTCTACAATCATTCTCCAAGTGGGAGATTGTTGTGTGTGGAGCATGATTGTTCAGAGGTCTTTGTTTCAGCCGGATGTATACCCCAGGAAGTTTGTACACCTGGGCCGTTCATTAGGCAGATGATCTGACAGTAGAACTTATGTTTAGTTTAGGGATTTTTGCCCTAGAAGGCAACCCCTTTCTTTGTATGAGGGTATTGTATTGGAGGCTGAGATATAGATGTGTATTCTGTGAGCGAGAAAGAGAGAGGTGAGACTGTGAGAGAAAACAGAGGATATTACAGCGGATTTGTTGTAGGTTGTGTCTCTTCATTTTGCTGGATAATAGAAAGGAAGGATTGGCTGTTCGGGGTGGACGTAGCCCAAACTGGGTGAACCACGTATATATGTGTCTCTCTTGTTTTGTGCGTTTTCTGTGTTTATATTTCTGCAATATTTTATGTGTTCCATTGCTCTGTAATATATAATTTTCTAACAACTTCAAGGTAAAAACAGATCATGATAGCCTTTAATACTTTTTAGAACAAAGATTATCCTCTGAAGAGCAACAAAAGTGGGTCACAAAGATGTTGGGTTATGACTTTAAAATCATCTACAAAAAAGGGAAGCAAAATGTGGTGGCAGATGCACTCTCAAGAAAGGATGAGGATGTGGAAGCATTGTTGTGCGCCATTTCTATTATCCAACCAGATTGGATAAACAAAGCAAGGGAGGAGTGGAAGAATGACGAAGAAGTGTGGGCACTTATTCTAAAGTTACAACAAGATTCCAGTACGTCTGATACATTTAGCTGGCAAAATGATTCGTTATTGTACAAAGATCGCTTATACCTCTATAAGAATTCCTAGCTAAAACAAAAGATTCTTATGGAATTGCACACTTCTCCCTTAGGAGGGCACTCAGGATTTTTAAAAACTTACCACAGGGTTAAGAAGGAATTTTTTTGGGATGGCCTTAAATCAGATATTCAAAAGTTTGTGGCGGAATGTTTGGTTTGCCAACAAAATAAAGTTGAAACAATTAAGACACCGGGTCTATTACAACCTTTATCCATTCCAAGCCAACGTTGGGAGGAGGTTTCAATGGATTTTATCACAGGTTTACCCAAGTCTGAGGGAAAGAGTGTCATCATGGTGGTAGTTGACAGACTTACCAAGTATGCACACTTTTGTGCATTATCACATCCATTTAAAGCCAGTACAGTTTCTACTGCATTTATGGAAACAATTCAAAAGCTACATGGAAACCCAAAGATTATTGTAAGTGACAGAGATCCCATTTTCACTGGAAATTTTTGGACAAAATTATTTTCTTGTCTTGGTACTCGGTTAGCTCATAGCTCATCTTATCATCCTCAATCTGATGGGAAAATTGAGATAGTAAACAAATGTTTGGAAGGATATCTTCATTGCTTTGTATCTGATAAACAGACACAATGGGTCCAATGGTTGCCTCTGGCTGAATGGTGGTATAACACTTCCTTCCATACAGCAACAAAAATGACCCCATTTATGGCACTTTATGGGTATCAGCCACCATCCATCACATCATATTTAAGAGAAAATTCTAAGGTTCAGGCAGTGGAACATCACATCGAACATCAACAACAAGTCTTCCAACTCTTAAAGGATAACCTCGTGTTGGCACAGAATAGAATGAAACAACAGGCAGATCAACATCGCAGTGAAAGAAGTTTTGATGTAGGTGATTGGGTATTCCTACGGCTACAACCATATAAGCAAATGTCTCTCAAGCAAGCTAAGAAGGATAATAAATTATCACCAAAGTATTATGGTCCATACAAGGGTTGCAAAAGATTGGTACTATGGCATACAAATTGGAGCTTCCTACAACTTCTCGATTGCACCCAGTTTTCCATGTTTCATGTTTAAAGAAGGTTATAGGCGACAAGCTCCCAGTTCAAACAATATTGTCAGAACTTGACGAGGAAGGAAAAATTATATTGGAACTAGAAGCAGTCGCAGAAACAAGAACTCGACAGCTACGAAATTGATCAATTTCGGAGTATCTTATTAAGTGGAAGAACTTAGCCGCTAAAGATTCCACATGGGAGGATGAGAATTTTATACAGAAGTATCCAGAACTACTCAAGCGTTGAGGACAACACTTTTTTTGAAGGAGAGGGGCATGTTGGGTCCCTATAATACTAGTGATTACCCCATTACTATTGTAGTTATACCCCTTATTAATATTGTTGTGCCCCTATTGTCCCCATATTGTTATTACTGTGCCCCATAGAATCCCTCTATTTTTATTTTTGTGGCTTTATATTATCATTGTTAGGTCGGCTGGGTTATATTGTGACTCCTTAGACTCCTATATATAGGAAGGAGGTTTTGTTATTTGAATCATCCAAGAATTGTTCATTTATGTAATGTAAAGGAGGTTGCCCCCTCGAAGAGGCTGAATTCAAAGGCGTTGATCTATCTTTTCTTGAGCTAGCTTCATAACACCATCAACATTAGGCATAGGCTCATCCATTGAAGGTTCTTCTTGTGATTTGACAGCATCATCATTTTCCTTCCTTGAGATGGGGATATCTCTGGCTTTCCCAAGGACAGTGTCTTCATCAAAGGTAACATCTCAGCTTACTTTCATATCTCTTTGACCATGTACATAGATTTTATATGCCTTTGAATTTTCACTGTAGTCGATGAATATACCTTTCTTCCCAGAAGCTTCCAACTTATTCATTTTATCTTTAAGCACATGAAAGTATATTCTAAAATGAGAAACATCAGGTTTCTTACCAATGAAGACTTCCTCGAGTGTCTTGAAATCTAAAGCTTGATGCGGGCTCCTATTTTGAACATATATGACAGTGTTGGCAACTTTTACCCACAAGAATTTTGGTAGACCTTGATCATAGATCATTGCAGGGGTGTCTTCCATGATTGTTCGATTCTTCCTTTCAGTAACACCATTTTGCTCAGGAGTGTATGGAACAATTGTCTCCCTCTTAATGCTAGCCTTTCTGCAAAAATCATTGAATTCATTTGATTCATATTCGGTCCCATTACCAGTCCTTAATGTCTTGATCTTCTTCCCTGTTTGATTTTCCACCAATGCCTTGAAAGAACAGAACCATTTGAACACTTCATCCTTCCTCTTCAAGAATTGATCCATGATTTGCGTGAGAAGTCATCCAAAAAGATTGAATAATATGTATATCCTCCTAATGAGGTTACAGACAAGGTACCAGATAGGTTAGAATGGACCAATTGAAGAATATAAATTGTTATGCTTTCACTAGAAGGGAATGGTCCCTCTTTATGTTTCCCAGTTGCACAAATCTGACAGAGTCTTTCATGGTTCATGCGAAATTCGGGCATTCGTGTGACCATCTTCCTTAGCCCAGGTAAGGCTTTGTAATATAAGTGGAGAAATCTTTGGTGCCATAATTCACATTGAAGAGAAGTGTCACTTGCCAAATCTCTCAAAGGAATTCCACCAACTTGATAGAGACCATCAACCCTAAATCCAAGAGTAAATGCATCTTTAGGGTATCTATTCCAAATACGTACCTTTTCATCAATGAATGCTACTATGAAGCCTTTATCTTCCATCGTAGAAATAAACACCAAGTTCTTCACATTGGGCACATACAACGCTTCTTGTAGATTTGTGGTTTGACTTTGATTCAAGTGAAGAGTGACAATTCATATTCCTTTCACAGGGTAGGTGGCATTATCTCCAAGTATGATCTTTAGATTAGTTTTATTCTCAACTAAAGTTGAGAGGGCCTCCTTCTATCTAGTGAAGTGCCTTGAGGCTCCACTATCAATCAACCATTGATCCAAAGTATTAGGAGGAGAGACAATAGATATAGTAGAAATAAGATAGAACTCATCTTGTTTTTCTACAACATTACTTTCATCATACTTGACATTTCTTGTCCTTTTAGGAGATTGACCTTTTACATTTCGAGTAGCTGGAGTGTTCCTCTTTCCTTTGTTATTGTACCTGTTGTTCCTTTGATTTCCATTGCCTTTGAAATTTTTGTTGTCATCCCTTGGAGAATTCTTCTTGTGAGGGAACTCTCTAACATAGTGGCCAAACCTGTTGCAATTGTAGCATCTTCCCTTGCCTCTTCCTTTGAATCCCTTCTTAGGTCCTCGACCTTGTCTCCTTGGACCAACATCATTCTTCCTCTTTGCGTGTGCAGAGAAAACATTAGGTCCATTTCCATTGTTGGTTTTATCTCTCTCTCCATCATCCTCGTCTCCTCTTGGGTGCATCTAGCCAATAACTCATCAAAACTAGGCATCCTATCATTGTTGAGAGTGGTGGTGACAAATACATCCTCTAGTCTTGGAAGACCTCCAAGAGCAATGACAGTGAGCTCCTTATCAGAAATAACTTCTCCAATAGATAACAAGTCATTCTTGATTTGAGTTATTCTCATGAAGTAGGATTAGATATAATCCCTTTATTCATCTCAATATCCTTCAAATTGTTTTTGAGAAAAAGGAATTGATTTGCATGTTCACTTTGACCACCCCAACCAACTTATCATATATTTCTTTAGAAGTTCCCAAATTAGAAATATAGGCAACCAAATGCTTTTGAATGGAGTCAATCAAAATTTTCTTTACTTTGAATTCACTTTTTCTATACTTCATTTTCACACCGCAAGTGCATTTGAAGGAGGCTCCACTACGTTTCCTTGCACATAGTCCAATTCTTCATGTTCCTCCAAAATTAGGTCCAAAGTCATCTTCCATGCGTGATAGTCAGATTTGTCATTGAGCTTGTGCTCAACCTTGAAGTAAGATGTAGAGGCCATGGAGACTTGTCCAATAATCTTTGTCCAATAGAGCTCTTAGTGATTTCTTCTCTCTTGCTTGGGTTTTGTCTTCACTTGGGCTTCGATACCATGTTAATTTTTTATAACAATGATATGTTCTATGCTTGCAATAATTACTTCAATGTACTTTTATTATCCCAATGATAATTTCCACTTATTTTCCAATAGAAATCACATTACCCATTAATCACATTGACAATAACTACAGATAGAACATAACCAATAAATGCAAAAGACAAGCAAAGACAAGAGAACACAAAAATCTGGCTCAAGCGACACAAAAACCTGAAGATGGGGAAAACCTTGATCAATTCTTCTTATTATAAATATCAAAAGTTCAGCGAAGAGAGAGAGTACAATAATACAAAGTCAAACTCAAAATTGACTTGCTAAATCATTGTCCAAAATAGCCCTGTCAAATCTGCAAGTCTGCTTTTAGTCAACAAATGTCAAATAGCCCTAACTAGTCAGCAGTCAACAGTCAAAGCACCTCTTCTTGAGCTCGGTAAAAGGTAGTCAAACTCAACCTTTTTTGCTGGTCAAATTCAACACAAAACAATCCCAAAACAGTGAGTGAAACTTGGTCAAAGGTTGTACTTCTTGCTGCGGTCAAACCTACAATTGGTCTATGGTGAAAGTCAACATAATGCCTTGATTTGTGTGCCTAGAAACTTGGCCTGCCAAAAGAGAAATTCTCCCAGATAATTGAGGTCAAAAGTTTCCCAAAAAGTCAATGTAAATATTGGTAAATTCTCGGTCAAATTGCAAAAAAAACTTGATTTCGACCTCCTGAAATTCATGCTCCTTTAAGCCACAAGTGTGAAGAGAACAACTGCCCAATAAGGTGTGCGAACCAATTAGATGAGCATCGAGAAGATTTTGTTGAGTTGATGAGGTGCTAAATGAGGTTGGAGGACACTCTTATTTATATGAGTTGATGAGGGTCAAAAGACATGTCTCTTAGGCTTTATGAGCCTACATGATGATGTGGCCAACCTTGACAATTAGCGCGCTTCACTTCAAAAACATATTTCTCCTTGTCCGAATTTAGTGATATTTGGGTCGATTTTGGTCCTCTTGGAAAGAGGAATTCAATGCAATAATTACCTCCATCAAATGAGTTGTCCATAGTGGAATTTGTCCCTAGTTTCCAAATTTAACACATTGGCCTTGAAGGAGGGTTTAAGCCCTAGTTCTTCATGTTTGAGCCTTCCTCCCCTTGTTATGTCCCTATCCTAGAGATGGATGTTTGTGAGAAGGTTTATTCCCCTAGTTTTGAAGAAAAACTAGTTCCCCCTATGAAAAACCAGGAATCATGGCTTTTCCCCAAATATGATGATGATTTCGCCTCTTGTTTTCACAATAACCAAATATTATCATCCTAAATATATCTTAGTCATCCAGTCCTTCTTACCTCGAGGATGATAGGCCTGAAATAGTTCTTCATAAAAAATTTATGTACGTGGTCATTGACATTTCCATCTGTTGGTTAGAGGAGTAGATTCAATCATCTCAACTAGTGTCTTTCCCTTCCTCTAGATTTCTTTCCCATGACATATGGGTCTCTTATTTTCCCACCTCCCACCCTCACAATCCTTCATACTATTCCTCCTATTTGTGTTTTTGGATCTATTGCATAAATAATCATAGAAGCACATGTTTCTATACTAATCAATTAATATGCTAGTTACATTTGATCTATGATTACACTTAGCATTTGACTTGGTATCATATGCATGTTAGGGTAGGATGCATTGCATATTGTTTTCTTAATATAACTAACATCATATGATATTCCTCATGGTAGATTAGTTGCATTTAGATTAAAATTTTCATATTTTATTTTTCTATTGATTTTACAGCCTAACACTAAGCATGGGTGATCACAAGACACCATAGACACATGCTTCCCCATGGGTTTAGTCTTTGATATGTGCAAGTAACAGGGCTACGGTAAACAAGATATTGTTGGTGTTCTCATGACCTCCCATCCGAGTAGATTTTCCCACTTTTTCTGAGAGATCATGTCCTTGTTGGAGCCAGATGTTACCCATCATTTTGTGGGCGATATCCCTAGGATAATTCTTTTCTCCATGATGGTCCTCAGCCGACAGCCAGTAGGCCCTTGCAGCCACCAACTATCTCATTGTGTCATTTCTTTGCCACATAAGCCAGCCATGTAGTCCCTCACCCATTTGTCATGATTGTACGTTTTAAGGTGGGCCTCCCAAACCTAAAGGTATGCCTTGTCATTTGGTAATTGAGTATTTCAGTTTACTTATCATGGAAACTCTTGGGCATGGACTAATGGGGGGATTCAGCGGGAAGAGTGGACTAGGTCTGTGCTCTTGTCCCCGGGTCTCTTTTAGGATGTTAACCTTGAACCCTAGTCTCGTGGGATCTCTTTTAATGGCCTTTGGGCTTCTGGGATGGTATTACATGGGAAACCCTGATTTTGGATGCATTCTCCCACTCCTTGACTCACACATATCACACCCCTTCCACTCATTATAACCCCTCTCATAACTTCTCCCATCTGGGTCCACATTCCTCCACTAGGTCCACATAAGGTCAACCACCCCTTCCCCCTTCCCCACATTTTGGGTCATGCTGCAATGATGCCCTTGAGGTTGATGCATCTAAAAGGAAAAGAAAAATCATAATTAGCCACATTCAACAGGTATTTGTATTATAAAATGCAAAATATGGTAGGGACAAACACATTTAGCACGTGGGAAAAAGCCATTACATAAGCTCTATCCCCTTCCATGGCCATCACCCTGGTTCCTATAGGCCCTAGATGAACCACCTTTATCATTCAGGAACCCATGATTGTCCCAACCCTTGCTGGGCGATGAAACACCCCTAATTAAAAGGGGGTATCCACTGCTATACTTTGCACATCATGCTCTCATTATTTTGAGCCCCAAGCAATTAACCAAATAAAATCATAAAAGGCAAAATGAATACAAAAAAGGGTGGAAAAATCAAGGCTGTGGTAACTCATGTACCACGATTTCTCCCTCCTACACATCATTTACCCAAGCGTGGGTTTCCCTTCTATTAACTACCCTTGTGCCATGGCATATGACCCAGGTTGTTCCCCTTCATTCCCTATTCCGTTCCATCATTTGATCACATGCCACCACCATTTGAAGGATGTACCATGAACATATCCCCCCTTAGAAGCAAAAACCACCTAATAGGATGCTTGGTTAACCCCACTTGGAGCTTGGAGACATTAGCACATGCCAAAGCCCACTATGGAAGGGCATGCCATTACGAAGTGCGCACTTGTTTTCCATGGTTTGTAAACTCTTTTAATTGATTTATTTAAAGACTTGGTATGTTGGAAGGAACGGGGACACATTAGATCTTATGTAGGATTGCAGATGGTCTCTGTTTTGTGTTTCGTCTCCCTATACGAAGTCCTAACCCTCCATAGGGCTACATTGGCACATGTAGGGTGCGTGTAGAGATCCATGGGCCTCCACAGTAGCACATAACATTCCATGGATCCCCATATTCATTTAGAGATTGTTCGTGGTTCACCTATTGGATGAGGAAGATGCCCTCGGTTCAACATGCCCAGCCGACCCCATAGTTACAACATACTCTTGGTAGATGATCTATGATCTATATGATGATGTGGCATAATTTATACCATCATCCTAGCCCTTGCATGTGGTCTACAAGCATATTCGATTTGTCTAGAGACCCATGAGGACACTTGTGTGCCCCCACATCCATTTGGAAGCACCACAGGTTTGTTACTTGGCGAACAAGGGGCCAACCCCTTGTCCACTACTTTTGGGAGTCCTATTTCACATTATGGAACCTATGGACTTCATTAGGCCTCATTTAAGGCCCAAGACACATGTTATTGATCATTCGAACCTCTTGAGAAACTTACTTCTTTGCTATTGATCTAGTTTGGTGGGCTTGTCACCAAAAGTACTTGTTATTTTGCACATTATTTTATTCTAGGGGTTAAATTAGGCCAAGATAAGCTAAATCGATTTCATTAGACATTGTATAAATAGATGATGAGCTGATTAATTCTCTCATCATCACTTGGATTGATCATATTCTCTTGTGAGATTTTCGCTATTCTCTTTGAAGGACAAAATTGGCTGGATGGATGAATTTTGATGTTTGGATATCTTTATTTTTGTCTTGGAGCTTCTATATTGACATATGATTATGATTGGATATACTTGTTCTCACATGTAAGTGTTCTATTAATGCTATTTTGTCGTTCTTTTCTATGTCACATAAATGATGCTAGGATTTTCACTATACTAGGCTGAAATTTTGATGCTTTTATTTGGTAAAAGGGTATACATTTGTCTTTATTAGTGTTGCATCATTTTATGGGCCATGTTTGAATAAGTGAATGTTCCTAGATATATTTAGTTGAAATTTATCTTGACAAGTGATCACATATTGCACATTGAAATATAAACCTTGAAGCAATTTTTCTCATGCCCTAATTGACATGCAAAATTTTTCTAGAGGCCTCCTTGATTGAATGAAACCATCCTAAGCATTGGAATCATCTTGAATCTATTTCTCCTAAAGGATTAGGCACTGGTATTCCATAGGGGATCACCTTAAAGCATATTTTTATCACCTTCTCCCTTTATTTCAAGGCCTAACCTACATAGGTCACCTAGGGTATCACTTATATCATAATCTATCCATCTGAATACTTCGATTTTAGGTCCACAACTGCGCTAAAGTTTTCTCTATAGGCCCTCCAAATTTGGAGCAAATCAGATAGTGGGATCTCGAGATATTGCAAGCCCTAGATCGAGGACCATTTCTTGCCCTAGGTTTCCCTTGGCTGGTGACCTCATGACTTCCTCTAATAGCATCACAGAAGATACTATTCGTCTACGTTTGTTTCAACGCACTGTCACAGGGGCCGGGGCGAAATGTTACATAGGTCAACCATCTGGGACACATGGAGACTTTGGCTCCATAACCACCGCTTTCCTCACATTCTTCCAACTCCTAGATTGACAGGACTCGGGTTTGGAGCTCCTTAATCACTTGAAGCAGACTCCGTCTATACATAAACCAGACCATATCCACAAATGGCAGAAATGTTGAAACTTGTGTAAAGCTAAGCTAGAGGCAAAAAACGGTGTTGAAGGATTCAAGGAAAAGGATCCACAAAAGTTTGTGCCTCCTCCAAGAAATAATGTATACAAAAGATCATAAAGACAAGAAATCTCATCCAAGTACACTAACATGTTTAATGGATATTTTTTTTCATGTTCTAACTTCAGGCATATGGCTAGGGATTGAAAAATGTGTGATAGGGATGATTATCAAAGACATTATTGTAACCCTAGAAGCAAGTTTGTAGGATTGCAAGATAATTTCAAATGACTTTTCTAATAGAAAGTATATGTCATTTGTTCCATCATTCACACCCAACATTAAATGTTACAAATTCCATAACTATGGGAATATAGCTTGCGATTGTAGGTGCAATAAGGAATATTACATGAAAGACAACCCTAACACTAGGTACCTGAAGGTTTGGGGAAGAAAACAAAAGCAAGAAGATCAAATGAATGGAAAAGTCTTTGAAGTCATGCTTTCAAGTTTTGTAAAATCGAAAGGTCATGATGAATCTACAATGGAAGATATCAAGGTTTTGGATGATTCAACCAAAGAGATGGTGCATACGTTATTATGATAAATCAAGTTTTGTGACGCCCCATCCTGTGAATGTTGAAGAGGGGGATTCTAAATAGAAGCAGTTGCAGATTTGAAGATCTATCATGCGGTAGTTTGACATATGTGAAGAAGTCCTCAAAGTAGTAGCCAACATCATTGGTAGATTAGTCACCTTGTGAAGTAGAAAAGGTCAGTATTATGGGCAGAAAAATCAATCATGTGTTTAGTGAAGCAACAAGTTTTGGAAGTAGAGTCATGAACATAATTGGAGAAGATCTTAATTATGGAAAATCATGAAAGGCATAGCATGTCAGAGGGAGAAAAGTAGTCTGAGAAAGAAAGGTTTATTGTAGGAACACAGAGGTAGGCGTCTCTTTAGGGGGAATAACCCTTTGCAAATGATGTTAAAGGGGGAGAGAAATCAAGAAAAGAAGCTCAGTAGGATGGAGTCAAGGGGAGAAGTATTCATAGGAGGAGTAAGTGTGTTATCATAAATGAAAGAGGGGAGATTGTTGAATGGTGTTTTCATTGATGCTAACATCAGTATATGAATGCTCTTAATATACAGTGTGGATTGCATCAGTTGGAAGCTCCAATGAACAAGAAGCCCTGGAAGGATGGAAAGAAACCCTAGGAGCCCCACACTTGTTAACATTTTTTAGGATCAAGATTAGTGAATTTTCTCTAGAAACCCGCATCAATCGATGCTCATAGTCCTATCGATTCTAATGATATGTGGCACGTCTTGTAATTCCTATCAATTGAGGAGATATGGGCAATCAAATGTCAAAGTCCCAATACTATGGTCAAAATCCCTAATACTAAGATGATGTGGTAGCTTATTAGTGGCTAGAAAATTGATCAAATCTTGAGGCTAAGAAAGACCTTCATTAAAGGATTAAGTTAAATTTTTTGTGGTCCTATTGATTGTGGGGTTCAAAAATTCAAATTAAATGGCTCCCTCCAAAGTGCAAGTAGGCCTAAATTAAATGTGGGTGTTCAGCTCTGAAAACAAAATTTCAATTTTCAATTCTTCCCTCCAAATTGTGAAAGTCAGTCCCCTCAAGGATACCTATTCAAGGTTTATATAAATGCACTAGTCTCCTTCACAGTATAAGAAAGATTCAATGTCTAATCTGTGTTATAGCCTGTGACCTTGTGGAGTAGTGCTAAACCTAACAAGGAGGCTAGCTTGAAGGAATTTTTCAGTTGTTTTGTGTTTAATCTTCTTAAGTGGTTATGTTATTTTAGAGGTCATTCAACATTCTCTTCTAAGGCTAAACCTGGGATATTCACTAGCAAATTTTGAGTCTAGATTATTGTGCATTACTATGGCCATTCAGCCTTCTTTCTGAGCTGGTCCGAGATATTGTTGAATGGTTTTATGAGAATCTTTGTGAAGTTGTCTATGCACACACTCAACCTCTATCACAATCTGGTCCAAAGGTATTTTTTGGGCACTGTTGTTGGCACATTCATCCATTACACCTAAAACAAATACGCAACCCCTATGGCTTCAACATTGTAATTCTTAGATGAAATTTAACCCCTTTTTGAGGTCACGCGGCTGCCTCTCTAAGAAAATTCTAAGGACAAACTGTGATTAATTCATGGTTACAATTAATATATCCTATGGGTATTTAATTCAACCCTTAATCGGTATTGCAATACACCCATTCTGAGACATAACTGAGATACATTTTCACATGGGACCGAAATTGATGTGAGGACATTCATTTGTGGTCTCCAGGAATCCTTCTGTTGGTTTAAGGTTGTGACTCATTAGGCTGAAATTCATATAGTCTTTTATGCATGATCTGATAACCACAAACAATCACATTTAAGACATATTCATTTTGAGAGGTAGATCTGGGAATACATTTGAAGAAATTTTTGATGCATTTGAAAAGGTTTGAGGAGCATTTCATTGAAAATTACAAGATCTAAGCATTTTCTGAGGGCACACAACAATGGCTTATCTTTGACATTTATCTTGACAAGTTTTGTGCACGTCTATAGCATAAAGGGCACTTAGAATCAATCATTCTTGGTGGGTTTATAATCACGCATTGGTTGATCATTGAATTATGAGTAGAAGGTTCTGTGAAGGAATCGGATGGGTTAGTTCTAGTTTGGAGAAAAAATGTTTTTGTTGTTGCATAGTATTTTGAAGTTCATTGTTTTGAAAAAATTCTAATGAGTTCTTAGCTATATTGTTGTTGGTTGAAAACATGTGATGGCAGATCACCTATAAACATAACAGGTCAATTCCAATTTTATTTGAACGATATGGCAACTGTAATCTCAGATTGGTTTTCTCACTCAATTTATTTGACACGTCATTATGATACAGTACTGTGTTGTTGAAATCATACTATATGATATAGACATAAACCAACATGTCATATTTCCCCTCACCAAGTGTTAAACAAACGCAGTTCTGTGAGAACCGACACCTTTACTTAAAACCATATCCCTCAATGTATAATGAATTTGGGGGCATAAGCGTATGTTTGGACAAAGTTGCACACCCAATCCGTAATGGGTAAATACTTTTTTGTGTTGTTGAATGTTTAGCATACTGGTGGCAAGCATTTTGTCACACTGGTACCTAAACTTTTCCATTTGTAAAAGTGGACCTAGAAAGTGTGATTATGAAGAATGGTTAATTTAGCATAAAGTTTCATAGGTTTATTTTTGCATTTTGGAGTCATTATTTATCCAAGTTGAGATCCTAAAGATATTGGACAGTCCTAGCTCAAAGATGGATGTTGCTAGAATGGTTCGACATTGATTTGACTCATTTTTTATATCCACAAGCTCATAATTTTGGATAGCATTATGGTAGCCAACATTTGAGATTAACTTGAATTTTATAATAGCCGAGAAGATGGTACAAGATAGAGATGGTTGCAGGTTGGTGCAATGACAGAGACAATGGAAAATTGAAATTTCAAAAGGTAATATGATTTGCAATAACATAATATATCTTACTCAGTTATATTCTATATTTAGGGTGGGAGGGTGGTGCAAGGCAAGAGAGTGGAGCCTCCTTCAGGTTGAACCCTGAGAACACTTCAGGTCAGTAGGGTGGTGCTAGGGTAGGTTGGAGCTTATGCAGGGTGTTGGAGTGTCTTTCTAGTCAGAGTTGGTAAATAAGGTGTCGGAGCATCCTTTAGGTTAGAGCCTGTAAACCAAGGCATTGGAGAATCTTTCGAGTTGGAGCTAGAAAAAAAGGTGTTTGAGAATCCTTTAAGTTAGAGCCTATAAACTAGGGCATTGCAGAATCCTTCCATTTAGCGCTGGTAGATAAGGTGTCGAAGCTCTTTCATGTTGGACCCTGTAAACTAGGGCATTGGAGCATTCTTCTAATTGGAGTTGATAAACAGGGTGTTGGAGCATCCTTTTAGTTGGAGACAATAAATTTGGAAGTTGGATATCTTATTGATGTAAATAATTAAAGACAAATATAAGAAGCGTTCGATGGTTTTTCTCCCAGAAGGGTTTTTGCCTAAAACTCAATTGTCTATTGTCTTCATGTTTGTGCATTGTTGAATGATGTTGTTTATTTTTCATGTGATGTGATGTTAATTTAATGTTAATGTGAATTTAATTCTCTGAAAATTAAAAATTAACTAATTGGAAGGAAATATTGATTCACCCCACTCTCAATATTTCCAACATTTATTTCAAAATTCACTTTGTATATAACTTGATCATTGTTAACATTGATTTTTTCATACTGTAATTTATTCAAACTTTTATTATAGGTTGCATGGTGTAATTTCCTCAATTCAATTTCAAAATTAATTGGCACCTATTGAGCCAATCTTTTAGCAATACACTGACTTTCTAGGACCTAGCTTTCTACCTAGTCTACTTCTAGTGTTTCTTTAACATCATCGATATCCATAACTTGGATATTAGCATCTTTGGGTGTTTCATGGGTGCTGCTTCTTTTCCTTTTGGAGCTAACTCCAACAACATAAGACTTTTTCAGGTATGAACCTTGGTTGGTTCCCACCACCACCTTCTCCAACAATATTATTATCCTTTTTCTTGAGTTATTTCATTTGGGATTTGAGCCTTTGAAGTAGAGCCTATTAACACCAGAAAATCGTACACATATTTGTAAAATCCAAAATATGCCTAAAGTTGTCGAGCAGAATGCACAAGTAAAGATTTTCCAGCTAAAGACATTACGAAGTTAAAAAAATAATAATTTCTCCTAAGGTCCAATGTATATTAAATTAAAAATTTATTATCGTGTGGCTTTCCTTTGATAGTCACGCGATCATGCAACTTTTCCTTCGAAATCCACGTGGTCGAAGGAAAGGCCAACTCAGAAAATTTGGGACCACTTCCCACATTTGGAAGATGATTACTTGACATGTTCCAGTCAAGGACAACTGAATTCGAGTCATCTTGAAGATATGCAGTGCTCAACGGAATCATCTTGGCCTATTCATAAGTCATTATCTGTTAGGCCCCTATACTACTAGTGTAACCCCTTATTGTTATTAGTACAACCCACTTATTATATTGATGTACCCATGTAGTGCCCATATTGTTACTATTGTGCCCCATAGAAGCCCACTATTGTTATTATTGTGCCCTTACATTATTATTGTTATGTCGGCTCTGATTATGTTATGACCCCTTAGACTCCTATATATAGAAAGGAGGTCTTTTCATTTGTATCATCCAAGAATTGTTCATTTGTGTAATGTAAAGGAGGTTTCCCCCTCGAAGAGGCTGAATTCTAAGGTGTTGATCTCTCTTTTCTATCTTTTTGTGAGCTGGTTTCATAACATTTGGTATCAGAGCTTTGGATTCTAGGGTTTCGCTGCTCCAAACAGGTCATCGTGGCATGTTCGATATAACTTTTTTTTTGCGATGTTTCAGAAGCTAAAAACAAAAACCCATTTGAGACGAGATCACACTGAAGCTCGGGTCCAAATTTCAGAGCTTTTAGCGCTATATTTGTGGAGATATGATCTGAGGAAGTTGTTCTTTTTGAAGACTCCTGAGTTAAATTCCAAATAGGTGACCTGAGGAAAATCATCATAACTTTCTCTCTGAGCATTAGATTGAAATTTTGTAAAAAGGTACAGAAAGAGGACGGATTTTAGTCTTTTGTATATATTTTCCAGTGCCAAAGGTCGAAACAGTGACACGTGGCACTTCATACAAGTTCGCTTTTCTGGAAAGGTATATAATCAGGTCATCTTGGGAGATTGTGATCAGACTGGTGGCATTGGAAAGAGGACACAGAGGGCTACTACATGTCGCAATTTCAGAACTTAAAGATCCGAAAGTACAGAGTTACAGTCGTTTCAAGATCAAGCTCCTAAAATCAAGAAAAAGCAAGATGAGGAAGTTTGATGGCAAGGATCCGATAAATTGGATACTTCAGATGGACCAATATTTTGATCTACATGGTGTACCACTATTACAAAAGGTATGTATTGCATCTTCATATTTAGAACCAGATCAATTTTTATGGTATGAAGGGCTTTGTTCTCGTAAACAACTTGTTACGTGGTCAATTTTCACGGAGGAAATGATAGCACATTATGAGGATACAAAGAGAAACACCTTCTTTAGAGCAACACCACAACAAGTGGAAAGAGTAAAAAGGCTTTGTGACATAGTGGAAAGAAAAAATTATGGAAACCAGGAAGCATACCCCTCACAACTATAAAGATGGAAGTGTTGTTTCTCTAGCCTTCCACAACCTACAAGGGTTACACCACAACAATTGGAGGAAAAAAGAGAAAAAGGGCTTTGTTACAATTGTGATAGCAAATGCACTGAAGGTCATAAGTGTGTTGAGAAGAAATTATTTTACATAGAATATGAAGAGGGGGAAAAACAGGATCAAGAGACATCAAAAGAAGAAGATATATGCTAGGACCCCACCCCAGAGAAAAAAGAAATGAATCAGACCATATCTTGTAAAGCATTGGCAAGAATTACCACTCCTCAAACTTTCAAGATAGAAGGACATGTCAAGAAGAAAAAGGTGCAGGAAGTGAAAGATCACATCGAGAAAGAAGAAATGAATCCAACCATATCTTGTAATTCATTGATCGAAATTACCGCTCCTTAAACTATCAAGATAGAAGGACATATCAAGAAGAAAAATGTTCAAGAAGTGAAAGATCACATCGAGCATTAAGAAATGAATCCGACCATATCTTGTAAAGGATTGGAAGAAATTACCACTCCTCAAACTCTAGACATAGAAGGACATATCAATAAGAAAAAGGTTCAAGCCGTGAAAGATCACATCGAGCATCAACAACAAGTTCTCCAACTTTTAAAGGATAACGCCACTTCGGTGCAAAATCAAACGAAACAACAGGTAGATCAACATCGTAGTGAAAAATGTTTTGATGTAGGTGATTGGGTATTTTTACTGCTACATCTCAAGCAAGCTATTTATGAGAAGGAAATGTTGGCAATACTACATGCACTTAAAAAATGGCAACCTTACTGAACGGGAAGACTCTTCAAGGATGAGGATGTGGAAGCATTGTTTTGTGCTATTTCTATTATCCAACTAGATTGGATAAATGAAGCAAGGGATGAATGGAAGAAAGACGAATAAGTATGGCCACTTATTCAAAAGTTGCAAAAGATCCCAATTCAAACAATATTGCCAGAAATTGAAGAGGAAGGAAAAATCATATTGGAACCTAGAGTAGTCACAGAAACAAGAACCCGACAGCTACGAAATCGAACAATTTCAGAGTATCTCATCAAGTGGAAGAACTTACCCGCTGAATATTCCACATGGGAGGACAAGAATTTTATACAGAAGCATCAAGAAATACTCAAGCGTTGAGGACAACACTTTTTGACGGAGAGGGGCATGTTAAGCCCCTATACTACTAGTGTAACCCCTTATTGTTATTAGTACAACCCACTTATTATATTGATGTACCCATGTAGTGCCCATATTTTTACTATTGTGCCCCATAGAAGCCCGCTATTGTTATTATTGTGCCCTTACATTATTATTGTTATGACGGCTCTGATTATTTTATGACCCCTTAGACTCCTATATATAGAAAGGAAGTCTTTTCATTTGTATCATCCAAGAATTGTTCATTTGTGTAATGTAAAGGAGGTTGCCCCCTCGAAGAGGTTGAATTCTAAGGCGTTGATTTCTCTTTTCTATCTTTTTGTGAGCTGGTTTCATAACATTATCATTCATGAACCAAGTTAGGGAAGATGGATTCAAAAATTCTATATAAGCAGGCCATGGGAGAACCAAAACATGAGAAAATCTTATGCTAGCCAAATTGCTATTAGAGCAACCCTTCATTTCATTGTTGAAGCAAAAGAAGTAAGAGCATTAGTATGTTTTCCATATTGCTTCTAAGAAATCCATCATCTTATTGAAAGAAGAGTCCACCATTGAGAGAGTCTTCATACTTCTTTGAGAGAGAGGAGAAGCTTCCAAAGATATTCAGGAAAGGAACCTCCTTGCTGAGGATTTTTTAGCACCATAGCTCAAAGAATTCTCTTCAAGTGTTTAGTATACATCTATTGTATTCATCTTCTATCACTAGCAGTCATTAAGGGAGCCTTTTTCCATTATTTTGTTTACTTGTTTGCTTCATTAAGCATTATTTGTGTATTTATCTCTTTTTTTTTAGTTTATGTTTGTATATGCATTGTTTTCACCATTTGCAGTGCTTTGTTTATCTGATTATGTTAACTAACAACACAAACTCTATATGTATTCCTTTGCAGGGAACAACCAACTGCTATGGAGATGTCTTTTGGTACACCATTACTACAAAAACACTACTACATAAAGGACGACCATATTGTTGTCTTTTATTTAGTCTAAAGGTTGTGTTTGCAGGACACTCTCTTTGCATCGTCACCTCATAAAGCATTCAATATCTCTCTGGCATTTTTGCAAGACCTTTTGGACCTGTTGCTCGCCAAGAAAATTTGTGTGTTTTCTTGTCCACCCTACGACTTCTTCTCAGACAGATGCAGGCACCCCGAATTTTCCTTTGATAGACGCATCACCACGTCTGTGCATAGTGAAACCCACATGGTTTCTAGAAAATGAAAAATATATTGTAATTTCACTTTTTTCAGGTGATTGGCAACCTCTAGTGAATTGCCTTCACCTTTGCAAATTTTTTACAGTCAGTTTAGATTTCTTATTTTCTTTACTAATCAAAATTAGTAGGGTAATTAGATTATCTTTATTTTTTTGTTCACAATTCACCTAGCTTAACTAGTAAAGGAGTAAGTGGCCCATCATCCCCAAATCTTCTTACTAACCAAAGAATTCATTTCTTTCATTTTGTGGTACTAGGAGCAAGTGTTATTAGAGAAAGTAAGTATTCTTTGCTTCCCTTGCGTCTCTGAGACGAACCTAAGTTTGCATATGACAAATTTCTTAAATCACTTGAATTTCCATATCCCTGTTTTGAAATTCGCATAGTGTAATAGGAGAAAGAGTAAGCAACCCATTATCTGCATATCATTTATTTTTCATGCAAGGAACAATTGAAATCTAGTGTACTTAGGAGGATATTGAAATGGATCACCAAATATCCACATATTCTCACACTTTATATGCTCACTTGATCACTTGCACATAATTACACATCACACACTAAGCTTCTATAAACTTCGCATTAGAAGGCATCCGATTTTTGGAGATTTTGATACTTAATTTATTTTAGCTTACATCTCACACCTTAAAGAAAAGTAAGACCCTTAAAAGAAACCATAACTTGAGCCAATTAAATTTCCCACAGGGGCCACCAAATAATTTATAGTTCAGGTTAGGACCATTGGGTGTAGGCATCACATAAGCTACCATGGTCACGTTACATATTTGAAACATAGATTTGTCTTTTAGGGTACTTAAAAGCCTTCAATCATCCTACGTAAAATAATACTCGAGCATGGTAGAGCCCTGATTCAGAGGAGGTTCATCTTAGGTTCAATGCGTGTGGTACTGTTTGGGACTACCCGACCCATCTAGTGCTCGGTACTGGTAATTGAATAACAAGAAGCTAAATACTCAAATGCTCGCATGGGAAGAAGGTATCTCAGTGGCCAAAATATAGGGCATCCTTTCCATATAGGTGGAGGTGCGGGAAGCACTAAAGCCTCATCCATTACCTTGGTCGATTCTTCGATCGCTGGAAAACATCGCTAATTATTTTGGGACATTTCCCTAGTACCCATCAGAAGATATATATAATGACTAAGAATTCTTCTTCTAGCTGTTAGGCTAATATGAAGAAGCCCACTCTGATACCAATTGTTGGAAATACTGAGGGGGGGATGAATCAGTATTTCTTTTCAATTGTTATTTTTATCAGTTAAATCATTTATATTTAGACCACAAAAATGAACCCTAGAAATAAATGCTTTTATTAATATAATCTTTACAATAAATCAAGTACAATGTATATGAGGCTTCAACTAATTGCCAAGCACCAACTTGGACTTTGTGAGGCTCCAACCTCTAGGGCACCAACCCTATCTTGTCAAGGCACCAACCTTGGATTTAGGAGCACCAACTCCAAGGTCACCAATCCTACCAATTTTGAAGCACCAACCCCAAGGGCTCCAACCCTCTATAGTATATTGTCTAGATATGTTTGGTAGTTATTATCTGCTCCCAACCTTGCTGGACCTACAACTTACTTCTGTCCTCCTGTTTGACCTACGACTTTCTCTGTTTTTTCAGTTCACTTCTTGTGAACCTTTTCTTGTTCTTTGTTAGAGATGCCTGATACACTTGACCTTTGGCTTCCTTTTTCGCTCACTTGATCTTCGTCTTCCTTTGTGCTCACTCGAACTTTTGGCTTCTCGACCTTCGACTTCTCGATCTTTAGCTTCCTCTGCCTCTTCGAGTTCACCAATACTCAACAGACACGATCATTTGGAAGAGAGGCCGACTTATGATGTCGCATATTAAAATTATATTAGAGAGGCCCTTTCATCCACAGACTTAATTATTCATGGAAATCACATCACAAGAGGGGTTATATCCACATTGGAGATACCACGTGCCATGTCATTCCTTTAATCGCAATCGCAACTTCCAGAGGTCTTTTACAAGTCGTACCCATAACATACTTTGTCCTTCGATATCAACATCATCGATCTTCACATATCAACATAGTTAAAAAACATATAATGGGTGGTCCCACCTGCCACATCATCACCTTAATCACAATCAGCAGTTTACCATTGTTACATTTCTTCCAGACTTGTGATATGCGACGGATGCAATATTCCAATAAGCTTCTTTTGATACCTCAATCGGGTCCACAACTTTATCGCAAACAATGGTTTTAACATGTCATCCCTTTTGAACTTTGCGATTCAACAGATGCGATATTACATTAAGATATGTCATAGTGGTGTAGTCGGGTCCATGATAATATTGCAATCGCAGTTTTTACTGTGACATCCATTTATGAATTACGATATGAAAGTTCCGACACAGCGGATGCGATATTACAATAGGGCGTGTTATAATGGCACAACGGGTCCGTAATAATATCACGATCAGAGGTTTTAACATGACAAGACTTTAAACACTTGCGGTATGGCAGATGCGATATTTCTTTAAGATGTATTATAATGATGTAGCGGGTCCATAATGTTATCTCAATCAACGGTTTGCGGGACTTTGTCTGGCACATGGATTAAAAACCGGTCTTAACCCCCGTAGTTGACCGTGGTCTAAGGGTTGACTCTGAGATCGATGGTTAGGATTGAGTGCGGGACTTCAGCCACGATCAAGAAAGTCTGTACTTTCCTACCCTCGTTCTTCCGATATGTTAACTACTCCGATACTCTGCAATACTCCTCCGACATGTTAACTCCTCTGATATTTCTCCGTTAACACTGTTTATGCACCTCCGTCGATGTGTTCCTCTTTGCTTCTCGTGGCTTCCAATGACCTCTTCCGATAGCTCTTCTTTGACTGCTCCTATTATTTTCACGGATCTCCCCTGCTTCTCCTTGGCTTCCAATGACCTCTTCCGATATCTCTTCTTTGACTGCTCCTGTAATTTTCACGGATTTGCTCTGCTTTTCCTTGGCTTCATATCATCATTTGGTATCCTATATTATTGCCATATTGACATCAATGACAATCTAGATCAACACTGATCAAACCATGGTGAGCCAACTATTTGGAATTCCCTTCCTTTACTTTGCTACTGGAGTCTATGAGTGATTGCATCAAGAAATAGGGTATGCTGAGTCTTTGGTGGACTGGTGTTTCTACCCCAAGTCTTAATTCTTCAAGCATTCTCAAATGGTTGCCATAACAATACTGTATCTATGGACTCTTACATTCTCTTTTGACTTATTAAAGAATTTCCTTTTTGCCACCTTTTCACTTACAAACCAACTACTTCTTAACCTTTACAAATTTTGATCTGATGCATATGAGTGAGTGAGTGGGATACTTACCTGTGGTCTTGATGCCATGCTGCAGTTGTCAAAGATCAGAGGTGTTGCATTGTCTATTTGTTGCATGGTCATTCTTCTTCCTCCTCTGTTGTTTGTTAATTGTTTCTTGGCTTTTGGAGGTGTTTGTCACTGGAGATCTGATGCTGTTGCTGTTGTGGAGCTCCTGGATTACCACTTGGCAATGTTTGGTGTCTCCCTTAGAATTTCTTGATCACGTTGTTGGCTGGTGCTGTGACGATGTTGCAATGAATAGATAGAGGGAGTAGGACTGTGTGTGGATGCAGGGATGATGGTAATGGATGAAGAGATTGGTTAGATCATGTCTAGTATGAATTTTGGGGACCTAACCAATCTACCATTCAAGGGATCATGTAGAAAACACAATCTTTACCTAAATTGAAGCAATGAAGTGATGAATATATGTGAGGTAGGGTTCCCTTTGGATCTTCTCTTTGCTCCTTGCTTGTCTTTCTCACCCACCTGCAAGTAACAATTATGCATTTTTCTTTTTATTTTATTATTATTATTATTATTATATATTAAAAAAAACACCTAGACTGCCTCAGAGAGGTTTTCACCCTAGATATTTTCCCTGGGCGCCTCAAGGAAGGTTTTCGCCCAGGGATCTTCTTACTCTTTTTCATTTTTTCTCATCCTTGGGCCACCTCACGAGGTTTTCAACCCAAAGATGGGACTCAGGCGCCTCATGGAGGTTTTCACATGAGTCCTTATTCTTTTTTCACTTTTTCAATGCCTTGATGAGGGAGGCGCTGGAATTTGCTCCACCATCATCACTGTCGTATTGATATTGTCAATGAACTCTTGTTTGATAAACGCCTCGTGGACATTTTCAATCGGTGTCCATTAACAAGCAATGGAATGGCTTATTCATCTATAGTTTTGATTTGTACTGAACCATTATTATGGCATCTTTCCACCAGATAAGGTCTGAGCCATCTTGTTCTTAGCTTTCCTTTGAAGTCCTTTACCTAGAATCATATAACAATGCTTAGTCTCCCTCTTGAAATTTCTTCTCCTTAATATGTTTTTCATGCCAAATCTTCTCTGAAGTTGAACTAGCTCTATATGTAGGAGGACCTACATTCTGAATTCATCCAAGCCATTCAAATGGAACAATATTTCTTTTTGTGCATGACTGAGATCCAAATATAGTTGGGTTGCCATCCTCAATGTGTTACATTCAAACTCAATGGAAAACAAAGCCTTTTTCCCATAGACCAACTCATAGGGTGTAAATCCAGTGGTGTTATTCCATGTTGTATTATAGACCCAGGTGGCCCCAAAGAGTCTCTCTGCCCAATCCTTCCTGTTGCTGCTCACTACCTTGGCTAAGATGTTCTCTAGTGCCCTGTTGGTCACCTTTACTTGCCCATTAGCTTGTAAATGATAAGGAGTGGAGGTCCTATGCTTGATTTTGTGATGGCTGAGCAGTTCTTCAATCATGCAAGAAGTAAACTCGTTGCCTTGGTCTATGACTAGCTCTCTAGGGTACCCAAATTTGTAGAATATATTCTCCCTTAGAAACTCAACCACATTCTCTTCTGTTTTTGCCTTAATTGCCTTGGTTTTAACCCACTTATTCAAATAATCAGTGCACACAATAATGTACTGCTTTTTCTTTGAAGGAGGGTTGATAGGCCCAATTACGTCCATGCCCCTCTTGTCAAATCGCTCGAAAGTCACTTGGGGTTTTAGGGGCATTTCATCTCTTCGAGTAGGCTTTCCATCCTCTGGAACCGATCACATTGACTAATGTACTTTTTCACATCCTGATGAAAAGTAGGCCAATAATAGCCCGCTTGTAACACTTTTAATGGTGTCCTATTTGCTGCAAAGTGACCTCCACAAGGCCCATCATGACAGGTTAGAAGGGTGTCAAAAATTTCCTCTTCCCTTACACACCTTCTCAAGATTTGATTTGGGCCAAGTTTGAATAGATTTCCCCCAATCCAGGTGAAGGGAGCGCTTTTCTTGACTATCTTTCTCTTTTCTTGGAGGGCAAGTTTGGTGGGAACTGTGCTGATACCAAATAGTTTTCCATATCAACAAACCATGGGGAGAGAACTGAAATAGCAAACAAATGCTCATCTGGTAACTGGTCATCTACCATTCCTTCTTCACCTGTAGGTAGATTCATCCTAGATAGAAAGTCTGCAACAACATTTTCCTTACCAGGCTTATCAACAATAGTTAGATCGAACTGTTGTAATAAAAGCAACCATCTTATAATTCTAGCATTCACATCTAGTTTGTTCATTAAATATTTGATTGTCGCATGATCACCATGCACAAATGTTTGATAGCCTGTAATGTAATGCATAAATTTGTTTAATGAATGCACAATAGCCAGGAGTTCCTTTTCGGTCACAGTATAGTTTAGCTCAGCCTTTGGCAGGTTCTTACTGATAAAATAGATGGCATAGGGCAATTTCTCCTCTTCCTGATCTAAGGCTGCTCCTATGGCTTTGTGTGAGGCATCAGCATGAATATGAAAAGGGAGGGTCCAATTTGGGTCTCTAAGGATTGGTGCAGTGGTTAACTTACCCTTTAGAATGTATAAGGCCTCTTGACATCTCTTTGACCATATAAACTCATAATCTTTGGCCAACAACCCAAACAAAGGAGAGGCCAACTTGCTAAAGTCCTTTATGAACCTTCAGTAGTATCCAACTAACCCTAAGAAACTCCTAACATCTCTTTGCTTTTGTGGAGGTGGGACCCTTTGGATGATTGCTATTTTGTTTGGGTCCACCTCAGTCCTTGCTGAGGTATTGAATGACCTAGCACGGTCCCTTCAGTCATTAAGAATTCACATTTCTCTGGACTGAGAGACAGGTTCATTTCAATACTTTTCCTAGGTTAGTCAGGGCTTCTTGAAAATCACAACCATAAGGTGTAAAGTCATCCATATAGATTTCCACAGCATCATGTACTAATTTAGAAAAAATACTCAAGACTGCTCTCAGGAAAGTGGCAGGAGCATTGCATAGGCCAAAAGGAAGAACCCTATAGGCAAACGTAACCCAAGGACAGGTGAATGTGGTCTTATCTTGGTCTTTTAGGAAGATTTGGATTTGGTTGTACCCACTGAATCCATCTAGGAAGAAAAAAACTTCTTCCCTGCTAGGCCATCTAGCACTTGGTCAATGAAGGGTAGGGGAAAATGATCCTTCTTTGTGGCTTTTTTCAACTCCCTATAATCAATACAAATCCCCCACTTACCATTTTTCTTGGGAACTAACACTAAAGGAGAGACCCACTCACTGTCTGAGATAGGGTAAATGAATCCCGCATCTAGCAGTTTTTGCAGTTCTTCTTTGACTATGTCTTTAAGAGCTGGATTCATCCTCCTTTGTGGTTTCTTGACTGGTTTGCAACCTGCTTTGATGTATATGTGGTGAGTACACATTAAGGGGTGTACTCCCTTCATTTCCTTGTAACTCCAAGTGAAGGCTTCTAGGTTCTCTCTCAACATGTTGCATAGCTTTTCCTCTTCTAAAGCAAAAAGAGATGGATTAATTTTCAAAGTTTTCTCTGGGCCAAATTCTATGGTTTTGATGCAGAGTGGGTTGGAATTAGCCAAGCATAAGTCAATTGGATGATTGTTCTAGGTTTCCCTTACTTATTCTTCTAATGGTAATGAACTAGGAGTTGGACTTTGGAGCAGGTGTTCAATTAACTCATCCTCATCTTGTTGTCCTCCTCCTATGGTTGCTTCCAAAGCATAAATTTGGATAGAATAAACCTCATCTTCTTCCTCCTCCTCCAACCATAGAGGTAAATCATGCTCTAGGGAAGGTCGAGTAGGAGAGTATATGACTAACTGTTTGGACATATGCCCATTCTTGATGGTCATATTCCCAGCTCTGTAGCTGATGTAAGCATTAGCTTTGGCCAACCATGGCCTCCCAAGGATGAGAGGGTAACTAGTAAGCTTAACCTTAGGCTGGAGAACTAGGAAATCTATAGAGTACTCCCAAGAGTCAATGGAGACCATCACATCCTCCACAATTCCCTCAAGGGTGACTGTGGAATGGCCTGCAAGTTGCAGAATTGTTGTGGTCTTCCTTAATGACCCTTGGAGGTTGAGCTTGAGCACAGTGTCCTTGGTCATCACATTAATGGCAGCCCCAAGATCAATCAGAGTGTGTGGGACAATGGTGCCATTGATGTGCACATCTACAATAGGCCTTCCAGGGTCCAAATAGTTTGGACATATTACCTGCCCAAACATTAAGTCAGACAGCTGCCCAATGACATTAATGGTAGGGTTATCCCTTTTTCTTCTTCTTGGATTCTTGAAGCACTTCACGTTAATCAACTTATTGTAAATGGGAACATTTTTTATTGCCTGGAGAAGGGGAATATTTACACAGATTTTTCAATTCTCCCAGAAGTTCAGTTTCTTCTAGGGTAGGCTGGAGTGGTTGGGTTAATCTCTCAAGAAAGGGTGGATTTACTTTAAGGTTTCTTTCCTCTCTTTCTTCCTCAACCTCCCTATGTGCAGAGGGAGGTTGGTTGTCTGGGAGAATTCTTCCAGATCTTAGGTTGATCTCCTGGATTTCTACAGCATAAGCTAGGTATGATGTCTCTCCACTGCATACTTGTTGAGCCTGCCCATTGTTCAGGTTTGGATTTGGATGGGCAGGCATCTGGGGTTTCTTAGGTGGAGCAGAGTGCAGGAGTTATGGTTAGGTAGGTGGTGGAGGAAATAGGGCTGGAACATTGTTGAATTGGGGCCTCCACCCCTAGTGTGGGGTATTCCACTGAGGTTGAGGTTGAACATAAGGTTGAAATGACTGGTTGGTTGGTTGGGAATGAGACTGAGATGCATAGGACCAATGAGGGGGTGTAGACCAAGAAGGATGAGCAGGGGGTCCCCAAGAAGGTATAGTTGTGGTTTGGTTGGGGTTGTAATAAGCATGGGATGACCCTTACATACCTTGCTGGTATGGTCTAGGCTCAGGAGGTCTCCTTTGGTTGATGTAGAAAAGCTGCTCAGTGACCCCTTCAACTCCTTGATATACAGATTTGAGTCCAGCTAAAGAAGGGCACTTGTCTGTGTAGTGGTTTTCCACAGACTGAGCAAATCTTAATACAGTTCAATGGACATTCATTCCTAGGATGCCTCCTGGTGCATCTAGGACAAAATATGGCCAGGGCTCTTTCTGCTTCCTCTTGCTTCCTTTTGATGTTCATGGTGTCCAATTGCAAAGCAAGGTTTTGCAACATATCACTTTTGAAATCTTCCAGCATATTTCCCATTTCACCCTTGATGGATAAGTTGGAGGATGAAGTACTGGCCATAGGTTGACTACCCTACCCTTTTTCCTGGTTTCCCTAGAATGGTTTCTAAAGACAGACTTAATATCCTCATAGAGTAATTGGTAGATATCTCCTCATGCTATCATATGTAAGGTATCTAGAATATCTTCCCTTACTCCTCTAAGCAGGACCGGATTTAGTGACTCAAGGTCAAGTGTGCACCTGGCCCTTTTGTAATTGAGCTAGAATCTTTCTTCATAGTCTTCTAAGAATTCATCCTAGCTTATGGTCATCCTGAAATCTCTTCTTTAGTATCCTTTGACTTACAGTAGTCCCTATATTTGTTGTTAAAATTTTGCTGCATCTGAGCCCAAGTTGTGATGCTATATCCAAGTAAACCCATGAACCAGCACAATGTTGCATCGTTGAGGGTAGATGGAAACAATGTTAACTTTTACTCATCATCTGTATAGTCATAGGTTCGACATATAACAACAAACTCAAATAGGAAAGGGTCCTTTGTGGTCAGGCCATGGAAATGAGGTAGAGAAGAGGGGCTTATATTCTTCATCTTAGTGTCCCCATTGGTCTCCCTGATGGGGAAGGCACCCTCAATTCTCTCTTTATTTCCTCTGTCATGTTGGTTTTCAGCCATTGGTTCAGTAGGAATGGGTTCTTCCTCTTCTTCTTCCCATGTAGGTTCTTCAAATATGTAAGTTTGCTCATCTAAAGGTTCTTCCACTTCACAGTCATCGAAGAAGAGAGAAGGTTGACTGTTGGATACAGTGGGGGTATTTTTCAGGAATTTCCTTAAATTGTCCCTATTCCTACAAGGCACAAAAGGAAATGTTTTTAGGTTGGTTTTTGTAATATTTTCTTTAAAGCTATAAAGTAATTTGCAGTTTTGAAATTGTTGATTTGAATGAAAACTACTAATAAAAAGACTACTTGCTGAATTGAAATCCTACTTGCAGAATGGAAAGGAAAGCAGATAATGACAAATGAAAGAAAGGAAGCTACTAGATTACTTTTGCAGAAATAAACTAATGGAAAAAACTGAAGACTAGAAGTAGAAGAAAAGAAAGTTGGAGACTAGAAATAGAAGAAAGCATTAATCACATTCTACTTAGACACCTCCCCGGCAACGACGCCAAAAAGTGATGAGGCTAGGTATTGTAACAAGAATGTTGCAACTCCCAGGGCTACCAGCTTTACTTATCAACCCGGGGTTCTTACAAACTTGGAGGTGACAATGCTATATGCACAAATAGAAGTGAAGGTACTGCTTGTTGTCACTACTCATCTGGCAAGAGACCCTAGGGGTTCCAAGCCAGACTTCTATAGGGTCAGAAGAAGCTTAATTTTTTTATGGAAGAAGAGCAAATCTATTCTAAGAGAGAGCTACTCTATTGCAGTAATGAAGAAAACAACATGTAATGCTAAACTACACCATAACCTAACTAACCAATTAAACAACTATGCTAAGCAAAATTGCTAAAACAACACTAACCTACTATTGCTACCTAATTTGCAAAGATAAAGAGAATCAAACTATACTAAAGTGTAATCAAAGAAACTTAAGCTAAATCGGTTTTCAAGTGGAAGAGCAATCAGAGGTCGAAATCGATGAAAGGAGGACGTAAGGACACAATAGCGCATAAGGATCGTTGGATCGATCAACGAACAGAAGATGGACGGTGAATATAGTATTGCAAGGCTTAAGCAAATAAATGGATGAACGTGGTTAATGAACAGGTTGAACGACGGAGATCGTATCGTGAGGAATTAAGTGAACAGATGGGCGAACAAGGTAACAAAGCAGATGAACGGCGGAGATCGTATCACGAGGGATTAAGTGAATGGATGGACGAACAAGGTTAACAGGAGATGAATGGCTAAGATCTAATTGCGAAGATTAAGTCAAGAGATGGAAAGACAGGGTAACGAAGCGATGAACGACTGAGATCTTATAGCGTGGATGAAGTCAAGAGATGGACGACGGAGATCATATCGCGTGAAAAAGAAATGTGCGGAAATGATGGGGAGGGTTTCTTGTTGACCTAGATTTTCATTGGACATATTCTGGATGATTAAACAATGATGTGAGGCCAAGGAGAAGTAGAGCAGATCCGTGAAGAAACAGCAGCAAGAAGCCATGAGGAGAAACCAAAGGAAAGCCAAGATAGTCAACCCATTGGAGAGAATATCGAAAGTCATAGGAGGTATCAGAGTAGAGCTATCAAAGCAGAGAAGAGGTATTGGAGCGGTATCGGAAGCCATCAAGGAAGCCATTAGAAGAGGAACACACATTAGGAGGAGAAGCCAACATAAGAGGAATTAACAGAGGAGCCACCGGAAGAGTAGTTAACAGAGGAGACATATCATGCGATATCAGAGGAATATTAGAGAAGAGCTATTAGAGCAGTGCATCAGAAGCCATCGCGGAGTCATATCAGACCAGAAAATAGCGGAGCAGTATATATCAGGTTAAAGTATATAACCACAAATATTGGGTTAAAGTATATAATATCGAGTTAAAGTCAAAGTGAATGCATGTGGTTATATTCCAAAAGGCGGATTTTGTAATAGTGGCAGTGGTTTTCAGGCGGACGCTAGGCGGTAAGTGGTATTTAGAGGAGAGCGCCCAATTCCATTAATCGAGCGACACGTAGCACGAGGGTGGAGAGAGAAAACCACTTTTTTGGGTGGTTATTTCCCTTGCAAATTGCTCACCCAAAATTCATGCAAGCCATTGGATCTAGCGCGAGTTAATCTACAGTGGAGAATGAACTTGATAAAGGTAAGCATCGATAAACGTGCCAAGGCTATGGAGAAGCGGAAAATGAAAGTTTCCGTGTGTTTATATATATTCCCATTATACGAGGGTTATAATGGAATTAAAGGGGATAAAGGGTTATGGGTTAAGTCTGCATTAACCAAAGTTAACAACGAAGAGTATATATATTATATAGATGCGATAATAACACGAACCCGCAGCTCCATTATAAATTGCCCTAATTTAATATCGCATCCGATGTGTCGCTAGTCTCAAAGGGCTGTCACCCCCGAAACTTTTGATTGCGATATATAGTTGCGGACCTTGTGGTCCTATTATATCATGCCCTAATGATATATAGCGTCCACCATATCGGGAGTTATGTATTGCAGTGTTTTAAGCCTTGCAGTGTTTTAAGCCTTGTCACGTTAAAACTACAATAGCGATATATATACGGACCTGACTGGACCATTGCAATATGACTTAATATATTATCGCATACATCGCATATCGCAAGCCTCTTGTAAAGCCTTGCCATATTGAAATCGCCAATTGTGATATATATATATATATATATATATATATATATATATATATATATGGACCCGACGGAGGTATTAAAAACAATTTGTAATCATATTGCGTCCACCGCATCGGAGGTTATGCATCACAAGTTATAAAGGGATGGAACACTATGAACTACGATTGTGATATATATATATATATATATATGGACCCGAATCAATGTCAACCATCGGATCAAATAAAAGGAGATCAACAGTGGAGATCGAGCGAATTGGTTGGTGATTAGGATAAGTGACAACCATTAGATCGAGCGCTAGGTTGATGGTCGCGATTTAAATGCTAATTGAGGAAGTGAAGGGCTGATCAGAGATCTGAGAAAGGAAGGAGTAGCGCTGCGAAGGTGTCTTTGATGTGTGGACCTGACGATATATATATGTCTGGGTGTATAAATATTTGAAGTCCGGCTAAGTGTTTCAAAGCGGGGTTTTCTGTGTATTCCATGTGTATCCCTGTATTCTGATATGTTGTGTGGTCCCAGGTTTAAAGTCTTAAGGCCTTGTCATATTAAAGCTCCAATTCCGATTGCAATATTATTAATATATATTATATGAATGTCATAAAAGGGGGCCTCTTTGATATTTTCTTTAATATGCAACATTATTGTAATTCGGCCTCTCTTCCACATTAACGTGTCCTCCATGTGTTGATGGATTTGAAGAGACAGAGGAAGCCAGAGATTGAGCACAAAGGAAGTTGAAAGATCAAGTGAGCATTGAGGAAGCCAAAGGTTAGGGGTATCAGGAATATAAAACAGAGAACAAGGAAAGTTTAGAGGTTGGAAAAACTAGAAGAAACAGAGGAAGCCGAAGGTCCAGCAGGACAAGAGGAAGTCGAAGGTCCAACAGGATAGAAGGAAGCTGACGGACGAGAAACTCTGTTGATCAGGCTAACCTGTGAAAGGCTCAGACCAGCGATGAATTAATCAAAGCTTAGTGCAGCTAATAGTAGACTCACTAAAGTTGTGTGGAGACATTATCAGAGATCATGATGGCTATTGCAGACTCTGTGTGGACAGTATGAAGAGTTGTATAGACTTCTTCATATGAAGACTGATTGCCATTGATGTTGTAGCATGGAGACTACAGTGAAGCTGTAAACAAACAGAACTCAGTAAAGAAGAGTTCTGAGAGCAGAACATTACTATCAAACATGCCTTGACAAGAGGGTTGGAGCCCTTGGGGTTGGTGCCTCATAAGTTTGAAGGATTGGTGTCTTTGGAGTTGGTGCTCCTATATCCAATGTTGGTGTCTTGACAAAACAAATCCAGACAGTTTGCAGCAGAGGGTTGGAGCCCTTGAGGTTGGTGCCTCAAAACTAGAAGGATTGGGAGTTGGTGCTCCTAAGTCCAAGGTTGGTGCCTTGACAAAACAGAGTTGGTGCTCTAGAGGTTGGAGCCTCACAAAAGTCCAAGTTGGTGCTTGGAAACAGATTGGAATCATATATATATATTGTATCTATTTTATTACAAAGATTATATTAATAAAAGCATTTATTCTTATTGTTCATCTTTTGTTTTGAATATAAATGTTTTAACTGGTAAAAATAACAATTGAAAAGAAATATTGATTCATCCCCCCTCTCAGTGTTTCCAAAAATTGGTATCAGAACTAGGTTCTTCACTCAAAGCCTAACAACTTGAAGGTTGATCTTTAGAACACAAATGGCGAAGTCAAGGAAGAAAGTCTCCAATCCTCCTAAGGATGTGTCTCCCTCTACCACTAAAATAGAAGACAATCAATTTGAGAAGGCTCCATGGTTCAATGGAAACTTTAATATCTGGGAAGCAAGAATAAGGAATTTCTTAAAGACTCAAGGCAATGAAATCTGGAAATCAGTGATTGTTGATAGCATAATGGATGGAAAATCCAAGGAGTGCAATGAAAAAGCAATGAAGGCAATCTTGAATGAGCTACTTGATTCTATAAAGAACAATTTAGGAAAATGTTCGTCAGCAAAGGGTATATGGGACAAACTCCATGACCTTCACTCAAAAGGAGCATTGACCATGACCATCAATCAAGAAGATGATGCAACTAAAGAAGAAAATCCAGAACCCATCATAGAAGCTGAAAGTGAGAATGATGACATCAAGTCTAAAGAAGACCTAGAAGATGAAGAGAATGAGAAAGATTTTGTAGAAGATCTCCTCGCTCAACTTATGGCTGCCGTGGAAGAGATTATCAATTTGAAAAAGGAAAACGAGGAACTTGAGAAGAAAGCACTAGTTGGTGACCAAGACCAAACAAGGAAGAAAGTTGACCTTGTCAAGCTTCAAGTACAAGAAAGGGATGAAGAGCTTACCAAGCTTAAGTAGGAATTTCATCAAAGCAAAAGAAAGCAGCATGAAGAAGTCATATCCATGACAAATCAATTGGATAAAGCAAAGAAACGGGAAGACACCTTGTCAAGTCAACTTGAACAAAGACACAAGAGCTTGAAAAAACTTGAAGAAGAGATTGGTCAGTACAAGGTAGAGGTATTCTCTCTCAAATCTCAACTACAAGAAGCAAGAAATTTGGCACAAGAAGCTGAGAAGACAATGGAAGCATTGGAAATCATAGAAGAACAGGTTGATGAAGCAGAAAAGGAGAGAAACACCATGATATGTCAACTAAAAGCAAAGGATGAAGAAATTTTCAAATTAAAATCTAACATCAAACTTCTCAAGGCCGAAACATGTAAAGCTACAAGGATCAAGGAAGAAATGGAGAGCAGTCTAGCAAAGGAAAATGAAGAAATATTCAAAATGAAGTCAGAGATCATCTCCCTTAAAATATAAGCAAATGAAGCTGCTCATATCAAGGAAGAAACTAAGAAACAACTTGTTAAGAAGAATAATGAGTGTGAAAGATTGGAAGAAGAGATTGTCTTCCTCAGGAAAAAGGTTGAAGGGATGAACAAAAACTTGAAGAGATCTCAAGCCTTGGATGACATGCTCAGCCATCAAAGATGTCCATTTGATCAATCAGGTCTTGGGTATGTAGGTGAATCCTCAAACAAGAATTGATAATGCTTCAAACAAAAGGGATGTGAAGAAGCCAGAAAGAAATGGTGATGCTCCCAGTTCTAGCAAAGGCAAGGAGAAAAAACAAAGCAACAATGGAAGAAACCGTTCTCCAAGAAGAAATGTAGATAATGTCAAGGATTCTAGAAGTAACTGTTATCATCAAAGAACCTCAAGATAGAAAGACTTCAGAAGTACATCAAGGAAATATCCATCTCCCAGGTACCAAAGTTTATTTCTTGGTTATTGTTATTCTTGTACAAACTTTGGTCACATGGCAAAAGATTGTAAAGCATATCATAAAGATAGATGTTATGGTCCCCAACCATATCATAAAGATAGATATTATGGTCCCCAACAATCTCCAAGGAACAATTTTGCAGGAAGAAATCATGAATTCTTATTCATGAACAATGTAGAATGCTTCAATTGTCATAACATTGGTCATATGGCACGTGATCGTAACTTAACTTGGACTCTTACACAAGCTAGAACCATGCAAAAGAAGAAAGTTACACAAGTATGGAGAAGGAAGCAAATACAATCTGAAAGTCCCTTGAACTCCCCAGCCAACAACACATGTTATTGACCTGATTTTTGACAATCTAAGCATTTGATGGGAAGACTCTGCCAAAAGAGATGATGCATACAGTTAGGGGGAGCCTGTGATTCTTGATCATTATTGTAGAAGATATTAGTGAAAGGGTCCTTATGAAATCCTTATTGAGCTATATTAACAATCATTCTTTGATAAAGATCATCTCTCAGGAGCACTCCATTGAAGAATTGATCTCTTAACTATTCTTTTAACTATTGTTGAAGATGTTTTCCACTTGATCACTAAGTAGTAATTGGAGCAACAAAGAAGGTCATCTAATACTAGAGAAATAGAGCAAATAACTATGGTGTTGATATTACAGATGTTAAATGTTTCAAATCAGGGATTTGATGTGAGAACAGGTAGATTATGGATAGAAATAGAGGCAACCTTCAAACAAACAAATATATCTTGGAATGAATCATGAAGCAAGAGCAATTGGCAGCATCTAACAAAACTGAATCATTGCAAAAAGATGCCAATCAGTAAAAAGAATTTAAAAGACAGTCACAGATTGGATATCAAAATTTGCTTGTGGAGATAACTTTCAAAGATTTTTTTTAAGAACACAAGGAAAATATGGCTCATCAAAATACTATAGAAAGAAGAATGTTGTGTAGTCGAATATAGCTCAGTAACTTAAGGAGAAGCATATAAATACAAAGGAACTATGATCTAAAGAGAGATAGCAAGAAAGACAATTTCAATGGCATTTTCTCTTGATTCGGACTATGAAGGCCTCTTAATTCTAACTGTGGAGACAACAGAATATGGATTGAAGCATAAAAACCTGGACTTGATCATTTGGTGTGTGTCTATTTTCAATCTGTTTGAAAGCATTAAAGTGGAGCATCCTTAAGCATTGTTGAAGCCATGATGAAGTAGTTCTGAGACATGAAGAGGGGATAATGTGTTAATTGATGATAAAGCATCAATCCCTCTATCTTGAGTAAAAAGAAGAGCACTATTACAGGGGGAGTAACATACTCATGAAGATCTACTATTCATAAATAACAGAAGCAGTTTGATAGGGGGAGTCCCTGAGCACTCCTTTGCCATTGATGTCAAAGGGGGAGAGAAGAAGAATATTGCCATCAATAACAAAAGGGGAGATTGTTGACCTAGATTGTCATTGATGTCAATATGGAAATATTCTGGATGAGTAAACAATGATGTGAAGCCAAGGAGATGTACAACAGATTTGTGAAGAAACAGCAGCAAGAAGCCATGAGGAGAAAGTTAGAAACCAGAGGAAAGCCAAGACAATCAAGCCATTGGAGAGAATATTGGAAGTCATAGGAGCTATCAGAACAGAGCTATCAAAGAAGAGAAGAGGTATTGGAGCGGTATCGAAAGCCATCAAGGAAGCCATCAAAAGAGGAACACACATCAGGAGGAGAAGCCAACAGAAGAGCAGTTAACAGAGGAGCCATATTCATGCATCAGGAGGAAAAGCCAGTGGAAGAGCAGTTAATAGAGGAGACATGTCATGCGATATCAGAGGAATATCAGAGAAGAGCTATTGGAGCAGTGCATCGGAAGCCATCACGGAGTCATATCAGACCAAAAAAGAGTGGAGGAGTATATATTGGATTAAATTATATAACCACATATATCGGGTTAATGTATATAATATCGGGTTAAAGTTAAAGTGAATGCACGTGGTTATATTCCAAAAGGTGGATTTTGTAATAGTGGTAGTGGTTTTTGGGCAGACGTTAGGCGGTAAGTGGTATTTAGAGGAGAGTTCCCAATTCCATTAACCGAACGACACATAGCACAAGGGTGGAGAGAGAAAACCACTTTTTCAGGTGGTTATTTCCCTTGCAAATTGCTCACCCGAAATTCATGCAAGTCATTGGATCTAGCGTGGGTTAATCTATAGTGGAGAATGAGCTTGATAAAGGTAAGCATCGATAAACGCGCCAAGGCTATGGAGAAACGGAAAATGCAAGTTCCCGTGTGTTTGTGTATATTCCCATTATACAAGGGTTATAATAGAATTAAAGGGGATAAAGGGTTATGGGTTAAGTCCGCACTAACCGAAGTTAAGAACGGAGGAGTATATATATTATATAGATGCGATAATAACACGGACCCGTGGCTCCATTATAAACCACCCTAATGTAATATCGCATCCACTGTGTCGCTAGTCTCAAAGGGTTGTCACCCCCAAAACCTCTGATTTCGATATACAGTTGTAGACCCAATGGTCCTATTATATCGCGCCCTAATGATATAGTGCGTCTGCCATATTGGGAGTTATGTATCACAGTGTTTAAGCCTTGTCACGTTAAAACGACGATAGCGATATATATACGGACCCAACTAGGCCATTGCAATATGACTTAATATATTATCGCATCCGTATATATATATATCTATATAGACCCGATTGAGGTATTAAAAAAGTTTATAATCATATCGCATTCGTCGTATCGGAGGTTATGCATCGCAAGTAATAAAGGGATGGCACACTATAAACTGCGATTGCGATATATATATATATATATATATATATATGGACCCAAAATCAATGTCAACTGTCAGATCAAATAAAATGAGATCAACGGTGGAGACCGAGTGAATTGGTTGGTGATCAGGATAAGCGACAACCGTCGGATCGAGCGCCAGATCAATGGTCACAATTTAAATGCTAATCACAGAGGTGAAGGGTTGATCGGAGATTGGAGAAAGGAAGGAGTAGCACTGCGGAGGTGTATTTGATGTGCGGACCCGATGATATATATATGTCCGAGTGTATAAATATTTGAAATTTGGCTAAGTGTTTCAAAGTGGGGTTTTTCGTGTCTTCCATGTGTATCCTTGTATTCCGATATGTTGTGTGGTCCCGAGTTTAAAGTATTAAGGCCTTCTCATATTAAAGCTCTGATTGCGATTGCGGGATTATTAATATATATTGTATGAATATTATGAAAAGGGGCCTCTGATATTTTCTTTAATATGCAACATTATTGTAATTCAGCCTCTCTTCCACATTAATGTGTCCTGTGTATATTGATGTATTTGAAGAGATAGAGGAATCCGGAGAGTGAGAGCAAAGGAAGCTGAAAGATCAAGCGAGCATTGAGGAAGCCAAAGGTCAGGGGTATTAGGAATATAAAACAGAGAACAAGGAAAGTTTAGAGGTTGGAAAAATTGGAAGAAATAGAGGCAGCGGTAGGTCCAATAGGACAGGGGGAAGCCGAAAGTCCAGCAGGACAAGAGGAAGTCGAAGGTCCAGTAAGACAGGAGGAAGCCGACGGATGAGCAACTATGTTGATCGGGCTAACCTGTGAAAGGCTCAGACCAACGATGAATTAATCAGAGCTTAGTGCAGCTAATAGTAGACTCACTATAGATGTGTGGAGACATTATCAGAGATCATGATGGCTATTGCAAACTCTGTGTGGACAGTATGAAGAGTTGTATAGACTTATTCATATGAAGACTGATTGCCATTGATGTTGTAGCATGGAGACTACAGTGAAGCTGTAAACAGACATAACTCAGTAAAGAAGAGTTCTGAGAGCAGAACATTACTATCAAACATGCCTTGACAAGAGGGTTGGAGCCCTTGAGGTTGGTGCCTCAGAATTTTGAACGATTGGTGTCCTTGGAGTTGGTGCTCCTATATCCAAGGTTGGTGCCTCGACAAAACAGATCCAGACAGTTTGTAACAGAGGGTTGGAGCCCTTGAGGTTTGTGCCTCAGAACTGGAAGGATGGTGTCCTGGGAGTTGGTGCTCCTAAGTCCAAGGTTGGTTCCTTAACAAAACAGAGTTGGTGCTCTGGAGGTTGAAGCCTCATAAAAGTCCAAGTTGGTGCTTGGCAAGAGATTGGAATCATATATATATTGTATCTATTTTATTGCAAGACTATATTAATAAAATCATTTATTCTTGTTGTTCATCTTGTGTTTTGAATATAAATGTTTTAATTGGTAAAAATAAAAATTGAAAAGAAATACTGGTTCACCCCCCCTCTCAGTATTTCCAACATTTCTAAGGAGGTAAGTAGTTTCTTGCGCGCCCTCAAGGTCATAAGAGGAATTTTGAAATCACGTGATTAGCCTTACTACGCGACACGTAGCACGAGAAAACCACTTTTCTCATGTGCTCTTGGGCAGATAACGGTTGTGCAAGAATTTGCGCGATATTGTGCGATAGCCGTTGGATCAGGTGGGGTTGATCAACTGTGGAGATCGGCCAAGCTAGTTGGCAATTGTGTGAAGCGATAGTTGTTGGATCAAGTGAGGCAGATCGATGGTGGGGTTTTAAACCACATGAAGTGCTGAGGTGACAAGATAGCCGTCAAATCAAGCGAGGCAGATCGACGGTGAGGACTTAAAGCACAAAAAGTAAGCGACAGTTGGAAAAACTAATGGATCGGATGATGATTGGGAAGGTTTGTTGTGGATCGAACAATGAGGAAATGATGCATGAAGAACATGTTGAAGGAGGTTTCAAAGGGAAAATGACAAAAAAACACAGTGAGGTGAACGAGTAACTGCATCAAATGACAAACTCCATAGCTCATGCGAGAACCAGAAACCTGTGTTTTTGGGGTTGTTGAAGGGTCTATTCCTCAAGTCATGGTCCCAGAGGGAGGAGATCAGGCCGAGACACCTGCGCACAACCTTATGGCGATCTTTTTCTCCTAGCTAACTTGTAAACTGAAAGAAGGCACAAATGGAAGTAAACTACATCAAATGCAACTAGTGAAGCAAATGAACAGAAAAACCATGAATAATTTACGCTATACTGTTGTGATGAAAATGAAGCTACTTAAGCAAATAAAACAGAAAACCATGAATCTACTTAAGCAAATGAACAAAATAGAAATCTATGCTACTTAAGCAAATGAACAAAACCAGAAATCTATGTTAGCATACATGTACAATAAAGAGGAGCTTTGGCTGCTCGGGTTGGGCACTAACCCAAGAGCTTCAGCCCTCTGAGTTAACTCAGAGCTGACCTAAACATAACTCATTCTCATTATGAAAATCATGGATTATAGAACAACCGTCACAAGTCTCTTGCAGCTCAGAAATAAAGTAGAGTTTTACAATGAAAGTCTGAATCCTATTGAGGTCCTAAGCCTCTCTATGTATACATCTAAAGTCTCTAACAACTTCCTTCCAATTAGGGAGGCTTGGCTCCCAACTCAAGAAAGATTGGTTTCTGTCCCTTTCACTTGCTCGGCTATCTTCTAGTCTTCAAAGTGATGGTTGTTTGCACTCCGATCTGATGGAGGAATATTTGAATGGAGGGGTAGTAAATGAGGACGATTTACCTCCTATAATTACTCTCTTTTTTCCCATTCAAGTTTTTACCGAGGTCTTTGCCACAGTTCCTTTCTTTTACCCATTATTCCTTTGTTCCTGAATTTTTCCTTGCATGTATCCTTTATTCCTGCATTATATGCATATTAGACCACAAAGCAAAATATCCAACTCTAACTCATCTCATAAACAAAATATAATCAAAAGTATGCAATAAGTTGTGAGAATAGTTGGTTTGACTAAGCTAAGAGGTGCATTAAGGCTAATTAAGGCCCATATAATTACCCAATGATGAGGCTCATCAATGATACAGGTAGATTCACCTTTTTCAACAATGATTCAGTGAATGAGGTGATTCAAAGCATTTACTTGGATCAAGAATTCTAACTGTGCTGGTAATTGTGGTATATAAACTGCATGGTTAAAAACTACGAGATTGGAATTTGTTGGAACAATTCCACCAATTGCTGACAATAAAGCATGCTTTTAGGAGGGACAATTTTGAAGCACCTCAAGCGTCGACATAGCAGAAGGTGACTGAGCCAAATCTTCTGCTATGTTATAATTTTGCGCAGCTCAATCTCGAGGGTTGAATGTAGATTTATGAACAACTCCCTTAGGTGGTTTTATTGTTAACTCTGGTGCAATGGGTGGTGGAATGGAGTTAGATGAAGTCGAAGTTGAAGTATTGGGTTGATCTATAGCCTGGTTATTCGATGATGATGGTGGATTACCATAATATTTACTTCGTGTAGTCACCAAAACATCAGTCTTAGGCTTAGTGGCGGATAGCATAAGTACTTGTGAAGTGCAAGCATGATCTATAGCAACCAAATGAGTCTCTGGGTTTGGAAAAGGGTATGTTAACGCAGTGGATGTACTAGAAGTCTTAAGAAGTTTTGAGACTTCAGAGCGGTGAGTACAATCTCGTGTAAAGTGCTTCTCGTTACAAATTAAACATGGGTAATGAGGTTTCCTAGCCGGAGAAGAGGAATCAGATGGTTTCTCTTGAGGGGGAGAATTTTGTTTCTTTTTGGTTTTCCCCTTTTTCTTACTTCCAGGTTTCTTTTAATTTTTACCTTTGTCAGATGACACGACATTTATTTTGGAAGCAAGTGTATTATCAGGTGTGTTAGAGGTTTGATTTGAAATAGCAAGCGTTTCATTAGATGGCCTACTTGTTGTTTGAGTGCTTGAAGAACCTATCACACCATCACTGACATGAGATTCCTTACTGGATGGAGGTGGTGGAACAATAAAAGCTGGTCTAGGTGCATTTGGAATCTTATCATAGAGTGTGCTAGATTGGGTGTAAATCAAGTCTAAGTATTGGGCATGAGAAATTACTTGCTCTTTAGTAACAACTCCTCCTTTAGCCACATCCTCGGTGATAGATGGAAACAAGGATTTAATAAACCACTCAACTAAAAGTTGATTAGGAACAAAAGTTTTGACCATTCGACGACGACGATGCCACTCATGAATATGATCAGAAATGTGAGTAGCAGTGGTCTGTTTAAAGTTGGTCAACAGTTCCGTTCCAGTTTCATATCTGATGGGTAACTGGAAATGGGTTAAAAATGTAGTGGCTAAGGCTGTGAAGTTGTCAAATGAAGCTCGTGGTAATTCAATATACCACTTTGCAACCAGACCAGTGAGCGTTCGCTGGAAAAGACGTAGTCTTACTGAATCATCATTTAGGGAGTTGGATGAACACCATAAATGAAAAGTCATAACGTGATTGGATGGATCTTCTCCAGGGTTTCCATTGAACTTAGGAATATCAGAAGGCAATTTGTGTGGAATCACCGACCACCAAGTTGAATAAAGAATGGGATCATTGGTAAGCTGATTTAAATCCGGTAATTCAAGTGTTGCGACAAAAGGCAACTGTCGGTTTAGGTTGGGTTGAACATAACTAGGGTAAGATGGAATTGCCTGGGAAATAGGCCTTTGCATACTAGCATAAGGAATATGTTGCTTGTAACCTTGATAGGGGTAGGTTTGTTGAGCATATCAAGTATAAGGTTGTTGTTGGGAACCAAGATAAATTTTTTGTTGACCAAAACTAGCATAGGCTTGTTGACTAGAACCTGGGTAAGTTTGCTTTTGACCAAACCCAGCATAGGCTTGTTGACCAAGTCCAAGATAAGTTTGGTACTGTTGGAATTGTTGTTGTTGGTATTGTGGTTGCCATGGTTTTTAATACAACAATTGTTTCCCACCAGCGTAAGTTTGACCTTGTTGTGGATAAATTGGACCAGTATAGGTCTGAGTCATCCTAGTTAATGGTAAACTGGCCTAAGGTTGCTCGATTCTAGACACAAACGATTGTTGTAAAATGGCCTGAGAACACTGAGTCTGTGACCTGAATCTTCAGGATAAGAGGCTTAAGGATCAGCTTGCAAAGGTTGAGATACAATCATATGAGCTTGCGACTGTGGTAAATTCGTAACAATAAGCATAGTAGGGATGGATGAAATAGGTTTTATTAGTTGCGATGGATACACAAGCCTTGGTTGAACAAGCATTGTAGGCTGCCATTGACAAACAGTGATTTCAGAATAAGTTGGACCTAAAGATGACGATATACTGCCATATGGTGGCCCTCCAGAGTATGGAGAATAAGAAGATTAGGCATATTGTTCTCCACATGGAGGTAATCCAATGTTAAGTGGACACATTGGATGGTAACTAAATGGACCATCCTAATATTAACTTGATGGATCAAACTGTTCAGTATCCGTAAGTGAAGAACCAGGTAAAATTCCTGTGGACGATATGGGTGAACACCATGGACTAGAAGAAACACTAAAGTGAGTTCCAGATAATGATTGGTAACCCAGTGGTATGGACGGACCACCATACAGATGTGACTCAGGTGTTGTGGTAAACATCGAAGAAGTAGCGACAATAGATGTTGTCGCAGCTGTAACATATGATACAGTCTGGAATTTTGTTTCAACCATAGTCAAATGACCCAATAAATGTCCTAATGAATCTAAAAGAGTTTGAAAGTAAACAGGATCAAGAGGAGCAGTATAAGTTAACTGAGGAAAAGAAGGATAAAGATAAAGCCCTGGTCCAAAACAAGTTGGAGTTCTAGGTGAAGTTTCTTCTTCAAATTCATCTTTGATAGCAATCAAATCGGGTGGAAGGATTTCACCATCAGGTCCGTAATTATTTTCCGGTGTTTGACTCTATGGTAAAGTAGAAGTCTCAACAGTTAGAGATGTCTGAGGATAAACTGATCGATCGTCTTCTGGTACGGGAACAACTTTTGGTTGTTCAACTTCAGGATCCAAGTGTTCTGGTAAAAGAACAACGGGTTCAAGATGAATTATTGAACAAATTCTGGTTCAGAAGTAACTTCTTGTTGAACTATGATAGGTTTGGGATCAACTTTCGATTGAACAAATTCAAGTTCAAAAGTAATTTCTTGTTGAACAACTTTGGGTTGAGGATCAACTTCTTGTTGGACAACTTCAGTTACCATTTCACTAAGTTCACTTTTAGTGCTCTTGGGTAATTGTAAATGTTCCACTTCAGTAGCAAATAAACCAGTAATAGGAGTAACTAGAATCGCAATATGTACCGGTATAGGTGACTCTAGTAAATTAGATGAAGAAACAGAAGTTTGTGATGTACTGGACTCAGTTAAACGAGACCGCTTTCGCCAACTAGGTGTATCTTCAGGTGGTAAAGGTGGTTTACTCGCTATCCTACACAAATGACAGGGTAAAGGTTGATTTTATTCCACGATTACTGATTAATTTTATTATAAAAAGAAATAAACAAAAAGAGGGTAATCTAGGCAAAAGAATTATCAACTAACTGTGAACTGCAATATACCGCCTCGGAGGAGCCAAGGACTTAATATACATGCAGGTAATCTTCTTGAATGTTGTTTTCGGTGTATCAGAATATACAAGGCAACCGACTCGGTTACCTATGGATGGATAGCAACCTAACATAGTCCTCCCAAATATACCCAAAATTACATGGAGGCCCAATCCGTGTTAGCGTTGTCTAATGTGAAACCGCATAGTGAGAGAATTCCCTTATACTTTTCATACTATAACACCACCCGATATGCCCGAAAGTACGTGGATGAGCTACGATATACTTACGTACATGGAATGAGGTATCACACTCGGAATGTATTGCATACCATTAGCAACAGCTGCTATGTTTAACGACGCCGGAACATGTCTCTAGCCTAGACCTCTAAATATTATGCGTTAAGTTACAATGCTCCATTAGGTTAATTGAGATAAATTTTAGTTGATCTTGTTTAAAAGTTTGCTTTTCAAGTTCACCACGTGATGTTTCTGAAACTCCTAGAATGCAATTAAGATGGGAAACATTCTTTTCATTTGATTTAAACAATGAAAATTGTAACTAAAAGGGATAGAACAATCAAAATCTTTAAACAAAGAGCATAGAGCACATCTAATGCAACTTTCCCTATACCATTCCTACAAGCACACACAAACTTCTAAATGCATTATGCATGTTTTTCTTTTCATTCCTTTAATGTTTAGATGAACATAAAGAAACTAAATGCACAAACAATCAATCAATGCTTTTCACAAGAAATGAAGACTTTATGATAATTTCTTTTTTAGAAAAGTAAAAACTAATTAATGTAAGCTAACTTTGGGAATGATTCGACAATGATAAAGAAAACATAAAGAAATATTGAACAAACAAAGCCAAAGTGGGCATGGAAAAGAAATGCTAATTTGGACTTCAGGGACAGAGAAACATTGACCATTCAGCAAACAAGATGTGAAACAGTTTGGAAAAAATCAAGCAAAAAGATGGGTTTTTGGCTTGACAGGGACCAACACAGCCCTGAGTGGGAGACAGTGCATTGCAAAGCACTGTCTCTAGGCTAAGGCTACTCTGCAGAGCACTGTGTCAAGAAAAACAGTGCGTTGATGCCATAGAGCACTATCAGCACACAAATAAGCACACATTTTGACCAAACAAGCTTCAAAATGACTGAATATAGGTAAATGAACTCAAGCAAAGTCTACTAGTTCTAGTAAGACAAGGGATAACTACCAGGAATGATGGTCATTCCCCAGTGGAGTCGTCAATTTTTTATATAGAATTTATACCTATGGATAAGTATATCTTCCCTAAGTGGGTAGTTACACTTAGAACAACTGAAGTAAAGATGTTTAACATTTTCCTACAATAAAAAGATAAGATAAAAGAACCTACTTGTGATCCTTTGCTTCCTTTGATCTCCTTTGAGTTGCTCCCATTGCTTCTGCTCAAACTGAATTCGCTCAATTGGTACCTGCCAACATAAACAGAAGACGACAACAATCAAAGCATATGATCTATTTATTGTAAACAAATGGAATTGACAACATTTGAACATACATTCATCATAGATATAGACAAAAGTATTGGAAAAGGAACAAACAACTTTATTGATTGATAGAAGGAGAAGTTACACCCAATGTGGTTCGATCTCGTGTCACTCATCCAACTTAGTCCAAGCCCTCATCACACCAATAACAACATCAATCCAGTAGCATAACATTACTTGACAATGATTTCAAGTCTCTAAACCAACAATATTTCTCTATAATATCCAAGCTTCATTGGCTCTATGAGGGGAGGCCAATTTATAGATGAATGCAAGTGGTTTTGTCATTAATATGGCATTGAACTGTTTTCCATAATTGGATGAATTAGTTTCCATGTTCAAAGGGATGAGAGGATATAGGATTAGATGATCCAAGGCTATCCTAATTCGAGCTCATCTTGATAGGATAGGAGTTTGGTTCCTTCTAGAAAGCTATAGAAAGGAGGAATATACTCAGGATCCAATGAAAATTTCGAGGATTCTCACCCAGCGTAGGCTTGAGTGGGCTTAGGTGCTCTTCCGTGCAGCCTTGAATAGGGCTACCTGCTCTGCATAGTACTTACCCCTGACCAGGGGTGCACTGGTGACCCAAGGAAGCACTTCAGTAGGGTTTGAAGTCAGGAAACTCTCATGTATGAAAGCACTCAATGAGGTGGGATGTCTAGGGCATGTAGCAACTAAATTAGGGTTTGATAGACCTTGTTTACACTAATTTGATTGTCAGGAGTGATGTGCCCAAATAGACTTGTAACAATATGTGCCCTGAATTAGACGGGCTCAAAACTCTTTTGCATGCCCCAAAAGCGTTAGTGAACCCTTGTTTGTTGGACATCGGATAAACAAATGCTCTCGTGTGTTTCGTGACATGGACTAACCACATCTCATGGATCCTTATCTCTAGTGATGCGATTGTTGACTAACACTTCAGGGTTTTGTTCTAATGACAATCGTGATTCCCAACAAGTGGTATCAGAATGTAGGTCACGAGTTCGATACACACCTGACTCACACTGGGGGGGGGGAGATTGTTAGACATTAGATAAACCAACTCTCCCTATCTATTCCACGACATGGGCTAACCACCTCTTGTGGATCCTTCTCTTCGGTGATGCGATCATTGACTAACACATGCAGGTTGTAGTCTAACGGAAATCGTGATTCTCAACATCCTCCCCCTACTAGAGAAAAGAGAACACCCACACATTATAAGGCATTGCGCACCAACTACGCATGCACCATATGCAGATAATACAGAAATTACACTCATCATTTCCCTGAAATCCCTTTATATCAATATGTGTTAGGCACACCCACCCAAGCTAATACCCAATTATTACCAATAGAGGATGGGTTTGAAACCATTTTTTATGTCATGAGGGAATAATCTTCTTGCTCCTATACCTCTTTTGGTCCCTCAAACTCCCACCATGATCAGAGGCAACTTAGATCAATGATACCCCAACATACATCCACATGTACTTTATGCGACGAATTAGATCATTTGATCAACCATTGTCCTAAATTAAGGGCATTCAACTGATTGTATCTAGTTACTCGTGTTTCCCAAAGCACCAGACCCAAGCACAAACGTCACACTTGCTAGATTTGTTCAGGAAATCATCACGTGCGACACTGCCCTCGTCTTTCTTGATTCCACTATATGTTGGGATTCATATGGCGATTCATCGCTAAGAATTCTAATCTAGTCGGATTAGATGCCGAAACATCGGATCACACCACACCACAAGGGAATGAAGCATCTAGGTCCATATTATGTGTGTTTGAGGAAAAAAGGTCCCCATCATTTCAGTCAGGCCCCTATCAACACATCTCCTCTCACCATCATCATCAAGTGTGACACTGCCCTCATCTTTCCTGATTCCACTATATGTTGGGATTCATATGGCGATTCATCGCTAAGAATTCTAATTTAGTCGGATTAGATGCCGAACCATTGGATCACACCACACCACAAGGGAATGAAGCATCTAGGTCCATATTATGTGTGTTTGAGGAAAAAAGGTCGCCATCATTTCATCTAGGCCCCTATCAACACATCTCCTCTCACCATCATCGATCTAGATTAGGAAAAAAATGATCTAAGGTCACTCGGACAAAAATATCACCCCTCACATGTGCCCTATGCAATAGAGCCAACCACCTAATAAATCAATGTCATGAATTGGGTAAGCTTAAATACATCTTTTGCTTAGTGGTCCAAATTCCACAAATCCATCTCTCTAATAAATAAAAACTCACATGTTGTTATTGTGGCATCTACTCTCAACCACATCATATGAAGAATTTTCAATACCTTCCACGTTTTCACGCAGCGAGAGCAGCGTTGAGGCAAATCCACACTAGGAAGTCGTGTCACGCTAATACTAAGACCCAAAGGTGGCAAGAATCATAGGATACCCCATATCCTGACTCTAACCATGTTTCGTCATCTTATGCTATGAGTAGTACCGACCCACACATTGTCTACTCAATTAGTACTAGCCCTACATGCAACATTTGTACTAGTGATTCTCATAGTGCAGAATCATGTCATATGTTACAAACATTTCGACATCTTAGGATTTAGTGTTAACCTCCTATTGGAGAAGAAACCTTTTCTCCTTTTACACCAACAATGTTGCAAGAACTCCCTCCCACTCATTATAACCCAACCATTACGGAAATTCTTCCACCACCTAATGCTAATGACATGCAACATCACATAAAATTCATCTCCTCATCCGTAGGAACAATGATTCATGTTGTATGCTCATCACTTTTTAGCGTTGATACCGCTAAACCTACCACACTAGTTGTAGCACCACCGATGATGCAGACCCATCCCATCTGCACTTTTTCAACTTCGCTTGGTTCTACGACATCAACCACCGAATAATATTCTTGCTTGTCAACCAGCACTACTAGGCCCAAACTCCCTCCTCATGGCCTCGCACAATCTAATTCAACTTTAGATAATCATTTTCACTTAGATGAAGATATTCTAGAGGCCATGACAGAACCTAAATTTCCATGGGACATCATGCACCTTTTCCACCTGAAAAAACATTTGTTCCTTCTAACACACTAACCCACAATATTAGCGCCATAGAATCTAAAGAATTCCTATCATCAGGAAGAGTAAATTGGTTCAAAAATCCCATCGCAACCCCTGATGCATTTGAGGAAGGGAATATGTCAAATATTTCACCAACCATCAAGGTAAATCTTTCAAACAAACTTGGAAAGTCGAAGAAATCTCACTAGGGGCGGCATGCTCCCAAAATAAGGTGGCCTCATACAAAGCCCTATTTCAAGAATATAGGGATATGTTTGCATGGACTCACTTGAAAATGCTAGGCATTAGTCCCACCATTGTGGAGCACCATATTGACACCTCGCCTAATGCCCACTCCATTAAGAAAAAGTAATGTTAGCTCCACTTGTTTAGATAACCCACCAAGTGCGCCTTCCTGTGTTTTTAGTACATCCTTCTTTCCAGTTTGAATATTTTTATAAATGGATGTTTTCACTTGGGGTATTGGCTTTCAAAGTTGCAAGATATGACACCTTCACAACAAGCTCATTCCCCCGGTAGAAATTGACAATCAAGGTATCGTTTCTACTCAGCATGGTAGGCTTCCTACAAACCTTCGCATATCATGTCATCACTTCTCTGAAGTAAACCATAGGGTTCACAATATAGACCATGCTTAACATCACCTTACACCTACACAAGGTAAGCATCCACGTCATTCGATAGAGCCCAACCTAAATGGATCACCCTAATTCATAGTCCCCTTAATACTATTGGTATCCATGTCCATTTACCCAGGCCCGAGAGCCATCTTATGCACATGTATCAAAGATCAACTTCATACTTCTCCTCTTTGCATCTTGCTTACCTCCCCTACTCTTGGGCCACCATCTTTGATCACATACAAATTGAACCGTGTGCACCACCGCATGCTTCACTAGGCCTACGATCCACCCATATTACAGTAGACCATTTGCGTCATTCCATCCACCTCATCCACACCAACGCTGATACTAACCAAAGGCCCCCCCACCATCTGCACACAACACCTTACCTTCATCATCATGCAGGTCACCTTTTTCAAGGGTCACTCCACTCTATGTATGTACATCCCAAACCACATTTACATTCTTTTGGCAAGTGTACACATATTTTTTAGTAAAATGCTTCCCACCCATATTTTTCATACCTTGTACCCGATGGAAGTCCCTAGTCGCCCTTGGTCGAAGCTCGCACATAATCCACATTCATTCATGCTCTTCATGCCAATCAGAACATACTCATACCTACCCTAGATGTCCTACCAACTCTAGGGCCACTCCCTTAAAAAAAATTGTTTTGATTGTTGCCACTTACATTACAACTCTGACCTCAGGCTAGTTGTCCATATCCATTGATTTTTTTAGCTTTCGTTGTCATGCCTCACTGACCCACCCTATTACAGTCTACTTTCATCTGATATCTTGATTCCCCGAATCGACATTTTCGGGCAGTTGACGCTTCTTTCCTGTCGACTTCAACACCCATATTCTAGGATCAAGGTAGTACCTTGGATACTCCCCCCTTTAAGGGACATCCTCGAGTGGCACAATGGGAATCACTATTTCCCACTGATGTCATTGGTCCCCTTGACATTCGACACCAACACAAGTTTTCATGTCAAGGTGGTACCGTACTTAATGACCGTTGTAGTTATTTCATTTAGTCAAAGACCCACGTATCACTAAGCACCTCATTCAATGGTGCTTACATCGTGATGCAGGGGAGGTACCCAAAGTCGAAGACTCATGCATACCTTATCACCTCACTAAAGCAATGATTCCCCTTTCTTATGCATGTGGGAAACAGATTCATTCTATTTGTTAAGAAACGCCCTTGAAGGCATCAATAGTTATCATCATTAGCCATCAACATGTCAACTACTACAGTATTGACTGGACAAAACCATTCCCTGTCTGATTGTAATAATATGTCACTAGTCATGATAACAAGCATGGGACATGCGCGCCTCGTATAACAACTTTTTATTTTTCACTCAGGTTTTCTTCAGAATATGGTTATCCTTTGTCCTTAGTCAAGGGGTTTCTCTACTCATTTCCATAACAAGTTATTCTCTCTCAAAGAAGGTAATCAAACTCTCAATCAGAACAAAAAAACGTGATGTATTTTGGCTATAGGCTTGATCATAATCTCATACATCAGAGGGAAACTCTTAACACCAGAAAATCGTACACGTTTTTGTATAATCCAAAAGACGCCTAAAGTCATCGAGCAAAATGCACAAGTAAATATTTTCCAGCTAAAGGCATTATGAAGTTCAAAAAATTTAATTTCTCTTAAGGTCCAATGTATATTGAATTAAAAATTGATGACCATGCGGCTTTTCCTTCAATGGTCGCGCGACCGTGCAAATTTTCCTTCGAAAGTTGCATGGTCAAAGAAAAGGATGACCCAGAAAATTCGGGACCACTTCCCACGTTTGGAAGACGATTCCCTGACATGTTCCAATCAAGGACAACAGAATTCGAGTTTCCATGAAGATATTCAACCCTTAATGGAATCATCTTGTCCTACTCATAAGCCATTATTATTCATGAACTAAGAGAGGGAATATGGATTCAAAAATTATATATAAATAGGCCATGGGAGAACCAAAATATGAGATAATGTTATGTTGGCCAAATTTCTATCAGAGAAATCCTACATTTCATTGTTGAAGCAGAAGAAGTAATAGCATTAGTATGTTGGCCATATTGCTTCTAAGCAATCCATCATCCTAGTGAAGGAAGAGTCCACCATTGAGAGAGTCTTCATACTTCTTTGAGAGAGAGGAGAAGCTTGCAAAGAGATTGAGGAAAGGAACCTCCTTGTTGAGGATTTTTTAGCACCATAGCTCAAATAATTCTCTTCAAGTGTTTAGTATTCATCTATTGTATTCATCTTCTACCACCAACAATCAATAAAGGGAGCCTTTTTCCATTATTTTGTTGACTTGTTTTCTTCATTAAGCATTATTTGTGTATTTATCTCTTTATTTTAGTTTATGTTTGTATATGCATTGTTTTCACCATTTGCAGTGCTTTGCTTATCTTAGTCTATTCACTAACAACACCAACTCCATCTGCATTCCTTTGCAGGGAACAACCAACTACTAAGGAGGTGCTTTTGGTACACCATTTCTACAAAAACATTACTACAGAGGCACTCTTTTCCAAGTGTTGGGGAGTAGAATTGACACTTGCTACCAAATGTCCATGTTCCTTGTGAAGTAAATTAATGATGTACAAAAAATGTAGATCTTCATGAAAAACTTGAGGAGTATGAGGCATAATCTGATTGTCTCCAACACCTTTAGCTTGCTTCACTTGAAATGTAGTACCATATACAGTAGAATTAAGGTGAGAAGAGAAAATACATTTGAGGGTCAAAACCTTTAACCTTTTCCATCTCATTTAATTTAAAATTGTCCAAATAAATGGCATTTCATCAATTCCAAAAATATTCTTAACCTTGAACTTTTCTAGTGTAATAGGAAAAGGTATAAATAACCTCTTTCTTTTTCGATGAAAAAGTGCACCGAGGACTTGTATTTTCAACATAATTATACTAGGAAGACTTTTTCAGAAACATAAATTTGAAGAATAAAATGATTTCCTTCAAATCCAAATAGCATAATATACGAAAATTCTTCTTTTATCTAAAAAATAATTTTCCTTTCTAGAAGGCTTGGGGCTTCATCAAAGCACCTACCAACAAATGTACCAACTAGAATTTTTCTACACTTTGACAGAAGGCATTTTTTCACTGGATACAAATGAAATTGGACCTCATGTCTCCAAAGCGATGGATATTATAACTGAACAAGGTCGAGATTAAAATTGGAATGATGTCATCTCGAGAGGCCTTCAAAGAAGTTTAAATTTTGAAATAGCATAAATTATGCATGAACACATGTAAAACTTTATTAACTATATGAAAGTTCCCAGTTGATATGATTTTATGCTAAAATTGTATGGGCCTAGTCAAATATGACTCCCTCATGCACACAATAATGTAGGACATAAAAAAAACTAGGAACAAAGTTGGTGGATTCTTGACAAAGAATTGAGATGAATATACAAGAAAACTCCCTGTGTGGGTTGATAGCATGCATACCTCAATATTTTTTGTGTTAGCCAACTCAACGGTTGAGTTCTTTAAGAACTTCTTTAGAAGATATTTTCCCTGTTTAGAATCTAGGGAAGTTTCTTGAGCATACTAGGGGTTAGAGGAATAAGAGTGTTGGAAGAATCAACAAACTACATATGGCTCTTTTTGGCATTGAACTTATAGTGCACCATGAAACTAATTCCGCGAAGTTAGAAACTACAAGCATGCATCCAATATGCTCAATGCCTAAATTCCATGATTTATGAGTGTTTTTTTCTTCTAATTTAACACTGCCTAAATACCATCTATAAGCAACAAGTCACTGAAAATGAATATGTTGTTTTCTAAGTGTGTTGAAGGTGTCTCTGCAAAAAAAAAATTGCACTATTTTTGGCGTGTCTATTTATTACCTACAACACTTTTTAAATAGATAAATGAATCAACAAGTTGCTAATTTTAGAGATTTGATAAATTTAAGTGTGTTATTAACCCTTTTTGTGTGATTCATACAATGCAGGTGGTTCATGAGGAACAAGTACTATATTTATTTAGAATGATAGCCAAATCCCAATGGGAAATGCTCTTTATTTAATACAAAAAAAATTCAATCATGCCAACAATGTGTTGGCCTTAGCGACTAATGCATATCGAAAGGAGAAAGAGAGAGAATAACAAAAAAAGGGGTGTGATTTGTGAGATGTGAGATGCATGATGAAAATATGTTGTATTGCTATGGAGTTGATCTCACATCTGCATGCAAAATAAACCAATTCTTTAAATGGACGGAAGATCATGTAGGATGAGACTTGTGTGGAAGTGAAAGGCATTGTAGGAGGTAATCAACTCACATACAAATGGAGCTACTAAGTGTAAGCCTATTTGAGAGTTTCATGCAAGGAAAAAAGTGAAGAAAATTCATTTAGCAACAACCCAATTAGAAGCAAAAATGAAAATGCGTGTGCAAATTAGAGAACGAAAGATGTGGGTACCAAATAACTTAAAGGAAAAGAGGTGGCACAACCCATAAACATATAAAAAAGAAGAAGTCTGAGGAAGGAATATTCATGTGGGTTCAAAGCATGTGGGAGAAAAAAAGGTTGGTCAACAAAAAGGACCTACACAGAATAAATATGTATTGAATTGAGAAAAGATAGTATTAAGAGTATTTCTCTACTAAGAGAAAGCATCCCTTATAGCATAACTAAAGGATTAATCACCTAGTCCGTGACCTTTAGTGCTCTTGAATTTATGTTTTTTCCCCTTTCGTATCTCATTTATCTTCCTCTCATGTATATTGAAGGTATTTTAGATTAGGTTGTTGATTAAAAAGAATAGTTACAGACCCTTGGATTCATATATAGCTTATGTTATGAAGTTTATTAATAGTTTTTGTATTTGGAATTTTGGCTTTGTTTTCATCCTTCATGTAATATAAATAGAAAATAGATTCATGATGTATAATATATGCAATATGTGCATTGATCGTGTTGCATTGTATGCTTAGTTTATTTTTTGGATCCCTTCTATAACACCTAATATGCCTTGTGTTGGTTGATGAATGGGATTGGTATTAGTCCTTGTTTCTAGAACTTAAAAACAGATTGTATTATTTCATTTCTTTTGCATTCATACATATTTATTATTTAAATTAATGTATGTGGGATAAAGATCTTGACATGGAGGTCTTCATTGTGTTTATATGTTCAAATTATGTGTCTTTTATCAACTCACTTTTAAAAACATTTAAAAAATCCATCTATAACAATGTTGTGCTTAGTAAAATATCCAAATATTTTACTTTAAAGGGTTAACCCCCTCTATCCAAAGGATTCTTCCTCTAATCTTAAAGTGTAGAGGCCCTACTATTAATTGATGCCCCTAAGCCAGCCCCAACGGTTAGCTTAATCGGTCAAGTCCTTGTTGTTAAGTGCCTCATCAATCTGGAGGTCACAGGGTCAAATCTCCTCGACCCCCTTGGGGTTAGGCCCGGATAGTCTGGCTGGCGGGATTTGATTCCCTTCAGGGTTGATCTGCCCAGATTTTCCTATGTGAAAAAATTGATGCCTGTAAGCCTTGGTTTTGTTTAAGAATTATTTGGGTGGGGAAACAAGGGGAGTAGGACTTTTCAATTTTCCAAAATAATATTTACAAAAATACAATGGGGAACCAAATTGGTGTCATGTGTCTCTACGCTGTTAAATGTTCCAAAATAAGTATTACAACATAATTCCTCACATGACACAAAACTATTCATTATGTAATTCCATAATATATGATCTCCATATGGCACATGGGGATATTCACCCATCATTTTTCATTATTCATACACATTATAATAACTTCATTGAGCCATAATAATAGATATTACCATTTAATAAATCATGAATCATACTACTACTCCATCTTCCTTGAGTCAAGAATGTAGGCTAACTAAGTCAATCCATAAGGTGATGGAAGGAAAATTGTGTCATTCAATTAAGTAGTCACTATAACTGATCCCTAGGGGTCACTCAAGGTTAATTTTTCCTCCTTCTAGGATCCATCTTGTTGGTTGTTGAGTTTCACTTAGCAAGTATGAAGACTCCATAGCCCATGACACAAAGTGTACATCAAATTTTTTCATAGTTCAAAAGTCAGCAAGGCCTTCCAGCATTAGAGAAATTTTGAGGTCTAAAATGGGCGTTCGAAGGAATATTATATAATAATAGTGGAACTAATAAAATAAGATTAGATTACCTCATCAAGTTTTAGAGGGATAAAAGAAAAAAATATTTTTTCAACTCATATTTTCGACTTAACTCCCTATGATTTTACTTAAATTTCAAGTAGAAACACTCATTACATCCAAGGAGTACCCATGTTGCATATTTTCGATGGACCCTACTACAAAAAAAACGTGAAATACATGAAAAAATGTGATTGCAATCATGTTTTTTTTCTTGTATTTTACATTTTTGTGTATTAGGGTCCATCAAAAGTATGCAACATGGGTACTCCTTGAATGGATAATTAAATTTCGCATCCAACGAGTGCTCCCGCTTGAAACTAGAGTAAAATCATAGTGAGATAAGTTGAAAAAGTAGTTTTTTTTACCCTTTTACTCAAAAAATGGTGAATCATCCCCCATGGTTGATATCATCATATTGAATCCTACTGCTTCTTGTAACGTTGATTTTTGTTGTACATTTTTGTTTTGAGGCACATTTTTTACCTCAAAATTTCTCTAATGCCCCTTTCTCTCTCCTCTTTCTTTAGTTTGTTTTCAAATTCCCCAATGCTATGAAGACTTGTAAAAATGTTGCTAGAATGATGAATAAAACTATGTAACATGCCTAAGAGACTTGGGACTCAATCAATAAGTGAGTATACCCTGGAGTCTTTTTTTCTTTTGTTTTGATCAATTAAGAGTAGGACCTTCTATTAAACTTAGTCAAATATACATAATTTACAAGGAGCCACACCCATTCTGCGAGAGTTCACTGAGAGAATCTAAACCGGAAAACCGGGGAGAACCACCACACAAAGCACAAGGAGCCAAGAAAACCTTGGCGGAAAGTCCATAAATCGCCATGGAACCACAGCAGGTCCCACCACAAGTCGAATTGAAAACTGAAAAACAGACAAATGGACCCGACGGAAGTTAAAGCATAACACTCTAAAAAAATTTCGGGTCCGACCAAAATGCACAAATAATTGCCACCATTGATCCACTGATTAAGATCCAACGATCATCGTGGATATCGGAAGTACGAGAAACGCGAGAGTTAACCACCCGATGTGGGCGGTTTTCTCTCTCCTCGTTCCGCAACGTGTCGTTCAAAGAGTGAAATCGGAGCCAAACACAGAAAAACCAAAAACCATTCAGACCCTGCCCGATATATCACTTATGGTATTGTATTGGTTTGCTCACGTAAAAACAAACATGTCCTTTCGCCACGTGTTGTCCCTTAATTCCTTCGAGCGAGCAGTACCTGAGCCAATCCCATTCACCTAGATTCTCTGTCAACCACCACCTAAGCCAAATGACGAGGGCTACCCCACCCTGTGGAGCAATCCGAGTCAAACCATTCATCACTCAATCAAAGGGGATCCAGACCTTGGAATAACCGAACCATGGCTGGTTAGACTGTGTGGAGTCCTCCAACCTCCCACTGGTCTTCAGGGTTCCTCTGATCCAACTTGTTAGTCCATAGTTCCATATCCTGGGTAACGTGACATAGACAGTCCTCCCGCAATTTACCTGGGGGAAGCAAATCCCATGCATACCTAGAATCCTTGTCCCTATTTGTGACTCCTTTGCCAAACAATTTGCTAACATATTAGCCTTCCTTTTCACATGAGAAAATCTGACAGTTTTAAGGGTTCGTAGGTGAGAATGGATGCGGTAAAAAACCTGCAAGAGCTTCCAGTGCTTCGACACTTTATCTAGAGAGGTTCCATTGCTAATCTTCTTAGCCGCTCTAATAATTAATTTCGAATCTGCTTCAATTATAACATTGTGTGAACATGAATTCACTAGGATTTCCAAGCATTGCTCTAATGCCATGAGCTCAACCATGTTGTTTGTGGCCTTCCCCAAGTGGCCATGGAAGATTGTCTATATTTGTCCCTGATCGTCTCTTATGGCACCCCCAAAGCCCGCTAATCTTGGGTTGCCATTAGCTGCTCCATCAATATTAACCTTTAAGAAACCATAAGGAGGAGGCTTCCAGATGGTGGCACACGTGTTTAGAAGACTCACTGTCTTCATTATTCCCAGAGGATTAATAGACTGGAGACCCTAGAGTGTTTTTTTCACTTAATTAGGTATTCTCGTTTTTTAACGACAAATAATTAATTGAGTTTTTTCACACATTGTGTACCCCAAAAGCTAAGTTGATGACTTGAATATTGATTCACTAGTCCATATTAGTGTCTATAGTTGATTTATATTACCATGTTAAGTCATCTATGAAATTTCCCATAATTTGACTAAGTCTAGATGGGATTTTTTATTGATTAAAAATTTCCCGCAGGACGAGATTTTTTAATTATTTTTTTATGTAAAATGTAATAAAGTGATGCCAAAATATGTTGAGGGTATGTGAGTACTCAAAAATCATGCGCTTTGCCTCATCATTCTTCTAGGACACACTGTGAGGAGTAAAAAATCACATGTAGCCCCTCAAAACCCATTTTTCTTAAGTCTAGTGGGGAAATTGGAAATAAATTGCCATAAATAAATAAGTGGAGAGAAAAATAAATATTTCCACATAAAAAATGGGGTGGAAATGAGTTGGAAAATCAATTCAAATTAAAGAGGTAGTCAAAGGTCAGTCAAATGGTCGTATGGCATCACACATAAGCATAAAAGTTAATGCACTTGAGGATATCAAGGTTGGCACTAGTTAGTGGGGATGATTTTCTTGTGTGGTAGCTCAAATATCTCCAAGGGAATCAATGCATGGCATAGAATATTTGACACATTTTAATTGAGATATTTGTGGAGATATGTCTCCACCAACATACATCCCACTCTCCACTTGTACGCAACCTCTTGCTCCATCCCCTACGCCGAACAATCTTAGCAGCCTACCCATGACAATTTGGGACAGTGTTCTAGTTCACACGCAGTAGTGGTTTGAGAGATGTCATTGTCTTGGTTTTTTGTTGGAGATGATTGAGCAATGTGCTCCCTTCCACCCACTCGAGTTATACACTTGGAAGCCACCATAGATATGCACACGAGGAAAAGGTTGGACATTGGCCAGGACAGGAAATACACATTCCACTTTTATGCCACCTATCAGAGGTCGAGTTCCACACTTGACATTGGATCTCACACATGGAATTTGACTTGCTACATTGGGCTTTCCATCTTCTCCACTTGTCATTGGACTAGTTCATTGAAATTCTCTCCATTTTTTGTATAAATCAACCACTTGAGCTCCCATTTGCTCATGGTTGGAAGCTTGATGCTTGATGTTACTATAGTCAAATTTGTATTGATCAATAAAGGAAAGTCTTTGGGGGATACTTCTTTGTCTTGTGATACTATGCTTTGAGGATGAAGTAAAATGTCATTGATTTGGTTCTTCATGCTATGATTATGTTCCATTGAGTTTATATTTCATATCTAATTGATTTTGTGCATTGCCTAAGGGAATTATTGTCTAGGGAGGGGACATTTGTAACTATTTGCAATCTTCTTTGAGCTTGGCATATACTGAGCATTGTTGTAATTTGTTGTTCTCGTTTGAACAATAAATTCAACCTTTCTTTCATATGACGAGACTCCTTTTTCACTAACAAATTTTTTTGTAAGTGTTTCTTGTGTTCAAAAGTAGGTTACCAAATCCCTTTGGATATTGGGGCATCTTCGGTTGGACCATCCATCTCCAATGACCTCAAGGAGCTCACAAGTCTCTCAAGCTAAGGATTCTCCAAGGACATCATTGGAAAATTGATAAGGGGGTTTCTATAAGCCTTATAGTCTTCCTTCCATCAAATTCAAAATTGATTTCTATTGGTTACCTTAAATTGTGCTTCAATTTCATGTCAATCATAGAAAGCTAGATAATTGGGCTTAAGCCCATCTTTCTCTCATTAAATCATTTCATGCAAGTTGATCTTAGTGAGAATATTTTTGTAACATAAGTGTATGTGAAATTGTATTTAATTCACCAACTTATTTCCATCCCATGCATTCAATTTCCTCTTATATATTTCAACTATTTATCTCTCTTGCATGCTAAGTTTTACTATTGATTATGAATAGGGATTGAAGGTGATTTCGATTGGAAAAAGGCTTAGAGGCAATTAAAGTTTGAGAAGGAGAATAAAAGTGTATGCCTTGGAGTCCTTTCACCTTTTGAACCTTCAAGATCAAAATTCTTCCCTCATTATTCCTCATTTCTTATGCTAGAACCTCACATGCTTCAGGAATTGTAAACTTCTTCTATCTCATTATTCACTCAAGGCTTTTAAGCCTTTTTATTTTGTAACATCTCGCATGTAGATCTAAAATAATTCATTTGTAACTTGTTGGGAAAGAGTGGTTTTGGTTTCCAAACTCATATTGTAAACTCTCCCCAAAGCTAATCCCTCATTTCTATGGCGGCCATCACATCACTAACTAATAATAAAAGAGCTAATTTTCCTTAGGGAGCTTGGGAATTTACCCTTAGCATCCCATCCTCTCTTTGAGAGAAGGAAAAATTGTGTGTTTTTCCCTCTTCTATTTTGTTTTTTTTCCTTTTCATGCAAGTATATTAGTTTCATTTCCATCTAATTGCATGTGAATTTCTTCATTTCACTAATACCTTTCTTGGTATTGAGCTAATTGCTTAATTTAAGCTTCACCTCATTTTGCATGCTAAGTTTCACTTGTTTGGTGCTCTCAACATTTCAATTTCATTTCCATGTGAGTGTTTATTTCATTTACATGAAATTCCTAATTCCATGGTAAGCTAAGTGGTTATCTTATGCTTCATCTCCTTTAGCTATCATTATTTGCTAATTGTTAATATAATCATTGTGCATGTTAATTTCATTTCCATGTTAATATCTTCTTCCAATTTATTTTAGTTTCATTAACATGCAAGTGTCATCTAGTTCGTAAGTTTAATTTCATTTACTTGCTACATCAATCTAATTTCCATTTAACTTGATTTAGATTTGTTTACATAACTCACTTAAAACTTAGTTCATTTGATTACTTGCAATTTTCTACTTTATTTTGAATATCATTTACAATTGTAATTTATCACTTTTATCACTAAAATTAACCTCCATTATAAGTTAGTTGTATAGAGACTAGGACCCCTTCATCAATACTCTTTTCCTAAGTTTGTGACAAAGGTAAACACATGACAAGGTAGTTCATGTTCGACTTGTCCAACGTTGATGTGTTCGCACATAGGTTGACTTAAGGGACTAGGTTGATACTCATTAATGAAGCTAAGTTTCTCCACTTGAGGCCCCTTGCAACCATCATTATCCTTACAAGGGTAAAAGTTTAAAGAGGAAGTCTCACCTTAGAATAGGTACACTAGGCCTAAAAAAATAAACCAAGAGCATATCTACATCACTTTACTTCCCTTGCAATATATTTCATGCTTATGTTATCTTGAGGATCAAGTTTTATTTGCAAGTATTATTTACTTTTCAAGTAACATTTCACATTAAAAGCAAGTATTGTGGGTTTACTTTTATTCATATTCTTGTACTTGGAGCATTTCATTTGAACTTGTCTTTGGTTATCTTGAAGTGCTTGGAGCTTGTTTAATTGTATTGGAGTATATTTCATTGGTGCAACTTTTACTTTCAAGTTATCTCACGTGAACACACTTTACATTTCAAGTGCAATTGTATCTTTACTTGCTTTTACTTTACAAGCAATCATTTCCTTCCTTGAGGATTTATCTTCTTGCAAGTTTACTTATTTGACATTGATATTATTATTTCAATTCTTTCAAAGGATCTAGCTTGTTGATATCATTGCTTATCTATTTTCTTTACATGCTCATGGTCATATCATTCACTTGTTGAAGTACTTGCATGTTTTAATTTGATGGTTGATGTGTCTCTTGGTTAAATAATATTTCATCTCCTAGAATTTGTTTGGTATCACTAACCAAGCCTTAGATTTTCCTTAGGGTCTACCCCTCTTGGCTTCATCTATGAGAGAGCCTAGATGGAGGAGTTGGGAATTGGGTGAAAGCCCCAACTCACAGCTTTCTCCCAAGGCCACACCAAGTGGAGTTATGGATTTTCTCCATGCTAACCTTAGGTGTGGAATCATGCAGCAACACATCCTATTAACCAAAATAAATAGATCAAATTGGTTTCCATTAATGGATGTTGCCATTTTTGGGTCTAACAAATCTTGTACACATGCTCAACCAAACTATTAACAACACTAAGAGTTATTGTAAATATTGTTTCAAGAAAAAAATGACAAAAAAGTATTTATTATAAAGTTCCATTGGCCTTATCCCAACTTTTTCATCTTGGAAATGGATAAAATTGCTTAGTTTCAAGTTTACGTAATGCATAGAAAATAACACAAGCATCAAAATGAAATAAGAGAATAAGATTGAAATATTACTTTGGAGGAGAGTAAGTGGCATTAGAGTGTAAGCCATTGCCTAAATAAGAAACTATGATGTAAATGGACAACTAGGCCTCCAAACTACTCTTGATCAACTGGCATTACATAGAAATAGTCTCAAACTTCCTTAAAACTAGATAGATAACCAAGGCATTTATCTTAAATCTTTGGAAGCTATTTAGCAAGGAATTCATCTCTATTGGTCGTTTTTTACCAATGTTAGTGATTTTATGAAAATCATAAACCCTATAGGTTTGAATTTAAGCAACAAAATGGCCATGAAATATTGTTTTGAGGACAAATATGGATGCAATGAAAATAACATAATTAAGGAACCAGGAGGGTAGATGCATGTTCAAAGGATTGCACTCTCTAGGAGAAAATAAACTTTTATATACTAATGTATTAAGAAATTTTATGAAATTGTCTCTTCCATTTATTAGTGGTAGTGTCATGACGTGTGTTAGCCATATCAAATAGAGAAACAAAGAGACATGGATTAGTCATGTGACACTTGAAAGCTTGTTGAAAGAAGCTACTAAACAAATTTTGTTAGAAATCATATCAATGGATGAGAAAGTGAGTTTTATTTACTGTTGATTTTTGTGTAGCATCGGGAGGTATTCCCGCATGCCAAGAGGCCTCCTAAGTTGGCCTAGAAAATTTATGGAGATTCAAATAAATTTTACTTTTGGGTTTCATATAGGCTTAAAAGTGACAAGTTGGTCCCACCATGAAAGGGTGTATCCCTTGGGGTAAATACATCCATTCAAGTTGTCTATATATACATAATGCAAGAATTCATTGATTGCTCACTCACAATCATCTCTCTTTTATAGAAGACACTCGTGGGAGCAGAAAAAGGATGAAATGGATAAATTTGGGCTTGGTTTTTGGCACAAATTTCTAGACATTTTATTGTAAACCTTGCTAAATAAGAATTTCTCCTCGAAGAAGAGTTGTTGGGTTTTCTCCAAAGTTTGGGTTTCCTGAGGAAAAATTGTTGTCTCTATTGTGCATGATTGCCTCTTTATGATCTTTAATGTTTCTACTATTTTTCGCTACATTACTATTGAGATTTCCTATGTATAATTGCTTAATGATATCAGTGGCATAAGAAAAAATATTTGTAGATCATTAGAAGTAATTATCGGATCATAAAATTAGTTTCTATTTTTCATCATTATAGAAAATTCAACATTTACTTCAAGATATGTATCTTGCATGTTCCAATTTCTTCCATGTTAATGCAACTATAACATATGCTTAACAATTACTTTAGCTAATTTGAATATCTATGTCATATTCCCTAGAGACTATGTTTAATAATGACAAATTCTAACCTAATTATGAAATACTTATGTTGTAGATACTTAAATGGTAAGCATGAGTAATGTTGTAATAAGATTGGTATCATCAAATAATTTGGAACTCATGCATCTACTTCATGTGTGTGTTTGCACGTATACATGATAAACCAATGAGGAAATGGTTATTATTAAACAAAAGAATGTATGGACAACCAAATAAAGATAAGCATGAGATACTTTATTATTCACAATGATATACATATATATTACATTATTGTGACCTTTTGTCTTCATATACCAAGTCCAAGAAGAGAGCTCTAAAATAAAAATACAACAGTGCATGACAACAATAAGCTGAATGTGCTCTATGAGATGATGGAATAAGGTGGGAGAACTCGAGGTCTCAATCAGCAGTGGTTTAAGGATGACCACAAACATAAGAATGCTTAGTGTAGTTCCCATAACTCTTCCAAATCTAATAAGACGTTGAAGTATTCTGCTAGAGGAAGTGTCCCTAATGCTTTCAAGAGGAATACCTTCAACCTGGACAAGAGAGGTATGCAACCTGCGGTGGTTTAAAGAAGGCCACCAACCAAATGAACGCTTAGTGCCATTCCCGAAACTCTTCCAAATCTAGCAAGAAGTTGAAGTCTTCTACTAGAGGAAGTGTTCCTAATGCTTTGGAGAGGGATACCTTCAACCTAGAAAAGGGAGGTTTACAATCTGCAACGGTTTAAGGAAGGCCACTAACCAAAGACATGCCTATGGGATTGTTTGTCTCTGGCTACAACTCTAAATTTGGGTATGGATGATGCTGGTTGTAGGCTTAGGTAACTGGTTCAGGTTGTGGCTCAGGGTCACTAGATGAAACTTGTAGGTGACCATTGATCCCCCCTTGTTAGATACAAGGTGAGAAGATGAGGATAACTCAAATGCAAGACTTTTTAATACTCTAGAAGAAATTTTGACATATGACCGAAATATCTTCTTGGTTGTTGAAGCCCATTGCCAAGAAGGGATCCATCCAAGGTGAATCTTTGTTCTTGCAAGAGGCTTGTTTTTGAAGCATCTGTTTGAAGAGTGAGTGTGCTGACCACAACTCTCACACGGATGAAGGTCAAAATAGTGATCTTTCACATGGCCAACTTGGTCACAATGTTGGCATTTCATAATCTGTTGTTTTGGAGGAGGAGCAAGCTTTGAAACAGGTGAAGATGAACTGCGATTAAGAAACCCAATACTTGGAAATTTGATGGGTTTTTAGTAGTCTAAAGTATGAAAGGATGCCTCCTTATCATATCCAAGACTTGTTCTATGCTTTTTGTTGATGAGTTTTTCCCATGGTCTAATGACGGGCTTGAGAAGTGCATACTGAGCTTCTACATCTGCATGCAAATATGTTCTGGAACTAGGCACTAAATCAACATCAACTTCATATTCTTGTTATTGATGGGAGTCTGTCTCAATCTTGAACAAAGTATTGTTTTAAAAAGAAAATAGATTAGAATGAAAACTCTTCTGCTAAAGCTCATTTCGCTAGAACTAAGATTCTTGTTGCAAAAAAAAATCTTCTCTTGTGCATTTTGCAAACAGGTTTGAATGTCTGTGAGAATGACTTTGTCAATCATAACTGTATTTTCAACACTAGAATGTATTAGAGTATTCAGTAACTCTAATGCTCCATAAAGTCTACCCATTTTGTTAACAAATCAAATTCTATAAATGAGGAGTGTTAGGTTCAATTGAAAATGCACCAGTAAACATACAAAAGGACAAACAACTTTCAATGCTAGATAGCTGCAACTACATAATTAGTATTGTGTGAAAAGTATTTGTGAATCCACACTTTCAATCTACTAGCACAAACTGTAACAACATCACTTTATGCCAAAACTTCGCCCTAATCTTCGTACCTCCAATATCCTTATTGATGTCAAAGCATTATACAATGCACAAAGATAAAATAGAAGCTATGCTATGCCCATTTTTACTCTATCTTATTTGACATTGTAGCTAACATCGTTGTTACAGAATGCCAAAATATTTTCTTAAAATCTCATGTTACAACACTTTTCTCTAATGGAAGAAAATAATTGTGTTCAAAAACCATTCTCTAGCACTTGCAAGAATTGTTGTTATCAACTTACCTGCATTCTCTGTTTGTTTTCCAACTTTTAAGGTAGCTGCAAATGTTGCACATACTAGCTCCAATACAACGCTCACTGCTTCGGAATTCAAGGCTTGTAGAACAGAGTTTCAACATTCAATACATAACTCAACACACATATAAACCGTTCAACACTTTTCCGCACTGAATAGGAAATGCAAAAAGTCATTTCTAATAGCAATTTTCCTATGCATTTCAACATCGATCTTAGGAATGGAATCAATCGTGATCTGCCTTTTAAATTTGGTTAGAAAACTCACACATGTTGCAATGAAACAAAATCATGTGTCTTCCACTATCGTTGTGGATACATGGCGATCATATAAGGCAAGATTTGCAGTTTACATGAGTAGGAAAGCCTTTAATGTTAACAAATTTGGGTCGTTGGGCTAGTTCCCACCAACTAAACACTTCTTGTCTTCTTTCGAGAATTCTTCGTATCCCGCTGATTTCTTAGCAATTTAAGCAATTCATATAGTTGTGGCAGTTGCAGAACAATTTCATGGTCTTTTTACAAACACTTATTTGTTGGAGGATGATGAAGATGATGGAGAAACTCAAATAAATGAGGAGTATTTATGCAGTCGTGTCGATGTTGAATGCCCTTCACATTGAGGTGGTCATTGATATTTAAAAACTTTGATTTCCCTACGGAAGCCTTTGTGAAAACAACAATTCTACTAGATTAATATTTAAGGCATGCTCCATTCTTTCCTCCACTCATTTTCTGCATTTGTTTGGACCACTAACATGGAAAACATCTCTACATTTTCTTGCATTTCCAAGTGATCCAAAATCAACTTTGTGTTCATCAAAGAAGCCTTTGTTGGAGACGGGGATTATATCTCGCACACATATTGGGGGTGGATTCAAGGATAGATGTCCACAATTTGTCTACAGGTTTCCATGTTTCTACAATCTAGAATTTAAGAGTAACGTTTCTGCAAGAGGGACGTAGATTGACTAATAGGGAACCACCAAGTCAATAAGTGTGTTAGGCTTTCAAGGAAGATAAAACACCCAAGTGAGAATAGGAATTATGAGATGGAAGAATTGATAGGCGAAGGGCGGGGAAAATTTTTAATCAGGAGAGGAGTTGCACTATCAAAGGCATCTAAATTTAGCTCTGACAACCTCACTATGGTAGAGGTATTTTGAGCTTAACTCACTGTGATACCATGTTAAACACAAGAATGTATGGACAACCAAATAAAGATAATCTTGAGATACTTTATTATTCACAATAATATACATTTATATTACATTCTTGTGACCCTTGGTCTTCATATACCAAGTGGTCTTTTATACTTTGATGATTGTTCACATTCCACACCAACCATTAACGGATTAGGTGTCCAACAATTATGTTGTAAATACTAGAATGATAAGCATCAAGTAATGTTGAACAAATTTGGTATCAACATATTACATGGATGTCCTAAAACAATTTCATATGTGTATGTTGGGGAATGGTGGGGGAAGGCTCACGAAGGAGGGGTGAGGTGAGGTGGGATGTCAAAAGGATCAATTATGAAGAAGATAATCCCATGAATCATTAAAATATTATGGAGAAATATTGGAGGTATACTTGACATGATCCTATTCATGGAATTGTTATGTCAATAAATATTTATGTGGTAGTCGTGGACTGTGCATAAGCAATATTAACAACCATGTGGAGTGATATTAACATTGTTTTTTTTTTTTGACAGTAACGGATATTTTTATTATGGGCGGCAAACAAGCTGCCGCATGCTCATACAAAACAACAAAGACAGAGAATGATTCTCAAGGAAGCTTTTTGGAAATGGGTTTGTTCGCCGCTCTATCAGAAAATTGCCGAACAGCTAGCTAAGCAGAGTCAGGAGTTGAACATTTCGATTGCTTTGACAATCAGTCCCTCAGATCTGGTTGAGTAGCTGTAGCCCAGAGTGGAACAACGCGCGGGCCAGAGGACTTTGCCGGGCAAATCCTGTTCGAGCAATACCTCAGTGCTGCGTGCTATTGAATGGAGGAAGTTACTGACTATCCACGACTGCTTTGGTGGGGCTATTGCTTTAACGGAAGCTCCATCGCTAGGCCCAATTTTACTTCTCACATATAATGCTGCCTTTTGGAGGAGAGAAGCTCTGGTAATGCTGAAACAGCCTTCAGGTTTGAGAACATCAAAAAGGTCAAAACTGGAACTGCAGTACCATCTTGAATGATCAATGAGGACTTTTGAGGAGCAGGTCATCGACTGGAAACAGAGGCCAATGGTAGGAAGACAAACAGAGAATGAGAGCAGTTCTGAGACCACCGATTAAGAAGATTGAATATACAGTGGGTTGAAAATTCCCGTAGAACAGGGTCTTGAGGAGGAAGGAGAGAGCCCAAAGAACAGAAAGGAAAGGAAGTCCGTCCAGCAGAACCATTAAGGGATGGAGCAGGAGGATTCAATCGAATTGACCACCAGAGATCTCCGATTGCAGAGGGAGCCTAGGTTGGCCTCCAAATCAGCTTGAGAATTAAGGTTCCTTAAGATGTGGAAGAAGGAGATCTTACTGAAATTGGGCAGTAATAGCCGGATTTTTTTGATAATAGAGGCTAAATGAACCTGATGGGAGGTCGTGGAATGGATCAACGATTGGATGATGAGTCTGGAATCTCCAAAGACAGAGAGAGAGTTGATATTCCTGTTAATCGCCAGTTTCAGCCCCTGCCACAATGCAAGAGCTTCCGCTCTGTTGTTGGTTTCAATTCCCAGACCCCAATGAAACCGCAAATCCAGAGAACCTCCAGGACTCAGAAGAACCCCACCACTGCCAGCAATCCCAGGGTTTCCTTTAGAGGCCCCGTCGAAGAATAAACAGTGGTCATCCAGAGCCGATCTCCACTTAATAAACTCCATTTCCTCCAGCCTAATCTCCCAGTTGGCAAGGGCAAGTGCAGTGGGGATGGACCTTTCCTTCAGATTTGGGACCAGACCTTTTAGCCATTGCTCCTCCTCTTTGACCAGATTCGTTTCATTCCTTGGGGAAGTATTGGCTTCCAAAGCCTCACCCAGCAAAGCTTTGATTTTAGAAATAACTCTTATAGAAGTGCAGCTTTCTCCTCAGAAAATTCTATTATTTCTTTCCAACCACAGCTTCCAGCAGATGAATTTAGGGATCCACATCCAACTTGTTTTAAGAAGGCTTTTTTTTGTAAGGCAGAAAGGAGATAAACTGGCCCAATTTCGAAACAGAGAGGGAATGCTATCAGGGAGGTCAAGGTTAGCTGGACCTAACGACAGAACTCCCCTCCAGACTACTTGGGCAAAGGGACATAGCAGCAACAGGTGATTGGCAGTTTCTTCTTCAGACAAGCAAAGGGAACATCTGGAAGGCCCTTCCATCCCTCGTCTACGTAAGTTATCTCTGGTAAGAATGCTTTGATGAGCTACAGTCCAACAGAAGAAGTCAATTTTGGGGAGAGAGGGGAAATCCCATATAAATTTCCATTGAGCTGGATTAGGAGGAGCATATGGGACAGCCATAATTCTTTTATAACCTTCGGAAGCAGTGTAAGAGCTGGAAAGTGAGCCCCAGCCTCTTTTGTCTTTAGAAGTGGCCTTTGATGGAGATTTGCCTTGAAGCAGATCTAATAGTAAAGAAGCTTCCCCCTGCAGCATAAAGGGGACCTCCCCCAGATTCCAACAATCCCAGGTTCTATCAGGAGCTTCCTTCCAGTTCGAAATATCCCACAGAGTATGAAGATTGCAGGACTGAAGCCAACCTTTGATATTTGCAAGACCATCCACTTGGTTCAATGGCTGATCACCCAAAATCGAGTCTTCCCAGATTTTGATTTTCCTCCCATTACCAGGGATCCAATAAAGATATTGGATGAATTGCTCCCTAGCAGAACTGCAGAGATTGAAGATCGGAGAGCCTTTTGAAGATCTTGGAGGCTTATCCAAACATCTCAGGCGTTGCCCTTGGAAGTATTTCTTCCAAAGGACTCTTTTACTCCAGCTAGAGTTTCCAGAGACTAAATTCCAAAGGATCTTGGATCCCAAAGCTAGATTTTGAGCAGCCAAGTTACGCAGATGGAGGCCTCCTTCCAGAAATGGTCTCTTGAGAGTTTCCCAGTTCACTAAATGAATCCTTCTATCATTGTTATTCCCGCCTTCCCACAGAAATCTTCTCAACAGACTGTCCATTTTGCTGAGAAAGGTTTTGGGGGCAAGGAGAACAGAGTTTTGATATAGGGGCATACTTATAAGGACCGATTTCATAAGGATGACTTTCCCTGCATTATTCAGCCAAGAGGCACCCCAAGCTTGGATTCTATTCTTTATCTTATCGAGAAGAGGCAGCCAATGAGCAACTTTAGGTTTAGATTTGAAGATTGGGATCCCAAGGTATTTAAATGACTCCCAATTCCGAATTCCATCCATTTCTAAAAGCCTTGCAATGTCTGACAGCTCCTTGATCGAGCAATTCCAGCCATAGATAGAGCATTTTCGATAGTTGATTTTGCTGCCTGAGATCAACCTGTAAGTGTCCAGCTCCTTCTTGAAGGATCTGGCAGAGATTATGCTGGCTCCTCCAAGCAACAATGTGTCATCGGCGAACTGGGCATGGTTAATGTCTTTCACCTTGTGAGTAGTTCTGAGGCCAGGCAGGATTTGAATCTGCTGATTGTATTCGAGTTGGAAGCTAAGCACCGAGGCCTGAACAGCATAGAGAAGTGGAGACAAAGGACAACCTTGTCTAAGGCCCCTAGAGGCTTGGAAGAAGTCAGTAGAACGGCCGTTGACCAGCGGAGCGATCCATGGAGAGGCAATACAGGCTTTCACCCAGTTTATGAAGTCTGTTGAAAAGCCTAACTTCTTCATCACAATGAACAAAAAATCATGTCTCACCCTATCGAATGCGTTAGCTAGATCGAGCTTAATCACCATACCTTTCTCTTTTCTTTGGCAGCTAGAATGAACTGCTTCTTGCACCAGCACAATGTTGTCCAATATCTTTCTTCCTTTTATGAATCCGCCTTGATTTTCAGGGATGATGTCTGGCAATATGTTTTTAAGCCTGTTGGCAATAATTTTGGAGACCAGCTTATAACTGGAATTGCACAGGGATATGGGCCTAAATCTGCTGAAGTCTGAGGCGCCTTTCTCTTTTGGGATCAAGGCGAGAAAGGCCGAATTGATGCCACCGCCCAGCTTAGCACAGTTCTGGGACTTTCTGACCATTCTCAATAAATCTTTTTTTATTGTTGACCAGCAAGTCAAAAGAAACCTGACAGAGAACCCATCTGGGCCTGGGGCTTTATCAGGTTCCATGCTGTCCAGAACTTTCTTAAGCTCGTCCATATTGATCGGAGCTGTCAACATGGCATTATCCGAATCGTGAACGCACTTGGGGATTAATTCAATCGGATAGGCATGAGGATCAATGGCTGGTTCTTCAGGAGCCGAATAAAGATTTTGGAAGTAGGAGTATGCAACTCTCTTAATGCCATCAAAATCCTTAACCACAGTATTTTGGAATTGGATCTCAGAGACAGATTTGAAATTCTTACGGGCTTCTGCTTGCTTATGAAAGAAGCTGGTGTTTTTATCTCCAGATTGCAGCCAAAGATTCCTAGACTTCTGCCGCCAGAATTCTTCCTCCTCCCTGCTGGATCTGTGAACCTCTTTTTGAAGCTCGACTTCTTTTTGGAGAAGACTTTGAGAAACAGGACTATTCTCCATATTTAATTGGTGAGCAGCAAGACTGTTTAGAGTTTCTTTTCTTTTGGCTGTAGGGGTTTTCAATCTTTTAGCCCACTCTTTAAGGTTTCTTTTTAGGCCTCTAATTTTCTCTTCCCATACAAAAAATGGAGAGCCTTGGACAGGTCTATTCCAGGATTCCGAAACCACCTCTTGGAATCCATCTTGCTGAATCCACAGAGGGCTGAAACGAAAAGGGATGGGGCCTAGATTACCATCCCGGGAAAGCTCGAGAAGGATGGGCTTATGATCTGAAGTGAGATTTGGAAGAATTTTAGAAGTGGCCATAAGATCGCATGTCAGGAAAGAAGAATGGACAAGGAATCTATCCAAACGGGCAGCAATGTGATTGGGGCCTAATCTTCTGTTGGACCAGGTGAATTTACCTGAAGATGGTTTTATATCCTCCAGATCCCAGCCCAGCATTATATCTTCAACCCATTCTCTGGTAGGGTCCCTGACAATGGAGCCTCCCTTTTTCTCATCAAGAGCAAGGGTGACATTCAGGTCACCTGCAATAATGATATTTCCAGGATTTTGCTCTGAAAGGAAAGAATGAAGCGAGTTCCAACAAATTTGTTTCTCGCCTGGCAAAACAGGGGCATAAACATTAAACATACTTACTTGTTGACCAGAATCTTTGTGGAGGAGCTGAGTGAGAAGCCAGTGGGGGCTACTTTTTTCTTGAATAAAATCATATATGGCGCTGTTCCAGAAGGTGGCTATTCCACCAGAAGCGCCTCTTGCACTAACCGCTCTTCCTTGACCTTTTTGCCAAAAAGCTTTACTAGATTGGAGGAGAAGGAGATCCTCCATCTTTGTCTCCTGGACGAGGAGGATGTCAGGCGAGTATATTCTCACTATATCTTTCAAGGCTTCCTCTTTCAACCTGCTACCTAATCCTCTGCAGTTCCAGGAGACGTATTTCATTATTTACTGATTTGGGGGGTTGAGGCTCCTATTGGAGCCCTGTTACTCTTGCGCCCTGATCTGGTATTCATCATTCCTTTGAGGGTTTTTTGGGATCCTTGGAGGACATCTATATAGGTTTTTTCCTCTCTCTGTTTCTTCTTGGATTTCCGTCCCCTTGTCGTCTTGATAGGAGTGACTAGCGAGTTATCAGTTTCTGAATCTATCTCTTCTGATTCTCCCTCAGAGTCTGAGGCTAGGCTGATGTGCTCTTCATTGCCTTCATTTCCCCTCTGACAATCATGGACTGGTGGAATAGATGATTCGACTTCATTTTCTTTCGCTTGCTTCACCATTTTTTCTGTTTCCTCTTGGGTCTCCATGGCAACCGCCTTTTCTCCTGAGGAGGAGCCATTTTTAGGAGCAGCAGCGGCTTTTGAATTAGTTTGAGGCTTCCCCTTTGGAGCGGAGATGTTCTGCCCCGGAGGCTTTGGAACAACCTTTCCATTTTTGATTTCTTTCCATCCTTCTTCTTCAACCGTGTTCCCTGTTGGAGCTTTTGGGCAGTTTCGCTGGAAGTGTCCATGCTCATGACAGGTTCGGCATTTGAACGGCAACTGCTCGTAGTCCAGCTTCTGGTAATGCTGCCATTCTCCAACTGAAAGTTTGACCGCTTCTGGCAGACCGGCTTCCAGATCGACTTCCACGCAGATTCTAGCGCATGTATATTGGCCCTTATGATCAGCTTTGTCAATAAAACGACCCAGCCCATTACCAATCTTCTGCAGAGATTGATAGCTCCAGCAGTGTATCGGGAGATTAGGAAGCCGAACCCAGACCGGCGCCTCCTTAGGGACATCGACAGAAGGATCGAAGTCAGGGCTCCATTTGTTAAGGTACAGACCCTGGTTTCCCATAAAATACGGCCCGTTTCTGAACACCAGGTCACGATCTTCTTTGGTGGTAAATTCAAAAATGAAGTAGCCTCGTCCCACAGCATAACAGATCACGTTGTTTTTCAACTGAGGTCTCCAGTTTCGCTGAATCCAGTCGTCCGTAGTTTTGGTGGAAGGCCAGCGGCCCATAAACTGCCCTACCAGGCCTCTTTCAGACAGAGCCAGAGCGATTTTAATAGGCTGTTCTTCTGGGAGTGCTATCTCAGGAATTTCTTCGATTTTTTTTATGAATTTCGGCACATCAGCAGTCCGAAGTTTCTTCCCCTTCTGCGATAAAAGTCTTCTGAAAGCTTCTTCAGAGGATGAAGGTGGGGTGGGAGCGGACTCCCCACCCCCAGGCCCGCTCATGGCGGCGTCCAAACGATGGTGGCTGCAGACCTAAACCAACTCCGCAGAACAGAGCAGAGCGCGCGCGCGTTCGAAGATGTAACCTTGATATTAACATTGTTACATACAAGAGCATTGATACATTCATTTGAGATGGAACCAAAAAGGATGGTTGTGATGCTTACATACTATTTTTTTGAAATTGACATCCCATGTTGCAACTTGGTTGTCTTGCACTAATGGTTTTCCTTGAATCCATGAGTGGGAGACCTTGATATTTGATGAGTTGTATTGCCTTCATAAGGCCTTGCCAAATTTTCAGCTTAGCAATCTAGGATCTTACTAGAATTGTACACTAGTTATGAAGAGTTCCCTATGTAGTTTGTGATATGATGGTGGAATTGACACATACTGAGTCTTGGTTGTAAGAAGATTCCCATAGATTCAGCATGTGTTGGTATGATTTATGTTAGGTATTATCTTCCAACTTGAATCATGCATCATTGTTTTGGGAATTTTAGAAATAATAAACCAATATGAAAAATCTTACCAATGGTAATGCATCTGCATGATAAAACACTCATACAAAGAAATATTATGACGATGTGACAAATTGAACATACTTACTAACTTGACAGGAACTATGACCTAAACATGATAACCCAAGCTTTAAAAACTATCTTTTTTTGTTAGAAACACCAAAATTAACTCATAAATTGAAAAGTGGTTCTATTGGTAGTAACATTTTTGTCTCAGTTAAAATTGACACATTTTTCAACCATGGCCTTAACAAATTCGTAATATTGACAACAAAAACATAAAAATCAACCCTTGGATACAAAATTAGCACCAAGAGAAAAACCTTTTTTCTGTTGATTTACGGAGGTGGGTATAGGTGTGGCAAAATTACAATTTCTTTGAAATTGTGGCCTTAATAACCTACATCGTTTTAACCAAAACCATAAAATCAACTCTAAAATAAATATTGGTGCTCCCAATAGCAAATCCCCTTTTTATATAGTTAAATTTGTATTTTTTTTAATATATGGCCTTGACATCTAGTACCTTTGCAACCAGAATCTTAAAATTAATCTCCAAATCAAAACTCAGTACTACTAATAATAGCTCAATTTTACTTTGTGAATGAAAATTGCAACATTTTTGAAACCATAAACTTTAAAGATTAATATTATTGAAAGGCAAAACCCAAAAAGAAAAAGAATAAAAGAAAAATAACAAACATATGAGGGAAAAAAAAGGATTAAAAAGCAAAACCAAAATAAGGGAAAATATGTTTCTTTCTAATAAAACATAGTTACAGATGAAATAGGAACTATTACCTCAAAACGGGTACTCGAGCTCAAAAACCCCAAAAAAAACATGAAAAAACAACCCAAAATTGAAAAGCGTTTATTCTAGAACAATGTTTTTTTTTTAAGGATAAATTTTCAACATGTTTTTTAAATGGAAGTAAAAACCATTTTTTTTTTTTGTAAATGGATAAAAAAAAACCCTTAAAAAAATTGTTTATTTTGGAATAACAAAAAAAAAATCGGGTTACAATTTTGACATTTTTTTTAGCAATGGAGTTAAAGAGAAAATATCCAGACTTTAAAAACTGTAAAATTCAAACAATTCTCGGTGATGTTAAAGATAAAATTATCATGTCTCAAATCCTAATAATTCCAACTATTTACATCCATGTTGTTAAAGATAAAATATCTTGACTCTAAATACCTTGAATTTGTAATTGTTTTCGACCATAGCATTAAAGATAAAATGTCATAATTCAGAAACACCTTAACATTTTGACAACTTTTCAACCTTGTAATTAAAAACCTTCAGTTTGTAACACATTTCAACCATTAAATTATTGACAAATTATATGACTAAAACAATTTTTAAAAATTAACAAGTAAACGAAAGATTCATTATTCCAAGAGTAATTTTTAGCAATGGAGTTAAAGATAAAATATCCGGACTTTGAAAAACTATAACATTCCAAGAATTCTCGGACATGATGTTAAAGATAAAATATCATGTCTCGAATCTTGATAATTCCAACTATTTCCATCCATGTTGTTAAAAATAAAATACATTGACTCTAAAAAACCTTGAAATTGTAATTTTTTCAACCATAGCATTAAAGATAAAGTATCATAATTCAGAAACACCTTAACATTTTGACAAATTTTCAACCTTGTGATTAAAAACCTTCAGTTTGTAACACATTTCAACCATGAAATTATGGACAAATTATATGACTAAAACAATTTATAAAAATGAACAAGTAAATGAAAGATTCATTATTCCAAGAGTAATTTTTAGCAATGGAGTTAAAGATAAAATATCTTGACTCTAAAAACCCTTGAAATTGTAATTTTTTTCAACCATAGCATTAAAGATAAAATATCATAATTCAGAAAACACCTTAACATCTTGACAAATTGTCAACCTTGTAATTAAACCTTCAGTTTGTAACACATTTCAACCATGAAATTATGGACAAATTATATGACTAAAACAATTTTTAAAAATGAACAAGCATATGAAAGATTCATTATTCCAATAGTGATTTTTATTTCAAAGGATAAAACTATATCTCTTTCCAAATTTTAGCCTAAGACAACTTATCCTATTGTAAGAAAAACCTAAAAATCGACCATCTAAATGAAGTGTTTTTTTTAATGAGGCATTAAAATTTCAGCAATTTTAAAACTATCTTATACCAAATGATAACAAAAAATAATATCATGACAACATCACTGTATAATTTAAAAAATCAACATTAATTTCTAGTATTTATTTTACTTTTGATCAAGATATCAACTTTCCTAGATTGAATATCACATACATTAAAGCATATAATCCAAAAAACATAGAAATGACCCATAACTTCATGTAAGATCATATGGAAGTCAAAAATATTTATTTCAAGTTACCATGCAAACATCTCTAAAGACATGAATTTCTTTTAATTAAAACATTAAATCCAACAAACATAGAAATGACTCATAAATTCATGTGAGATCATGGAAGTCAAAATATTTATTTCAAGTTACCATGCAAACTTCATTTACATAAAATGTCTTAGACATTTATTCAAAATCATCCATAGGATCTGGCACACCATCAGAATCTACATCTTCAGATGAATGACTGGATGCAGATGAAGATGACCCATATTCTTCTCTTTCATCAACTAGAGCCCCATCTGAGTCAACATGCATGCCCACCATTTCAGGTTTCAAAAGTCTTCTAGATCTACGACTAGGTTCAGTAGACTCCCATCTCAACATTGTTCCTTCTGGTAGCAACTTCTTCAAAATATGTATGGTCTTGAAGCGAAGAGTTCCTCTCTTTGTTAAATTGAAGTCATAGACAAGTATGTCAACATCCTCCAATTTTAATAGGTCTGTGCAGCGACGATTTATATTTGTACCCTTTCTTTTTCTCTTTCTGCGATTTTTTTTATCAACTACCATCTCTGGTTTGTACACACCATTGAATGGATGGGTACTTGTGGCATACCAATTTACCTCAATAGTTGTAATATATTCATTTTATTTAATGACTTTTATAACCTTCGCAACCCAAAATGGATAGCCAAGTGGATCTCCATCTGCTAATATTGTTATCATGCAACCCTCCTTAACATCCTGCACAGAACCCCAGTAAATGTCTTCCATGGCTTCACGTTGTGATGCAGGAGCATCTGGTTAATAGGGCGGAGATAGAAAGAAAGTTGGCATGGTTTCTAAGAAGGACAGAGAACACAGATCGCAGAACGGACAGCATGTCTGTTTTTTTTTAATTCTTTTTATTATCAGTTGTTTTTGTTTTTTGTTTAAAAATGCCTAGAATACTGTAACGAGTTCTAATTAGGAACAATAGTATTAGTTAGAATCATTAGTTGCTGAATAGTTATATACTGTTGTAAATACAAACAAAGGGAAACAAGCTAGTCATGAATAAATTTCAAATATGAAATAACTGATGTAACTGACAACAGAACAACTGACAGCAGTTATCCAACTGCTTGAGAACAATGATACAAAAACGGAGGAAAACAAGCCCATAGGGGTTCGGGAGTGAAAAGATAAAAGAACAGAAAGAAATATATTCATTTTGTTTTCCAGTGCACAAACAGTCCCTACGTGCGTCCTCAAAAGAAAAACTGTACAATTCAATGCTGTGTTACTATTTTATTTTTTTTCATGTTGCAAAACCTATTACATGTTCTTGACAGATTTCGAACCGAGCGGAAGGACAAATAAACAAACGAGAGGTGACACCAACCGGCACAGGCCACGCAGTTACAGTGTCTCAGACAAAAACATTTTCAAAGGTATGCAAACGAACCCATAAGGCGATTCAATATTTTCTTTCCACATAAATTCACGGAATAAATATAATTATTAAAAGTCCATCTCAGCATTACAAACTATTGTTCAACGTAGCTTCAAACCCTACCCAGTTCACAAGCATAGGGAACGACAGGGTTATGATCAACAGCCGCAGCAAGAAATTACCCAATACAGTACCCAACAAACAAACCAACAGTCCATACAAGAATCCAACCTAGTACAGCCAAAGTAAAGAACAATTCTACCCGTAAGCTATCCAGAATGGTCGGAAGCCCAATGCATTTGACCCAACGAACGGCTCCACCTGCATAGGGACGAAAAGAGAAAGGGTTAGTTACCAACCCTCGAAGAAAAGCGAGAAGTTGAGAAATTGAAAGGGAATTACTGAGAGAGTAAACAAGAAATATTACCTGAAGGTGAGCCGCAGCTGCAGAGCAAACCCCTCAAACGGATGAACCCTGCTCACAGAGGAGCCGGGCTATTAGTATCAAAACAAGCAATGGAAACAAAGTCTGGCAGAGAACGGGAGCTTACCAATTAAATTAGCAGAGGGTCGAACAGAGCAAGCCGCGCAACCCATCGAACTTGGAGGCTGACGAACCAGGACTGTAACCAAAGTTCCATTAACTTACAGTTCTCGAATAACCATGGACCCTTGAGAGAAACGAACAGACAGTACCGTGACAAACATCAAAGCCAGGAAAAAACGCCATAACGACAGAGGAAACATACATATAAACAGTACAGTAGCCCGAACTTACCAAAGCGACACCAGACAGTCGAAACATACAAGCCCGGACCTGGAACAACAAAACCGCAACCAAACGCTTGCTACACAGTCGACCGAGCAGGCAGGGTTCGCATTTTTCACCGCAGACATTACAACAGTCACAAAGAAAATCGCCAGAGACTGCAGAGCTAAACAACTAGGTAACAATGACAACCCAAAGGGCGCAAACAGGGTAAAACCCAAGCCGAGTAACTTTCCAGGATCTCGAGGTGGGACAGTTGTCCACCTGATAGACCACCACAGTACATGCCATAACCCAAGGTGATTGTAAATCAATCCGAATTTATTACCAAATCAATTGTAATACTGTCTGGTTCATAAGAGTGTTACACGTCCGCATTGGAGCGGTGGGACCACGTGGGCTGGCCCCATCAAGTGGTATCAGACTAGCATTTTGAGGAAGTAGAGGAAGATGGAAGTACAAAGACGAGGACGTGGGAGAGGTGCACGCAGAGGAGCAGATGAAGGATTGAGAGAACAGCTGAGAATCCTTACAGCTCGCTTGGAAGCAGTAGAGGTGGGTAGGCGAAGAGACCCGAAACTTGGGGATGACAGTGAAGATGAGGCAGCAACTGTTACAGATGGGTCAGAGGAAGAAGTCCCTGAGTTGAGGCTGTTGCGATCAGTTCTGCTAGCCAGCAGCAAGCCCAAACCAGAGATCCCTAACTATGATGGTAGTCTGTCCGCAGATGTCTTGCTGGATTGGGTGAGTGAATTAGACAAATATTTTGAAAATGAGGAGATCAGTGAGGACAAAAGAGTTAGATTTGCTACGACCAAGTTAAAAGGACACACTGCCCTATGGTGGGATAGTGTCCAAGCGGACAGAAGGCGAATGAACAAACTGCCGATAAGAAAATGGCCAAGGATGGTGGCAAAACTGAAGGGTAGATTTTTGTCTAAAGACTACCAGGTTGAACTTTATCGGCGAGTACAGAATTTAAGGCAGAAAGGTATGACTGTACAAGAGTACACATAAGAGTTTTATCGTGTAAATTTACGTGTTGGTTATACAGAGGATACTCCCGAAAAAACAGCGAGGTACGTGAATGGCTTAAGGATGGAAATATTGGACGAGATCAGCATTCTCTCTCCCCGAAGTGTTGAAGAAGCCTTTCAAAGTGCTATAAAGGCGGAGGAAAAAATTAACAGGAAACAGAACAACAGGAGAGGGAGAGGAAATGGCAGAGGACGAGGACAGTCCTACGGCAGAGGGAGAACTGTTGCAAACAGCGAAGAAGGCAGCAGTTCTAGAGCTTCAGGGACAGCAGAGAAGGGAGAAAGCACCAGAGGAGGTCGGCCATACTAGCGGGGACGAGGAAATGGCCGCGGAAGAGGGACCAATGTCCAGTGCTACAGGTGCCATAAGTGGGGGCATAGATCCTTCGAATGCCCGGAAGCTGAGCATGCTGGCCAGAGGGGAACATTTGTTGCGCAGCCTGAGGAAGCTGAAGCACAACCCCGGGAGGTAGAAAACATGGCAGAAACAGGGGAAGCTTTAATTTTAAACAAAGTGCTGTTGAAACCAGCCAAGGAGGTGGCTGAACAGACCCAGCGAAAGGCGTTGTTCCGAACAGTTTGCAAATCACTTGGGAAGTGCTGTAAATTAATAATAGACAGCGGAAGTACAGACAACTTGGTTGCCACTGAAATGGTGGAAAAGCGGGGACTGAAGCGACTTAAACACCCCACGCCTTACAAGGTGTCGTGGCTACAGAAAGGCCACCAGTTATTAGTTGATGAACAGTGTGAGGTTGAATTTCGCATTGGCAAATATCACGACACGGTGGTCTGTGATATTATGCCAATGGACGTGTGCCATATACTGCTTGGAAGACCGTGGCAGTATGATCGGAAGGTGACACATGATGGGAAGACAAATTGTTATAAATTTGTGAAAGATGGGATCAAACATACACTTGTACCCATCAAGGAAGAGGATGCAGCGGAACCGAGTGGAGCAAAGGCACTGTTAATTGGAGGGAAACAGTTTGTGAAGTAGATTGAGGAAAATGAGGTCAATTATGCAATTGTGAGGAGGACAAAACCGATGTTGCTGAACACAGAAAAATCAGAACTGCCTATAGAGATTCAGGAGCTGTTGAAAGAATTCCAAGACATAGTGGTTGATGATTTACCTGATAAATTGCCTCCCAAGAGGAGTATTAGCCATCACATTGACTTTATACCGGGAGCAAGCTTGCCAAACAAGGCAGCGTACAGGATGAGTCCGAAAGACAATGAAGAAATTCGCAAACAAGTGTAGGAGTTGCTAGATAAGGGACTGATCAGAGAAAGTTTGAGCCCTTGTGCAGTACCAACAGTACTTGCACCTAAGAAGGGTGGAGAATGGTGAATGTGTACAGATTCGCGGGCTATTAATAAAATTACGATTTGATATAGATTTCCCTTACCCAGGATGGACGACATGATGGACTGTCTTAGTGGGGCAGCTTATTTTACAAAAATAGATCTGAAGAGTGGTTATCATCAGATCAGGATTAGGGAAGGAGATGAGTGGAAGACAGCGTTTAAAACCAATGAAGGACTGTACGAATGGCTGGTCATGCCATTTGGATTAAGCAACGCTCCTAGTACCTTCATGAGATTGCTGAACAAGATGTTAAAAGAATTTATTGGCAAGTTCGTGATAGTTTATCTTGATGATATCTTGATTTTCAGCAGAACGAAGGGAGAACATCTTCAACATGTTCGAAAGGTGTTAGAGAAGTTACAGCAGAACAAACTGCGGATAAACTTAAAGAAATGCACTTTCCTGCAGAAGGAGCTGGTCTATTTGGGGTTTGTGGTTGCAGAAAATGAATTGAAGATGGACCCAGAAAAGATTGCAGCAATTATATATTGGCCGTCACCAAAGAGCTTATTTGAGGTACGTAGTTTTCACGGATTGGCAAGTTTTTATCGGAAATTTATTAGAAATTCCAGTGAAATCTGCGCACCAATGTTAGAGACCATCAAAAAGGCGAGTCAACCTTTTTGTTGGACCAAGGCGGCAGAAGACAGTTTTCAGCTTTTGAAGCGGAAGATCACGGAGAGGCCAATCTTGAGACTGCCCGATTTTAATAAACTTTTTCAGGTTCGATGTGACGCAAGTGGAACAGCTATTGGCGCTGTGCTCAGTCAGGAAGACAGACAAGTGGCATTTTTTAGTGAAAAACTAAATGAGAGTCGGCAGAAATATTCCTCATATGACAAGGAATTTTATGCAATGGTCCAAGCTTTAAAACATTGGAGACACTACCTACTGGGCAATGAGTTCGTTTTGTTTTCTGATAATTCGGCATTACAATATGTAATGCAGCAGCACAAGTTAAACCATAAGCACGCCAAGTGGGTAGAATACTTGCAGAGTTTTACTTTCGTGTTAAAACACATAAGTGGGCAAGCCAACAAAGTGGCAGATGCTTTGAGCAGAAGAGCCTTGCTCTTACAGGAAAGTAGCATACAGGTGATGGGATTCGAACATCTGAAAGATTTGTATCAGATGGACACAGATTTCAAGGAAGCTTTTGAAGCCTGCCAAAATCCCGTATTGAGGAACGCAAGCCCATGGTTAGACTATAATTTACAGGAAGGATTATTGTTCCGAGGTGGGCAGTTATGTATCCCGGACTATTCAATGAGGGAGAATATAGTACGGGAGAAGCATAGTGGTGGATTAGCGGGACATTTTGGTATCAACAAAACTTTGGAGCAACTCGGACATTTTTATTATTGGCCTAAAATGAGCAGGGATGTACAAAGATTGGTAAACAGGTGTAAAGTCTGCCAACTGTCAAAGGGACAGTCAGAATACTGGACTTTACACACCACTACCCATTCCAAGCAGGCTATGGGACTCGGTCAGCATTGACTTTGTTCTCGGACTGCCTAGAACACAGCGGGGGTATGATTCGGTAGTGGTGGTGGTAGATAGATTTTCAAAAATGGCTCATTTTATTCCTTGCCGGAAAACTAGTGATGCCACGTACGTGGCACACCTGTTTTTCACGGAAGTTGTTAGATTACATGGCCTACCCAGAACTATCATTTCAGACAGGGACGTAAAGTTCATAGGGCACTTTTGGCGCACCCTGTGGAAAAAGTTGGGCACGCAATTGAATTTCAGCTCTGCGTATCATCCGCATACTGATGGACAAACGAAGGTGGTGAACAGGAGCTTGGGGAATTTATTACGGAGTTTGACTGGAGAAAATTCACGATTATGGGATCGAGCTCTTGCCCAAGCAAAATTTGCTTATAACGATTCACCCAATCGTAGCACCGGACTTAGCCCATTCCAGATTTTGTATGGCATGCATCCTCGAGGAATACATGAACTGCGAGATTTGGGAAAGCTGGAACGAAGAAGCGCGAATGGGGAAGATTTTGCAGAAGCAATGAGTGAGCTTCATGAAGAGGTCAAACTAAGGTTGCAGGACAGTGTACAAAAATACAAGCAGCAAGAAGACTCAAAACGACGAGAGGTGCATTTTAATGTTGGAGACGAGGTCCTTGCGCATCTGCGCCGGGAACGGTTTCCTAGGGGCACATATAACAAGTTAAAATATAAGAAAATTGGTCCATGCAAGATCCTACGAAAATTTTCAGCCAACGTTTACGAGATTCAGCTGCCACCGGACATAGGCATATCACCTATTTTTAATGTGGCGGATTTGTTCCCATATAATGCCCAAGCAGAGGATGATAGTGCGGTACAGCCAGAACGGGACACCCAATTTGGAGGCAGTTCTTGGAAGAAACAGTTACCTTCGGCCCGGACCCATGAGATTGAAGGGATCCTCAGCACCCAGGTAGCCAAGAAGACGCGCAGGAAGGAATATCTGTGTTACCTCGTCAAGTGGAGAGACCGTCCAATGGAGGACAGCTCATGGCTCGACGCGGCACAGATACAGAAGGCTGGTTATTCGGTGGAGGAACTCATGGAACGGAGCCATGAAATTCTTTTACCCCGGAAGCCTGATGCAGGAGCATCTGGTTAACAGGGCGGAGATAGAAAGAAGGTTGGCATGGTTTCTGAGAAGGACAGAGAACACAGCTCGCAGAACGGACAGCATGTCTGTTTTTTTTTTAATTATTTTTATTATCTGTTGTTTTTGTTTTCTGTTTAAAAATGCCTAGAATACTGTAACGAGTTCTAATTAGGAACAGTAGTATTAGTTAGAATCATTAGTTGCTGAACAGTTATATACTGTTGTAAATACAAACAAAGGGAAACAAGCTAGTCATGAATAAATTTCAAATATGAAATAACTGATGTAACTGACAACAGAACAACTGACAGCAGTTATCCAACTGCTTGAGAACAATGATACAAAAACGGAGGAAAACAAGCCCATAGGGGTTCGGGAGTGAAAAGATAAAAGAACAGAAAGAAATATATTCATTTTTTTTTCCAGTGCACAGACAGTCCCTACGTGCGTCCTCAAAAGAAAAACTGTACAATTCAATGTTGTGTTACTATTTTATTTTTATTTTTTTCATGTTGCAAAACCTATTACATGTTCTTGACAGATTTCGAACCGAGCGGAAGGACAAATAAACAAACGAGAGGTGACACCAACTAGCACAGGCCATGCAGTTACAGTGTCTCAGACAAAAAACATTTTCAAAGGTATGCAAACGAACCCATAAGGCGATTCAAGATTTTCTTTCCACATAAATTCACGGAATAAATATAATTATTAAAAGTCCATCTCAGCATTACAAACTATTGTTCAACGCAGCTTCAAACCCTACCCAGTTCACAAGCATAGGGAACGACAGGGTTATGATCAACAGCCGCAGCAAGAAATTACCCAATACAGTACCCAACAAATAAACCAACAGTCCATACAAGAATCCAACCTAGTACAGCCAAAGTAAAGAACAATTCTACCCGTAAGCTATCCAGAATGGCCGGAAGCCCAATGCATTCGACCCAACGAACGGCTCCACCTGCATAGGGACAAAAAGAGAAAGGGTTAGTTACCAACCCTCGAAGAAAAGCGAGAAGCTGAGAAATTGAAAGGGAATTACTGAGAGAGTAAACAAGAAATATTACCTGAAGGTGAGCCGCAGCTGCAGAGAAAACCCCTCAAACGGACGAACCCTGCTCACAGAGGAGCCGGGCTATTAGTATCAAAACAAGCAGTGGAAACAAAGTCTGGCAGAGAACGGGAGCTTACCAATTAAATTAGCAGAGAGTCGAACAGAGCAAGCCGCGCAACCCATCGAACTTGGAGGCTAACGAACCAGGACTGTAACCAAAGTTCCATTAACTTACAGTTCTCGAATAACCATGGACCCTTGAGAGAAACGAACAGACAGTACCGTGACAAACATCAAAGCCAGGAAAAAACGCCATAACGACAGAGGAAACATACATATAAACAGTACAGTAGCCCGAACTTACCAAAGCGACACCAGACAGTCGAAACATACAAGCCCGGACCTGGAACAACAGAACCGCAACCAAACGCTTGCTACACAGTCGACCGAGTAGGCAGGGTTCGCATTTTGTTTTCACCGCAGACATTACAACAGTCACAAAGAAAATCGCCAGAGACTGCAGAGCTAAACAACTAGGTAACAATGACAACCCAAAGGGCGCGAACAGGGTAAAACCCAAGCCGAGTAACTTTCCAGGATCTCGAGGTGGGACAGTTGTCCGCCCGATAGACCACCACAGTACATGCCGTAACCCAAGGTGATTGTAAATCAATCCGAATTTATTACCAAATCAATTGTAATATTGTCCGGTCCATAAGAGTGTTACACGTCCGCATTGGAGCGGCGGGACCACGTGGGCTGGCCCCATCACATTGTGCACACAATCTTCTAGAACCAATATATATTTCTCTTTCCTCTTCCTGTTGAGAATTAATAATGCCTTGAGATTGTTGTTGTTCAACAATGTGTCTTTCCTCATGTTCATTTGGCATATTTTGAGGCCAAATAAATGGAGTCTTCAAAAGTGTATATTCATTTCTTGATATTGAGATGATATCACTTTGATCCTTGAAAAAAGACTCCCACCAAACTGAATCAGCAACATCAAAGTAGTCATATGTATCTCTAATACATTTTTTTATTTCTTCCAGACATTCAGAATAATTTATCTCTCTCTTATGCCTTCGTGCATTATTGAATTCAACAACTGATTGTAATAACATTATCTTTGATGAAAATATTGGATGATCTGAAATGAACTTCAAAAATGCTGACCCTGACAATGGCCCCCATTCTACAACAGTTAAATACTTCTTGCCCCATATAAGTATTTTTCCATCAATTTTTTTGATACGAAATTGATGTTGGAAGCTAATGTCATTAATTTGTTCAATGCATTTATCCTCACCATGCGATCCCAAAATAAACCTTTGCATGTCAATAGTTTCCTCCAGCGCATGAAAAATTGGCTCTGAAATATATGCTTTCTTAATACATTCAATTAATGATGGAAGGCTCCCAACATTCTTCCTCAATGTTACTGAAAAGCGACTAAACATCTTATCAATATGGTCATGAGTGTGCCCAACAAGAAGGAAACCAACCTTTACCTTTTTAAAAATTCTCAATTGAACAAGCATGTTTAGATATCCAAAAGAACTTGATTTTTATTTTCACGGCTTGTGTTGTCCAATTGCAAATACAAAACTTCAGGAAGAATACTAGACCAATGATAAAGCACATCATGGATTATAGTTATGGTAAGATTTGCATCATTATGAATATTTGGAGCTGTGAAGTAAACCCTTGGCAACATCTTCCTGTTAAAGACCATACAGCCAACCAAGTGAAACTAAATAAAATTTTCTTCTTGTAGATTTTTTGGTGTGTGGACAAAATGTGGCAGAGGTGTTTTCTTTTGGTCAATACCATCAATTATCAAACCCAAATATTTATTTGGATTATCATAACACTTTTTCCTATGTTTATACAGTTTTTGTCTTTCACTTGTTTGTTGGTTGCGATGCTCTTGAATTGCTTGGACAATAGAATCTACACATAAAATGAAATAAATCTATTAATAAATATATTTTCATAGTTAATTACTATCCAATTTTTAAAATTAATGTTATGAATGCATACATCTTTTTGTGCCTTGAAATTTATCTCTTTTTTATTTAAGAGAAGCACATGTACTACAAATCCCCATCCTTGTCTTCTTAGGAATACGAACATTGTTGAATTCGTTCCTCCATATCCTTGTAAAATATGAATATGTGATAAAATTACCATCTCCTTCAGCACCTTCTGCATATTCTCTGTATAAGTTGTCAATTTCTTGTCCTAAGAAATTATCTGGAATATGTATTATGTCTTTATTTGGCATACACTCTCCATGCTTTGAAAATAAGTCTTTCATCCATGACATTGCAGTAATTGTTGATGGTCCAACCTCTCTTTTATAACATACTTCTGAATAGTATGTAGGGTCTTTTTCCAGTCTGTTTTGGATTCTTGACAAACGAAAATTACCAACTGAATGCAACATTTTGAAAGCCTTTCTACATATCAATACATTCCCAATATGATAATCATATACTGCCGTTGTAGATTGCATGCAACCCACTAAAAATTATTTTCGCATGCTTTTCTTCATTGACAAATATTTCTTTGTTTGCTCCATAGCAAACTTGAAACCCATATGTTTCAAGCAATCTTTTCGACAACATTCACTTGAAATCAGACCACTGACATAACTTCTACTTGTGAGATATTCTATCCTATCCCTTGTATAACTGGAATATTTTGGATTGATATGAAAAGGCCTGCTCCTACTCCTAGATACAATATTTGCTTGCAACATCTCCCCCATTTCATTATTATTTGCAAAAACATTTTCATCATCAGTAGGAGTAATATTATATTGACGAAGATAGATAGAAAATTCATCACCACCATTGCTTGGAAAATATTCATTACCATCTTCACATGAAGGAAATTCTTCACTGCCAACATCTGTGCTTTTGAAATCTCGACTCAGATGAAATTCTTCACCATCTTCATCCCTACTTTTTAAAACCTCCCTTGAAGGACTCAATTCATCATCGCCACAACTACCTTTGAAACACTCACTTAGAGAAAAAGCATTATTGACATTTGTGCCTCTAAAATTATTGTTTGCAAAAAACTCTTCATCCTCCCCTTCATCACCTGCGCTCGCATAATCCTTAGGATTATCACTAAGTGGATAATATGACTCTCTATTCATAGTCAAATTATCATTTGCACGAAATTCTTCATCCTCCCCTTCATCAGTGGTGGTTTCATAATCCTTGGGATTAGGAACAAGTGGAAACTTTGAATTTCTATTTAATGGAAATTCTTCATCCTCCACTGCGTCAGTGCTGCTCTCATAATCCTTAGGATTAGGACTAAATGGAAACTTTGAATCTCTATTTACTGGAAATTGTTCATCATCACCCTCCCCTTCATCAGTGGTTCTCTCATAATCCTTAGGATTAGGAATATGTGGAAACTTTGACTCTAAAAATTCTTCATCCCCCCTTCATCAATGGTGCTCTCATACTCCTTAGTATTAGGAATATGTGGAACTTTTACTCTGCAAATTCTTCATCCCCCCTTCATCAGTGTTTCTCTCATAATCCTTAGGACTAGGAATATGTGGAAACTTTGACTCTGCAAATTCTTCATCCCCCCCTTCATCAGTGCTGCTCTCATAATCCTTAGGATTAGGAATATGTGGAAACTTTGACTCTGCAAATTCTTCATCCCCCCCTTCATCAGTGCTGCTCTCATAATCCTTAGGATTAGGACTATGTGGAAACTTTGAATCTACAAATTCTTCATCCCCCCCTTCATCAGTGTTGCTCTCATAATCCTTAGGATTAGGAGGAAGTGGAAACTTTGACTCTGCAAATTCTTTATCCCCCCCTTCATCAGTGGTGCTCTCATAATCCCTATGATTAGGAGGAAGTGGAAACTTTGACTCGGGAAATTCTTCATCACCCCCTTCATCAATGTCACTCTCATAATCCTCAGGATTAGGACTATGTGGAAACTTTTATTCTGGAAATTCTTCATCCTCCTCTTCATCAATGGTGCTCTCATAATCCTTAGGATTAGGAGGAAGTGGAAAAATTGACTCTCTATTCACAGAAAATTCTTTTTGCTACCCTTCATCAATGTTTCTCTCATCATCCTTAGGATTAATACCAAGTGGAAAATTTGTCTCTCTATTCATAGTGAAAGAATTCCTATTACATTCATCAAAATGAATAGAGTTGTTGCATGACGAAAATGTTGTTGTTGAAGAAAGAAAAACTTCACTATCAAAAGAATCCATGACCTTCAACCAGAAGATTTCGAATCATATAAATGCACTCTCTCCCAATGACAATATATAACGTAGAGATTGATAATTTCCATTTAAAGTTTTCCACCAAATTTTTTGCTAAAAATTTTCCCTCCAAAGTTTGCCCCCTAAAAACTTTCGCTGAACATTTTCCCTCCAAAAATTTCGTTTTTTAATTTTTCCCTCCAAAATTTTCATCTATAATATACTTAAAAACATATTACTAAACTTTTGGTTTTGGAAAATTTCACCCTAGTTTCTATTCAAAATATTGATAGAAACTTAAAATATTTTTCTACTTAAATTATTTAACATCGACTATGTAAGTAAATTAATTTTTATATTTAATATTTTTTTATCCCATAATGAATGTAAACTAACCTAAAGCTATAATATTAACTATAAATTATTTTATTTTAAATTTAAATTTAATTTCACAATCAAGAAACGATAAATCATTCCCACAATCATCGCTATAAAATAAAATTCATCGTTTATATTCATCTCTGTTCCAATTTCCACTTTATCGCTGTCAAGGTCTGCTCAATCCTTCCCAGGGCGAGATTGTTCCGATACGTTTGTATCTGTATGGTTGCTATTTCTTTGAGCAGTTCTACATGAACCGAATCCTTCTCCTTGCTTCTTTCCTGTTTATCTAGTACTTCTCCTTCCATGTGTTCCTGGTGGAGAGTCATGGCCCGAGCCACGATGTGTTTCATGATCCAGTATTGATGTATGGTCTTTCTGAACAACGATTGTCTTCCGTTTGTTGTCCCAGGGTCCTGTAGCATTCCTTCCCATTCTTCCATTGGTATGTCCTTGCATCTAAGGTTGTCTCTTAAATCCCGCTCCCAGCTCCAAATCTGGTCTCTAACTTCCTTTGGATTTCCTTCCATGTATGATTCAATGATCTTCTTCATTTGGTCTCCATCAGGCTTCCTACCCCTTTTATTTCCTTGGCTGCTGGTTCCTTCTTCTTTCTTGACTATTCTCTCACTTCTCCTGGGAGCCATTTTCCTATCAGCTTGCTCTTTGTCATGTTTTGCAGTCTTGCCCTATTCTGAATCGAGACCTATCACAGAATCAACACAAATGTTAGCCATCTCATTTACATTTACATTATTTTTCGTGGGTCCCCCCCCATCTCAGGTTTTCCAGCCTCTGGTTTCCCACCCTCTGGGTTTCAGCCCTCTGGCTTCCCTCCCTACTGAGCTTGATTTTGGTTTTGAAAATTCTTTGGGTCATGGGGTAACAGTGGTTACTTTGCTTTTCCCATCCCATGCAGGGGTCCCCCTTTTGCTTATTTTTCCTCTTCTCACCCGAGGGCTCACACATGGTGCGGATTAGGCTACTGTGGCCTCCTCTTATCTTGGTTTTCTCAGGTTTACCAGTTGGGTTTCTTCCAGTTGAGCTTTCTCCCCTCCCCCTATGGTGTAGCTCCATCTCCCCGGGGTTCTGGATTTTCCTTTCCCAGCTACCCTCATCCAAGGCTATAGGCATTCTTCCTATCCCTAGAGTATAGTATGTCAGGATCTCTATTCTAAGACGGGGATCGGTAGAATTTAGTTCGGCCAGGCCTTTGTTCTCATACTGCTCACCATCTCTCCTATCTGCCTCTCCATCCCGATCAACCGGGAACTCTTCGAAATGTTTTTCTATCAAACCTCTGAGATTGCTATTACAATTGAGGTGATAATACCAGGTATGCATACCATATTGCATTCCTAACCTATTTCTCAAACAATTTGCACTATCAGAGTTTAAGGCTGGAGATATCACATACCCTTTTACCATTCGTCGCCTTGCTTCCTCCTTCTGCGTCGTCTCCCTGCCTGCTCTTCCTTTCTCGTCACCTTTCTTCTTTCTCGTCTGCATGCAAATTACCTCTTTTCCTTTTTCCTTAGACTTTATTCCTTTTTCATTCCCTCCTCCTATCTTTACCGCCAGCTGTCCTGTTGTTTCCTTGGCACACCTCCCTTCCCTTCTGCCTTGGGATGTTGCCCACTTGTCCTGTCCACCATCCTGCATTAACTCCTTTCCTCTCCCGGCTGCTCTTGCCATCAGGTCGCTGACTCGACCCTGCCACTTGTCGTTATTGCACTGCCCGTCCTCGATTTTGTTGTTCTACCCTCTCCTCTTCCATTCCTTTCTATCTCTGCCCCGTACTATCGGGGATTGTCCTTACTCTGCCCTCCTCCATCATCCTACCGAACTTTGATCTTCCCCTGCCTTGCTCTACCTCTATCCTATACTGTTCCACCTGCGATTGTCCTTTTCCTTTTTCGCTCCCGTCTTTTCCGGGTGAATTCTCTAAATGCCCGCTCTTGATCCTATCTTATTCTATTAATTGGATCAATTGCTCCATGTCCTCCTTTTGGTGGAGCTCTTCTGCGCTTGCATCCATCTGCTGGTCTCCTTTCAGACATCCCCAGTTCGCAAGGCAGTCTACAGGCGTGTTTCCTTTGCGTCTCACATGGGAAGGTATTATGTAGGCTACCCTTCTCAATTGCTGGCTTATTTCTTTAATTATCCATGTGGTCCGCCAGCTTTGACTCAGCTTCTCTGTTGGTGCTCCATGTTGTAACTGTTTGAGTGTGTCTATCACGAGCTTTGAATCTCCTTCTATCTGGAGTTTTTGATACCCTTCTTGGATAGCTATTTCTATCCCCCTGTTCATTGCATGGAATTCTACCTCATTATTTGACGCGTTTCTGCAGTCCATCACATAAACCCTTTGAGTTCTGCCTCTGTCATCTCTGAATATTCCTCCTATACCCACCTCCCCTGGATTCCCTTTTGTCGCGCCGTCCAAGTTTAATTTTGTGAATCCCTGCGGCAGGTTCCTGTAGTGGTCATCTTCTCCAGCTTTTCCAGTCTTATGTTTTCTTCCATCCATGTTTGTGGTTCTTATTTTGATTTACAAGCGGTTCAAAATACGTGTCTCCATTTGGTCTGCTTTCTAGTCTTCCTCATTCCACTTCTCGAGGATTATGGTTTCTATTATGTTCTGTACTATTTGGTTCCATATTTCCTTCTTAGCTTTTCCGTCTTCATTGAATATCAACTAATTTATTGCTTTCCATATGTTCTACAAGAGGAACCTGATGGATAGATTCCAGGCTCTATTCAAGATTACATTACGGTATGGTTTACTCCTCCATTTCTCTACAGTTGTAATTATGCTACTTGTTTCTCGATTGCTAATCTCGAAGAGCTATTGGTGATTTTGCCACAGGGTATTGCTGACTCGACAGGAATTGGTCAGGTGTTCCATTGTATCTTTTTGTTCCTGGTAGAGGACGCAGCACAATGGACCATGTGTCCCCTTCCTTCTCAATTGGTCCTAGGTTAAGGCTCGCCCATGGACCAGTATCCAGGTAAATAACGCTATCTTTGGCCAAGTTTTCATTTTCTAGATTCTATCCCATTTTTTGATTTCCAGGTTGCTGATGCTACCAGCCTTTATGTAATATCCTTCTGTTGTCGTAAACATTCCTTTACTGAATTTTCCCCATCTTATAATATATGTTCCTTGTTTGACTACAATTTTCCTTGTCTCCATCTCTTTTTTGTAATTGGCCCATTGCTCTATTTCTGGTGCTTCGTGCCAGTCCTTTTTCATTTCAGTAGCCGTCCCTTTCCGACAACCAGTGGTTCCTGGCTGCATCCTCCTCCATTTGGGTGGTGAACTGCTGAAGATCTTGGAATTGGGATTGCCGGTGGAGGGTTTCTCTCTACTGTCATGCCTCAGTCTAGAAGTTTGCTTTGTCACCCTCCCTGATTTCCCAAAAACTGTGTTTTCTTATCAGACCTCTGTTTGACCTTGCAAGGTTCCAAATTGCGGAGCCTTTCTTTTCTGATTGGCTTCTCAATTTTCCTTCAGGGGCTCTTGCCATCTCATATTTCGTTTCCCACAAGGTCTTCCATAGATATTCTCCTCCTTGTATCCACCTCCACCATAGTTTTGCACCCATTACTTGGTTAAGGATATAAGGATCTCACAACCCTAATCCTCCTTCTGGTAGAGATTTGTTTAGCCATTTCCATGAGAGCAGCGCCCACTTTTTAGTTTTGTTTGTTCCTTGCCATAGAAATTTTTTGAAAATCTCCACCTTTTTTTGACATATTGTTTTTGTTATAGCTTGGATGGTCATTTGGTATATTGGTATTGATTGGAGAACTGACTTAAGGATAATGAGGCGGTTCGGTGTATTCAAAGTTCTGTGCGTCCAGTTGTCCATTCTTTTTTGAATTTTCCCTATCAGACCTCCCTAGTTAGCAATTCTATTTTTCTTATCACTAAGCTGGACACCTACATATTTGGTGGGGAACTTCCCTACTCGGAACCCCATTGTTCTAGCTAGGAATGATTGGGAAATCATTGGGGTATTGAAGAAGAAGATTTTTGTTTTATCTTTATTTATCTCTGTACCTGATGCTTGTGTGAAATTTTCAAGTATTTCCACTATTTGCTTTGCCTCCTTGAGATTGGCTTGTCCATACATCATGACGTCATCTACGAATTGTTGATGTGTAATGGGTAGTTCTTCTCCCCACAATCTGAGACCTTTTAGCTTTCCACTATTCACTCTTTCTTTTATTAGTCTGCCTAGACCATCAGCAACTATTATGAATAGGAATGGGGAAAGAGGGTCCCCCTGTCTAAGCCCTCTGGACAGTTTAAAAGTTTATGTAGGAGTCCCATTTAGCATTATGGACATACTTGGAGTGGTGATCATAGACATTATCCATTCTATCCATCTATCATCAAACCCGTAAGCTTTTAGGATTTTCTGGAGGTATTCCCAGCTTATCTTATCATAAGCTTTAGCTAGGTCGAGTTTGATCATCATCCCTTTGTGTCTTGAGTTCTTCAGTGAATGGATCGCCTCTTGTGCCACTATGATTTCGTCCACTATCTGTCTCCCTTTCACGAAACCTGTTTGTTCCTCAGAAATCAATTCTGGAAGGATAGATTTTAATCTATTCACCATTATGGTGGCTAGGATTTTGTAGATTACATTACATAATGCAATTGGTCTAAAACCTTGAGGTTTATCAGCCTTTTCTAGCTTTGGGATCAATGCAAGGAAGGTTGCATTCTAGGCTGGGTGCATTCTCTTCGTACATCTTGATTCTTCTACGGCATTTACAATGTCTTGCTTCATAAAGCTCCAGGTTGCTTGGAAGAATTCTACTGTGTATCTGTCTGGTCCTGGGGCTTTGTTCTTTGCCATTGTCTTCACTGTTTCTTCTACCTCTTTTTCAGTAATCACCCTTAGGAGTGCCATGTTCTGTTCTCGATTTACCCTTCTAGGTATATATTGACTTATTTTTGCTATCTCCTCTTCTCTATTGTTTTGTGTCTCAGTCAGGATTCCTTTGAAGTGTTGTATCAGCAGCCTCTCCATCTCCTCTTTCTGGGTTAACCTGTTGTCTTGGTTGTCTCTAATAGAAAATATTATGTTCTACTATCTATGTTGTTGCATGGTTCTGTGGAAGAATTTCATATTTCTTTCTCCCTCTTTCAGCCATTATATTCTTGACTTCTGTCTCCATAAAATTTCCTCCTATTTTCTTCTTTCCTCCAGTCTGCTTAGTACCACTCCTTATTGAGCTAGTTCCTCTGTTCTCCCTTCTTCTATAATTGTCTGTTGTATTCTTTTCATGTCTGTCTGAAGCTTTTCTTGGTCCTTTTGAATATTGCCAAATTCCTCTCTATTCCATTTCTTTATTTTTCCTTTTAGGTCCTTTAGTCTTAATTGGAGGGTGTGCATCTTGTTCCTTCCGTTAATTTCACTCTCATTGTTCTACCACCATTGCTCCATTTTGTCTATGAAGGTTGGTTCTCGCAGCTAAAAATCTTCAAAACTGAAGGGTTTGTTCTTGTTTTGACTATTCATGGCTATTTCTAGTTTTATGGGCTAGTGGTGTGATCCTTAGCATGGCAGGATTGTCGCTTCGTAGCACGTCTCTCCCTATAAAGTGTTCTGTTGCTAGAAACCTGTCAAGCCTGGAGGCTATCTATTTACTTCCTCCTCTTTGGTTGTTCCAAGTGAATTTTCCATTAATGGTTTGTATATCAATCATTTTTAGGGCCGACTGTGTTTCTATAAATCTTTCCATGTCTGGTTCTTCTCGTTGCAATCCCCCCTTCTTCTCCTCTTTTGAAGTTGTCATATTAAAATCGCCTACTATTAGCCACAATTTTTATGTGTGCATGTTTCCTAGTTGTTGCATTTGAAGGAGGAAGTTTCCTTGTTCCACTGGTATATGGGGTCCATAAATCGTCGATACCAAGAACCATTCTCTGTGGCCTATTAGTCTAAATCTCCCTGAAAGGATCCTTTTCATTCCTATCCTGTTGGCATTATGACTCAGGTTTGGCGCTATGACACAGGTGTTTTCCTTGATGGCAACTATCTCAAGTGGCAAATCACTATTCAGGCTCTCAAAATCATAGAAAATGAGATACCCACAGGTGAGCCTAACAAAAGCTGCGGACCCGTAGGTGCCCCGAACAAGAAGTGTGGGCATACACGCAGGTTCTCTGAACAAAAGGTGCAGGTGTCAAATTCACTCACTTCAATGCAGAGAAGCACGCGCATGTGGGAATTTTTATGATTGATTCGTGGTATTTAGTCCAACGTGTTTGATCCTATGGTTTTGGTCCGTGGTATAGCATCTAAAATATTGAACCCCAGTTTTGGGTCCCTTGTATTGGCTTTCTATGGTTTTGGTCCATGGTTTGTGTAAGGGCTTGCCTATAAAAAGGAAAGGAAATCATTTGGCTAGGCACTTATGTGTTGAATATCTTAAGTGGAACAAGATCTGAAATACTTGTAATCAGTTAATGAGATAAAATTAAACCTGAGCATGAGAAGACTAATCAATTGAGGGGTCGTGATCTCTTTGGCGCATGATCAGATCTGTGGATCTGACAGTCTGGGGTACAATTGAGGACTGATAAAGTGTTTATATCCAGAGGTCCGCAGGCGAGATACAGCTCAGGTGCGGAGGTGCGCAGTTCTGTAGACGGCGCAGGTGTGGAGGTACGCAGTTCAGTAGACGGCGCAGGTGCGGAGGTACGCAGTTCAGTAGATGGCGCAGGTGCGGAGGTACGCAGTTCAGTAGACGGCGCAGGTGCGGAGGTCCGCAGTGCAGTAAACGGCGCAGGTGCGGAGGTGCGCAGTCCGGTAGACGGCACAGGTGTGGAGGTGCGCAGTCCAATAGACAGATCAGGTGCGGAGGTACGCTGTCGAGTAGACAAAGCAAGTGCGGAGCTACGCAGGCTAGTCTCATCAGAAGTGCGGATATCTCGCAGGTTTCTATTGGTGAAGTTGTGGACTTTTCTTGAAATATTTGTTGGCTGCCTTTTGTCTATTGTTGCAGAATTCTGGGTTTAGATTACTAGTATTGCTTGTCTGGTTACTGCATTCTAAAAGGCTATTGGTTGATTCATTAGTTGATTGTAAAAGGAGATTGGTTGATTCACATGTACTTGATGATTATTTGATGTTCATGGATCCAGTCTGAAAATTAATGAAACGTGGTCCTTGGAAGAAAAGAAGTAGGTCAGCACCTACGTACTAGTAGCTCAGCTAGTACAAGAGCTAAGGGGGTTGTAGCTCCCTTCCAGGAGAGACTGGAAAACGAGAGAGGGTTGTAGCTCTCTGCAGGTTGCAGCCTGCGTACTGGTAAAGGACTGCACCAGTACAGAATCATTGTAAAAGAAGTTTCTAATTGAAAGAAGATAGAGACACATTGCAGTAGGTGGTTTTCACCCACATTGGGTTTCCACCTTATATCTGGTGTTCTTTGGTGTGACTGTCTGTTTTTCTTGTTCCTGTTCATTATTATATGGTACTGACATTCAAATTGATGGTTAACATCTGAAGAATAAATTAAATTATAAATCTAGAGGGAATATTGAAAAGAATTTGATAATACTGATTCACCCCCCCTCTCAGTATTATTTCCAACATATCCAATAGTCTACTGTGACTTATGCGGGGTTCCATAGGATTGCGATTCCCCCCCACACTGTGTTTTGCGTCAATTGTCATACTTTCATAAGTAGGTTTGATTTTTTTTAGAATCTCCTCCATTTGCCCCCCTGTTATTTTTATTTCTTGTAGCAACATAATTTGGGTTTTTTTCTCTTTTTATCCTTTCTGCTAGGTATCTCTGCTTACCTTTGCTATTAAGACCCCGAATGTTCCAGGATGTAATTATCATTGGTTGGTTGGGGTTGTTTGGTGGAAGACGGCTGAGAGCGGCACTACTATTCCTATATTAACTAGAATTTCTCCCATAACCTGTATTGACTCTTGAAGATTCCTTCTACCTTATTAATTCCCTCCTTTCGCTTTACTTTGTTGCTCTTGGGTATTTTCAGGTTGTATGCCTAGTTGCTCATTCATTCCTGTATTTCCCTGATCTTGTTTTTCTTTATATTGTTGGAAGGTTTCCCTGTATAATTTTTTATCCTCTTCAGGGATGAACCTTTCGTCCAAGTTTCTCCATTTGTTCAAGAGTTTCCTCAGGATTTCTTCTTTTGTCGTTGGATCTTCCCCTTTGTTGTTGTCTATTTCCATTACTTCATTTTCCCGGTTCTCCTCCTGTTCTTGTCCTACCTTTTCCCCTGTTTCGCTTTGGGTTTTTTGCTTTGTGTTGTTTACGTCTTGGCTTGGTTTGCCTCCCTATTCTTTTTCCTCCTGATAATCCATTACTCTGATCTCTTGATCTTCTTCTTCTACCTGTAGGATTTCAAACCTATTTGCCTTATTTGTTTTTGCTGGTTGTTCTTTTCTTCCTTCCTTAGGGGTTTCCTTTGTAGGTTTTTTCCTATATTTTATCCCCTGAAACCCCTCATTATCTTCTTAATGTTTCCTCTGTTGCTTACTCTTTCGTTCTTCCTCTTCTGCATTGAGGGGGAATTCCTTGTAAAGGTGCCCATATTCATGGCATTTTCTGCACCTAAAGGGGATGTGCTCGTAGTCTAGTGCCTGCTGCCACACCTCCTCATGGTATTCTAGCTCCACTGCCCCTGGAATAGGGTTCGCTATGTTCATATAGATGCAGATTCTTGCATAAGAGGTATATCTCCCCTTCTTTGTTGATTCAGCTATTTTAACAAAGCTACCTATGGTATTATCTATTCCTTCGAGAATCTCAGGGTCCCAGAAATCCATTAGTAATCCAAACAGTCTTACCCACACTGGGGATGCTAGGAATTTCTCTGTATCAGGGTTGTAACATTCCTCCCAATACCTCATGAATAACCTTTCAGCTCTATGTGGCCTCGGGGTTGCCATTTCTGTTGTATCCATCTTGTTAGGTCTTTTTCTGATGGCTATATGCAGATGAACTAGCATGTTAATGTGTAGTCGTTCATATAACGTCTGTAGCATTTGAGTTTATTCATGGGGATAACAAATCTCGGTTTATTGAACTAAGACTTCTGTGATCCATATCAATTTTTTGAAGAATCTTCGGCGAAAATCACATAGAAAAACTTATGTCGACGCGTTTCAAACCATCCAGTGTGGTTCATCGTCAGGACAAATTGAATGAGCAGATCACATTTAGCACATTAAATAGACAGGGTAGAGAATCCATGACTCAACGGCTAAAAAATAACAGCTAGAAATGATAACGACTAGTATGACCAAGATAAAGGGAAATTAATAATAATCATAATAATAATAATATTAATAATATTAATAATATTTTCTTTTAAAAATAAAATTAATATTAAGAAAATCAAAGATTAATAGTTTCAAATATGTTGAAAAAATTAAAATGAATTAAATTAAAAATTATATAAAATGAATTACTTATAAAATTATATATATATATATATATATATATATATATATATATATATATATATATAGAGTTAGTTATAAACGTCAAACATGGAGTAATAAATGATTGTAAAAAAAAAACATATTAATAATAATAATAATAAAATAAAATTATTACAATAATAACAATTAATTTAAGGAACCAAAAGTATATTAGTTTTAAATTAAAAATTAGATTAATTTTAAAAATTAATTTTTATAAATTAAAAAGGAACAAGAAGTCGATGGTTGCCTCCCTTTCCTTGATATTCTTATCTCTAAGAATGAGGATGGTTCCCTCTCCCACCGAGTATTTCGCAAGAAAACTCATACGGAGCAGTATCTTCATGCTAGTTCCCATCATTTCCCGGCCCAGAAGTTGGGGGTTCTCAACACCCTTGCAACTCATGCCTTAAGGATCTCTGACAAAAATAGCTTCGATGAGGAAAAATCCCATCTCCTTAATGTCTTTGTCGACAATGGTTATAGCAGACACTTGGGACAAAAGGCTTTCCTCAAAGCAGCTAAGAATTCGTTTACCAGGAAGGAGCCTATAGAGCGAATTCCTGGAGTCCATCTTCCGTATGTTCAGGGGACCCACGAATAAGATTGCGAGGGTTCTTAAGAGGCATAATATCCCCGCAATGTTTAGACCTCTTAACACTATTCGTAAATCCCTAAGATCTGTAAAGGATCCCATCGACCCCAAAGACATGAAAGGGGTTTATATTACTCTTTGTTCTTGTGGGACCCCCTATATTGGTGAGACTGGTTGCTCCATTAATCAAAGGATTAGTGAGCACGCAGCTGACCTAAAGCATATGAGAACTAAATCTTCCGCGTTAGCAGAACATGTAGCGAAAACCAATCATCATGTCTGCATCGAGGAGGCTAGTGTGATTGCTAGAGTGTCTCAATTCCATCACCGGAAATTTAGGGAAGCCCTTGAGATTGAAAAAAGGTCGATCAATCTAAATAGAGAGGATGGCTGGAAGATTAGCAGTTGCTGGGTCCCAACCCTCTCCTCCTAGTTGTTTGCCTTCTTTCTTTCCCTTAGTATTTGTTTTTTATTAAGTTTGTGATTGCTATCAATTTATTTATTATTATTATTACTTTTTATTTATTTTATATATATATATATATATATAACTTTATCTATTTATTTATTTATGTTTGTTATTATTATTATTTATCTATTATTAATATTTATTTTAAACTTTGTGTTTCAATTTTGATTTAATTATAATCTATTCATTAAAATTAATTTCACATTAGTTAATTTATTTAAACTATTAATGGTTCTTAATATATTTAGTTTTATTTATAATTATGTATTTTACTTATTAATTTTTGTGAAATCTCTTTGCTTATTAATTTAATTTTAATTTTTAAAATTAATCTAATTTTTAATTTAAAACTAATATACTTTTGGTTCCTTAAATTAATTGTTATTATTGTAATAATTTTATTTTATTATTATTATTATTAATTTAATTTTTTTTTTGACAATCATTTATTACTCCATGTTTGACGTTTATAACTAACTATATATATATATATATATATATATATATATATATATATATATATATATATATATATATATATCTATATATATATAATAATAATAATAATAATTTTAAAAGTAATTCATTTTATATAATTTTTAATTTAATTCATTTTAATTTTTTCAACATATTTGAAATTATTTATTTTTTGATTTACTTATTAGTAATTTTAATTTAAAAAGAAAATATTATTGACTAACTATTAAAAAAAATTTAAAAGTAATTCATTTTATATAATTTTTAATATAATTCATTTTATTTTTTTCAACATATTTGAAATTATTAATCTTTGATTTTCTTAATATTAATTTTATTTTTAAAAGAAAATATTATTAAAAATAATAATAATATTATTATTATTAATTTCCCTTTATCTTGGTCATATTAGCCGTTATCATTTCTAGCTGTTATTTTTTAGCCGTTGAGTCATGGATTCTCTGCCCTGTCTATTTAATGTGCTAAACGTGATCTGCTCATTCAACTTGTCCTGACGATGAACCACACTGGATGGTTCGAAACGCGCCAACATAAGTTTTTCTATGTGATTTTCGCCGAAGATTCTTCAAAAAATCTCAGTTTTTCCGCTGCACACGATAAGCATTTGCCCTTGCTGCCTCCCTGCCATCTTGCTTCGAGGACAGGTCCTTGTGCCTTTATTTCCTCCTCCAGTTTGTTGTTACTCATTCCTTCTCCTGTCATTGCATCTCTATAGGAGGGGATCTCTCCCCTCCTGTCGTCCTCTATCATTACTATGCTCTCTTGGTTTCAGTGCCGCTTGCCTGCCTATTTTCAAGGTTTTCCACACCGCCTACCTCATGGTCGCATGACCATTAGGGTTGCAGAGCTCCCAAAAACCCTCATTCTTTTCCATATTCTTATTTTGTTTGTTATTTTTTATTTTATTCTTATTTTGTTTGTTATTTTTTATTTTTTAGATTAAAATATATATGTTTGAAAATATTAGAAAATTTTAATTAAAATTTAATTTAAAAAACAAATATTTTGTTTTTTATTTTAAATTTTTTAACTTAAAATTATAATGTTATTTTTATAAAAAAAATTATTATGGTTGTTTTAATTTTTTTTTTAACCTAAAATATTTTTTTTTTTTTAATTTAAAATTAAAATTTGATTTTATAATTATTTATTTTGTTTTTAATTTTTTAATATCAATTATAATTTTATATAAAAATTATTTTTATTTTTATTTGTTTTTATTTAAAATGGTATTTTTAATTTTATAATTTTGTTTTTTATTTTTATTTTTAATTTATTGAATTTGATTATAACTACCTTGTATGGAAGGGATATTTCTTCAAAAGTTCTTTTTTTTTGAATGAGCAAGCCTGCGTGTATTTAAGATGAAATCAGATCTAGCTTTTCTTAAAAGATTCCCTATTTAACTTTCTGCTATGATCTGATTTTTCATCTCGTCCTGAAGATGACCCACATTGGTTGGTTCGAAACACGTCGACCTAAATCTACCAATGTGATTTCATCCGAAATTATTTTCAAATCAAAATATGGATCACAAAAGCTTGAATTTGATTATAACTACCCTCCACGGAAGGTACATTTCTTCAAAAGTTCATTTTTTTGAACAAGCACGCTTGCGGGTATCTAAGAGGAAATCAAATCTAGCTTTTCTTAAAAGATTCCCTATTTAACTTTCTGCTATGATTTGATCTTTCATCTTGTCCTGATGATGAACCACACTCGCTGGTTCGAAACGCATCGACCTAAATCTACTAATGTAATTTCTTCTGAAATTATTTTCAAATTTTATTATCGTTTTTTTATTTTTTTATTATTATTATTTAAAAATTAAAATTTATTTCTTATTTTTTTTTTTTTAAATTATAATTTGATTTTTTAAATTTATTTAAATATTAATATAAATGTGGTTTGTTATTAAATTTAATGTTTTATTTTTTTAGAAAATAAAAAATAAAAAATTAATTCGTTATTTTTTGTTAAAAAAGAAAAAAAAATGTCGTTTTTTTGTTTTTTGTTTTTTGTTTGTTTTTTTTTTTTTGTTTGTTTTTTTTTTTTTTTCGGGCTTGACCCTTTGGCTGCTGACTAGGGGCTTGGGCAGGCGGAGGGGGATGCATACAGCTCCCCTTCGCCTACTCAGGCCCCTGGCCAGTGGCCAAAGGGCAACCCTGAAAAACTGAACTTTATTTTTTAAAATTTATTTAATAAAAAAATTAATTATTAAAAAATTAAATTAATAAAAAACTTAATTATTAAAAAATTAGAAACAAAAACAATATTATTTTTTTAAAATTATCTATGTTTTTTAAATTTATATAACATGATTTAAAAAGGAAAAAATTAAAATTAAAATGAAAATTATATATATATATATATTAAAATTAATATATTACGTTTAAAAAAATAATTTAAAATTGAAATTTATTTTTGTTTTTTAATTAATATAATAGGTTTTAAAACAAGAAAATCATTTTTTTTTAATTAATATAATGTTTAAAATAAAATTAAAATTTTAACAAAATTGTAATCATAGGATTATTATATAATTTTAAAATAATTTCATTATCAAATTTTAAAATAATAAAAAAACATTTATATAGACTTTTTAATACAATTTTACTAACACATTTTCTGTAATTAATATATATATATATGGTCTATCTGGAACAAGCGATCCTCCCGTAGAGGCATTGGGGGAATAGCTTGTTACATTAAGAAGAGCATCTCCCCCCATGTTAGGATTTATAAAAACGACCCTCACAACCAATATAGTTGGATAGAGATCAAAGACATTAATAATAGAAAGTCCTACATAGCAATATGTTATTTCCCCCCAGTAATTCTAACTTCTATAAGAAGAAGAGTCTAGATAAAACTAACCCTTACAATGGTTTAGAGAATGATATTTCTAGCCTAAGGAATGACGGTAATATCCTTTTAATAGGTGACTTTAATGCTCGAACTTCAAACAACCAAGCTATTATTCTAAGCAATCATTCCAACCCTAATCCTCTTTGGTTAGACGAAGACCCTACTCTGGCTAGCAGGTACAAAAGGAACTCTGAAGATCTCGGGGAAAATTTGTTTGGGTCGGAGCTAGTCAAGCTCTGAGTGCTCAGGATCTCATAATTTGCAACGGTCTAAAGAAGTGGCCCAATTCTAGCAAGATGACCTGCATCTATGGACTTGGTAGTAGTGTGGTAGACTACGTTATTTCTGATCTCCCATTATACAACGAAATAATAAATTTTGACATCTTAAACGACCACGAACCTGACTCTGATCATAGGCCTTTACTTATAACTCTCAATTTTGTCATGCATAGAGTTCCCATAGAAAATAATACTTATAGCCAAAAGAACTTAATATTTGATAGAAATAAAAATGATCTCTTTCTAAATGAATTAAAAACTAATTTGCTTCCTTTATCTAATATAGACAACATAGAAGACCTCTATCATAATTTTACTACAACCCTCTCATATTCTATTAACAAGTTCTCAATTGAAGTTTCAAATAATAAAAGAAATAGCAAAACCAATCCATGGTATGACAAAGATTGTAAAAGTGCAAGGAGAGCAATTAAGGAAGCTGTTGATGAATCTCTTAAAATGGACAAGATAAAAATATACAAAGCCCTAACTAAAAGGAAAAAGAGGCAGTACATTCGTCAAAGACAGGAGAATCTCTTACACCTCTCTAACGTAGCCCCTAAGAAATTTTGGAGGCAGATTCTAACTAGGAAGACTAGTTAAGGATAATAATAAAATTGCTCTTCACGATTGGAATTCCTATCTTAAAAAGCTTTATGAATCTCCAAATGTCATGGATAATTTGGAAACCCTTCTCACAACGAAAGAAGTTTTCTCTTTAGAAGACATTAAGTTTGGGGTTAATCGCCTCGCTAATGGGAAAGCTAAGGACATTGAAGGTTACCAAGCAGAAATCTTAAAAATTGGGGGTCTTGTCCTCATCCCCCACATCCACAAGCTTTTCAATCAAGCAGTCAAGCAAGGGTTCCCTAAACCTTGGACTGAGAGCCTCATTATCCCTATTTTTAAAAGTGGGGATACAAATAACCCCTCTAATTATCGAACAATTATGATCAACCCTCTCTTAGCCAAGTTATATGGTAGTATTTTGGAAAAGAAGTTAAGCATATGGCTTGAAAGTGAAGGTAAGCGGGCTAAAGGCCACGCAGGTTTTAGAAGGCATCACTCAACAACAAACCACCTTGTTACGCTTAGGATCATTGCGGAGGAATGTCGTAATGATAAATCCAATTTATTTTGTTGCTTTGTGGACTTTAGAAAGGCTTTCGATACGGTTCCTAGATACAACCTTTGGAATAGATTAGAAGAGCTAAAGGTTCCTCTCGAGTTGAGAGCTGCCGCTATAAGGTTATACGAGAATGTAATTGCCAAGCTAAAGAGCAATGAAGGGTGGTTGAAAGATATTAAGTGTAACATCGAAGTTAAACAAGGTTGCCCCCTCTCTCCTACCCTATTTGGCATTTACATCGATAAGCTCGAAGGCTATTTAGAGGAAGCAGGATGTGATGGCACGATCTTAGCTGGGATAGTCATCATCCTTCTTCTTTATGCTGACGATATTGTTCTTTTGGCAAGGTGCCCATCTGATCTTAATAAGCAACTCAGGCTTCTTAAGGATTTGTGCTCTACCATGGGTATGACTTTTAACACTGACAAAACAAAATTTATGATCATCAAATCCAAGAAGGACACTTACACTAATTTTATGTATGACAATAATAACTTGGAGGAAGTGTATTCTTACAAGTACCTAGGAATTGATATTCATCACAAACTCAACTGGAACCATAGCATTGAGAAAAGGATTAATGGGGGGTGGAAAGCTTACTTTGGTCTTGAAAATAATTGTAAAATAGCAAACCTTGTAATGTCGGATAAAAAGAAGTTCCTCTTTGAAACTTTAGTCACTCCTGTTATCTTATATGGCTGTGAGGTTTGGGGTTGCAGCATCTCCAGAGAATCATGGAGAAAGATTGAGCAAATCCAGAAGCGTTTTATAACTTATAACCTGAAAATTAAAAGTAATACACCCTATCCTATTCTCCTTATAGAAGCAGGTCTTTCCCCTATTGAGAGCCTAGCTATGCTTAGGTTTCTATTGTACAAACACAAAATCAGTAACATAGACGATCATAGACTTCCTAAGCTAGCTTTAAATTCTAGCCAAAACCACCTAAGGCTAAATCGAGGGTGGCATAAAGACACAAGGGCCTGGTTAAACTATTGGGAGATCAATGAAAATGATGCATTGCAAAACATAAATAACATTAAAGATATTGTTACTTCTAAGTTCAAAGAAAAAATGTGGTGTGAGAAAGACTTAGCGGCTAAAAGAAAATTAAGTTATTATAAGAAGGTCATCAACCCCACCCTAGAAGAAAATTAATATAGCAAAGATTAGAACGAATTTTCATGAGCTCCATAGTGAAACAGGTCATTGGGCAGTTCCTAAAACGCCATGGACGGAAAGGATCTGCCATATATGTGAGAATAGGAACATCGAGGATGAAAACCACTTCCTCTTAGAGTGCCCCGCGTATAACCACATTAGATCTCAGTTTCATAATCTCTGTTACAATACTGACCTTCCTAGCCTTTTACAATGTCAAAATTATAGTGAGCTCGGGAGGCTTCTCTCCAAGCTTTTTGAGCATAGGAATAAAATCTTAAATCAAAATAGATAATTTGTTTCTTTAGGTCCGCTAGACCATTATTTGGTCTCAGTGGACGTTAACCATTATCATCATCATCATCATCATCATCATCATCATCATCATCATCATTACAGACCAATGTTTGGTCTCAGCAGACATTAACCACCACCACCAACATTATATATATATATATATATATATATAATTTTGAATTTATTATTATTTAATTAAATATCTAATAATTCAAAAAAAATTATATAATTTGTTAATTTTTAATAATTTAAAATTTCATATATATGTTGAATTTAATAATTTAAAATTTTGTTTTTTTTTTATATATATAAAATTTGCTAATTTAATATATAATATTTAAATTTTTTTTTTTTTACATATATGGTTTTTTTTTTATTTTAATAATTTAAAATTTAGTATGTAATTATGTTTTTATAAAAATGTAAATGTAGTTTTCATTATGGACAATGATGCATTCTTATTATTTATTCATGAAGATTGTATGATTTTTCCACTTTGTTCTGAGGATGAACCGTATTAGTTGGTTCGAAATGTCGACTCAATCATGAAAATGTGATTAATCTGCAAGACATTTTTTCTACATCATGTAAAATTGATTGTTTATTTTTTCTTATTAATTTCGAAAATATATAAATAAATTTTGTATATAATAAATTCTTTATAAATTTGTAGATATAAATTTTAAATTTTTTAAAAAATTACATATAATTCAACTTATTTTTATATTTAAATAACAATTATAGTGTGAAATTTTTATTTTATTTTTTTAATTTTTAAGTAATATACATGGCTTTTTAATTAAATTATATATATATATATATATATATATATATATATATATATATATGTTTCTTAGGAAGATGGCATCAAGGAAGGTCTCTATGAATATGTCTGGAACAAAGACAACAATTCCAACTTCTAAAGTTGCAGATGGACACATTTTGAAGACTATCGAACATAACAGAAGTAAAAGTCGACCAACTGACCCATCAAGTGCACCAAAGGTTGTTTCTGAATGGATAAATTCACGAGAAATAAATAAAACAGAATTTACATGGCATATTCAAGATGTTGAATCTGATTATACTACACATCTCTATCTATATTGTGGTATGATTTATTTGGATGAACCATATGAGGTGATAAACAAAGTACGAGACATATATTTGGTGTTGAATTCAAACACTCTTTATGTTCTTGCAAAATTGCCCAAGTCACATGAAAAAGTTAGATATCGTCTCAGAAAGTACAAGTATGACACAAATCAAGAATTTACACCATTGTGTGAGGAAATCTCATCCAACATTTCAAATAACATTGTAAGTATGCTTATTTATATTTATATGTAGTGTATTATTGTAATGATCATTAAATTGTTTATAAATGATTGATCATTGACATATTTTATTTTCTTTTATAGGATTTTTCTGGGAGTCTTTCAATGATGTTGGAGGGTATTTATTATATGGAACCAAATATTATGAATGTCATCAGCAATTTCCATATAGAGTCAAAACAAAAAAAGAGAATGAGGCAAAAATCAGCAATCCATAACACTACAATGGTACATGCAGGGGATCAACAAAGAATCCATACGGTGGGTCAATCTAACAAAGGTAAACATGTTTCTTTTGAAGATGTGGCAGTTGTAGCTCACGCTGAAGCTCAAAAATATGTTTCCATTAATGAGGAGGAGGTTAGAACTATTGTTGAAAGGAGAAAAGAGATAAAACACTGAAAAGAAAAATGTCCATGGATGTCGCTCTTCCACTTGATGATGAGGAGATTATTTCTGTAGAAGAAGAAATGTCAACTAGGAAGAAGAAGAAATAAAAAATTGGCGAATCTGTTAAAATCATAAGCAACAATGAAGAACAAAGTGAAAGTTCTAAAGGAAACAAAGAAATCATAACACCAGGTGTTGATTTAGAGGATGACATTATGAAAACAAAACAAATTGCATTCGAAATCACGAGGAAGAATAAATTAATTAATGGTGGAAAAAATTTGAACTTAATCTCACCTAATTCTATAGGTCAGATAAAGGACAATCTCAATATCAAATTAGAAAAACACATCACCTACATGTCCATAATTTCAAAACATTGTTCAGGTATAATGCATATGCACATGTGGTGCCTTACGTGATTCTTGTTGATCCAAATCAAGTTCTCAATAAAGAGGCATTTGATAGGACACGATGTTTTGACTACAGATAATATGTAATTGGAGGGAACCATTCAGTAGAGGCCAAAAGACAACTAATCAAAAAATATCCTGGGAACTATCTTTTTGAAATAGTGAAATGTATTATTTATGTTGGTTTAATAGAAACGGAGGCAAAGTTATTGGCATGGGATCATAATGCAGATAATGAGTATAAAATGTCTATGACTTTCGTTCAAAGGGTCAGATTTATTCATAATGAATTTTTAGAAAAATGTGGTGGAGATAAGCTTAATGTCAGTTTAAACTTTGGGAAGGAATGTTGTATGGAAACAGGTTATCAAATTGAGGATAGAATCCAATCAAAATGTGGCAAAGTAAATTCAAACCATTCAGAGACACAGATAACATTTTTCAGTTGGCATTTAGAACATGGGAGATATGGGAATTGATTGATGAAATATTCAAATTGTGGGAAAATATTGGCATAAAAAATCAGAAGTTTAAAAGGTCTAAACCCATAATATGTACCAATAGTGAGATAAGTCCTGAAATGAAGCAACTTCCAAATGATATGACTCACACATTTGAGAACAATGCAAGATGTGAAAGATGAAAAACTAGTCAAATCAATATTATGTCGTGTGAAGTCAAGTAAAATGTCATTGGAAGAAATGTACTCAAAATTTCAAAAGTAAGTTTGTTCAATTAATTTTATTTTTTCTTATATTATAATTTTCTTTTAAATATAACATATTGTTGTTGGTATTATTTATTAAATAATTATATTAACATTTTTTACTTTATTTATTCATTCATAAGATTTATATGAAAATACAAGAACATATGGTTAAAATGTTGATTGAAGAGAGTTGGAATGATATTGTACTCAATTACCCAGAATCAAGTTCTTCAACAACACTTAAAGATTTTTATCTTGCATTCAAAAATGTATGTTGATTTTTACATTCATTTTATTCATATAATTTTTTATTTTATTATATTGCTTATACTTATATTTATTTATTTCATTAAAGATGTCGAAAAAAGATGCGAATGAAGTACCAAATACTTTCAAAAGTTTCATTGAAAAAATTAAGTTGGAAAAGTTAAGAACGCAGCGTCTTAGAAATGTTGAATTTGATCCTACTATTACTCATTTCATTTGGAATGGGCTAGCGACTATCCAATATCAAATAATACAAGGTGACTGTGAAGACATTGCAAAACTCATACCTAAAATGGAATATGCCCTGGTTATTGCAGACATTTCTCATGGTTTCAATTTCCCAAACATTGAATATGATAGTGAGCCTTACACTTATGAATCTTTTAATAAAGTGGTTACGGGCTTTCAAAAAGTAACAACATTACCACTTTCGAGATTTGTGACATTTCATTCAGACACAATTTGCAATGTTATTAACAAGTCTCAAGGGAAAATCAAACTCAATGATGCAACTTACATGGTAAGACATTGAAATTGTATTTTTAATTAATGTAAATTTTTTGTATGTACAAGTGGATTGAACTTTTACTATGTCGTGTTACAGGCAAAAGTCAAATCTTATTTCTTCCAGAAATCAACCAATTACAAGTGATTGTGAGTTCATCCATGTTGAATGTTGGGCAAAATATGATAATTATAAGTCCATTCTTCTGAACCAAGTAGATGGAAAGAATCATAGCCAAGTACTAGTTCATGATGCTGTCGTAAAAAAGTTAACATATGAGGATAAAGATGCAAAAGGGGAGATAGTTAACATTTATCAAAAACCACAAACATTGATTGACTATCTTGTAGGTTTATGTTCAAATGAAGGAGATTGGGTTTTGGATTTATTTTCAGGTTCAGGTAAGTTTTATTATATAAAATTGAATTTTAGTATTTTTTTTTACGTGTTTATATTAATTTACTTATTGTTTTTGTGCTTGATGATTAGGTACAACACTAACATGTTGCCTACAAAAAGGAAAAAATTGCATTGCGATTGAAAGAGACATTCTACAATGCAATTTTGTTCAACAAATAATTAATGCTCTTCAATTTCTTCCAGATGAAATGCAAAAAGTTGGTTTGAGGAAAGGAGATTTTAATGATTCACATGTGACAAAAAAACAAAGGAACCACAACCACCACTATATGGAATAATTGGAAAATAACACTTTGGGAGATTTGCAGACATGAAAGATCCAGTAGACGAGGAAAATGAGGAAACTCAAGCAAGGAATATTGTGGAAGAAGAAAACAATGACGCTGCATAAAATGATGAACATGGATTATATGATATTGTTGATGATATTTAAGTTATGATTGCAAATCAAACTCAATTTTGAGAGATCTTCATTAGTTTTATTTGTAATGTTTTGACTTTGAGATTTTATGAGAAGAATGAACATTTGTTTATTGTTGTTATATGTTCAATATTTGTATTATCTGATTTCCACTGTAATTTTTATGTGAATAATTTCTTCTTTTTTTTGGTAAAAATCCTGTGATCACTATTATTTTTTAACATAAAATTCATTAAAAATGTTATTTTTTCAAGTTTTTCTGTTAGGATTTCCCCATAAAAATCGTTCATTCGACATGTCATTTTTGACAAAAATTATAAAAATGTGTATTTTTTCATTATATTTATATAGAAAATATGTTTTATTTGTAAAATGTTTAAAATTATCGTGTTTTAGTGACAATTATTTGATGTCCATTGAAATATTAATTAACACTACATAAACATATAGAAAATAGTAACTTTAAAATATTGACCATTTTTTTTTAACTATGCGAAAAAATGAAGATTTCATTAGAAAGAAAATTGAAAAAAAATGAACACAAAAAAACAAAAAAATACATTTAAAATTTTTTTTACAGAAAGAAGAAGACATTAGAAAATTTAAAATGTCAAAAATCAACCCTCTAAAAAAAAGGGTTGATGTTACATCAAAACTTTTCAAAATTAGCATGAAAATCACTAACATAAAAAAAAAAAAATTAAAAAAAAAAATTAAAAAAAAAAAAAAAAGAAGAAGAAGAAGAAGAAGAAGGTTCATACTTGATACAAAAGAGAATTTAAAGTGTCAAAAATATGCCAAAAAAAATAAAAATTATTCTAGCATCACCACTTTTTAAAATTGAGTGATTTTTTGCTACCTCAAAAAAATGAGTACCAATTCACTTTCTTGTTTGATTGATAACTATGTTATAATTTTTGTTAAAATATGCATTTTAAATTTAAATTCAACTAAACACGCACCGATAACTTCAAAAGAAAAAATAAACCATCCCCTCCTGTATTGGACTTAATTATTTGTTTCACTTATTAAAAACACTATAAAATAAATAATTAAATAATATTTAAAACAAATTGAAAAAAAAAGCAATTTGGATAAGCTGAAAAAAGCATAAAAAGAATGAAAACATAAATAAAATGAGTATATATATTTATATAATTGAAACAATTTTGTTACCATTTACCGTTAGAGAATGTAACTAAATTCGATCTTTATAATGACTTTTGTAAACATGACATTGTATATTTTGTATATAAAAAGAGAGAAGGAATTTTTATTTATAAAAGCATGGGTTTCATGCTGAAGTCTAGGTTAAAGCATGATTTTCATGCTTCTAGGGCTTGCTAAATTAAAGAAGAATTTATATCATGTATTATAGGCCCATTTGGACTTATTGTAACAGAAGAAAATATTTTTTTTGAGTCAAAAAAACTAATTTATCCTCCAAGACCAAGTCGGCCTTGTTGTCACACAGAGTCTAGATTCCGCGACAACGCTCAGAGTAAGAGTTGTCACTCTAATCCTTACTCACTCCGTTTAGTCTCTCTCTTAGACAAGTCAAGGGGGGTAGTCCCTAGAGTGAATGAAAGAGGATAACATGTGGCTTACAGGCTCTAGGAGACTTAAGGATGAACAACTTGATGAACGTAGAACAAGTCCTAGGTAACTGATATGGATAGATCAAATAATTAATATAAATAAGACACAACCACAAGATAGAAATGATTTTAAACCAGTGCCTTATATTCAATTAACCATAGACTAAATAAAAACAAGTTATCCAGATCAATTCATAAATGTGGCGAAAATAACGATCCTAAACGATTAAAAGTAAATGCCCAAAAATTTCTCATGCAAGACTTTATAGCAATTAAATCCTATGAAGAATTATGAAATTTAAATGCTAAGCAATGATTCCAGATTTAAAATGATTTTTATTAATAACCTAGATCTAGAATTTATCTTTCTCCTATAGTCAATGATTTTAAAACTTAATCGCACTTGATCATAGAGAAATCACTACCACAAGAATTACGATTTTACACTTTAACACACAAAAAGACACCAAGGAAATTTGGATTTAGAATTTAATTATCAATTAGGTAAACTTTTTAATGCGCTAAGCATATGATGCAAAGTTTAATGTGGCAAATAAATTTTTTATGTGACCGAAAGTAAAGATCAAAAGAACCTAATTAAATTTAAATTTTTAGGGCCACATTAAAATTAATTTTCTGTGTGTGGAAGCTTAGATTTCTTTTTTATTTATTTCATTCGCAATCAAAGTCACCAAATTTAATTTTTTAAATTGTCATAATTTTTTTTAATATTTTTCGAATGAAATAAAAAAACAAAAATGAAAAAATCAGAACACAATGATTAATAAAAAAAAATGAAAAAATATAAAACAAGAGAAACAAAATCAAAATAAACCAATCTAAAAGTCAAAAGACAAAATAAAATAAAATCTAACTCAAATCCTAAACTAAACTAACACAAATAATAAAAATCAAAGCTAACCTTGAACCTAACGCATACTTGAACAATAAAAATAAAAATAAAATAAGGGAAGTTGAGTGTTGTTTGTTTGCAGGTTTGGGGGCTGCAAGGAAAGAAGAATTGAAGCAGAAGATGACGGCGACAAAGGAAAGAAGTTTCGAGGAGCAACGAGCAGAGATGGATGGAGGGTAGACGCAACAAAAAGCAAGGAGAAGTCGCAACTCAACGAATGGATGTGGGTAGAAGCATAGAGGGAGTGCAGATGGAGGGGATTCGGAAGAGGGAGCTACAGATAAAGAGGATGAATGATGTGGTTATGCAGCGAACGGATGACAATGATGGAGAAGGGGAAAGGATGCAAGTCGAAGAGCAAAGGAGGGGGTCGTGAATGGGAATGGGAGGAGCATGTAGGAAAGAAAATGTGGAGAAGAAGGTGGATGTGAGGAGGGAAATTGAGGGAGCTGTAACAGGTTTACAGGTCAAGGAGGAGAGGGCAGCGTTGATGGAAAACATAGGCAGCAGCAGAGGGAAGAAAAGGAAAGGGTTTTTTCTATAAAAAAAATCAAAATTTTGCAGTGAATCGAAAAACCCAATCAGCAGATTGGAAAACTTAGTCAACAGATAAATGGTAGCGAGAAAACCCTTTAAAACATTTACAACAATTCTGATTAAAATGTTGAATCCTTTTTCTTCAAATTTATCCTTGAAACCTTTATGAAAATTTCTAAATCCAAGAATTTTTAAACCCTAGTTGATGACAATAAGAAAACACCTAAACGATATATACAATAATAAAAACTAAAACCCAAAAAAACCAACGTTAGAAAAATAATTACAAAATTTACAAACTGCAAGCTCTAATCAGCTAGATCTATCATTATCCCATACAAAAAAATTAAATTTTTAAATTTTAAAGGAGGTACTAACTCGAAACCCTTCGTGTATCACCAAAAAATTATTATGATAAGCCGAAGTTAATTTAGCTAAGCTCTTCAGAAAACATAGATCGAGAGTTGGTTGGCCCAACTGAAAACTTCCCATAATGCCCAAAGTTCTAAAATCAAGATTTCCCTGCAAAACTCAATCCAGCCATCAAAATAGAGCGAAAAAATAATAATAAAATTCATACAAATAGAGATACCTACTATTAAGTTCAAACTTTAAATTATTATTCAAACCCCAGCGACTGAAAAAGATACATGTACTCAAACACTTTTCAGAAGCTATCATCAATGGCTTTAAAAAAAATCATACATGAAAATAAAACATCTTACAATATTCTCATGAAGAGTAACACCAACAGAATTTAACCCCAAAATCTTTCTTTATTATCCAGAAAAAAGATTACACGAGAGCTTCTTACTAAGCACACGACTCAAAGATCGGATCTTCGACTGACAAATAAAATCTTATTTAAAAATAAATCCCCCAATGACTAATTTGAGTGATCCTCGTCAAAACAATCTCGACCGTTGATGAAAATTAAAATTTCTTTTAATCTCATCCTCGAAATATTTAAATATTGAGGAAATTCAAAATTTTTATTTAAATGCATTTTAATTAACCCAAAAATAGAATTTTTGAGTTAATTTCCTCAAAATTTTGACTTTGACTTAACCCCAAGGATCAAAAGTTTAAAATTTATCAAAATAATTAATTTAATTTAGTCCCGGAACATTTTAAAATTTAATTTTTTAGGACCGACAAATTTTGCCTTTAGAGAATTTAAATTTACCTAGGACCTAGAATTAATTAAATTTCTGGCTGAAAATTTTAATTATTTTTTTGCTAGAAAATTTAATTAATTAACCTATGAGGGGATAAATTACTTTTTCAATGCTCAAGACACTTTACATTATTATTTTCATATGTTTTACATCATAAAGGGGAAAACCCATTTGTAAAAGACCCTCACAGACTACCCATTTCTGCGACACAGATATAATCCAGCGGACCAAGTAATTTGTAATAAATAATACAACAAAATAGTTGGGATTATTCCCAAATTACTTTTACATATACTCAAACTAGAACACTGAGACTCGCCTAAGATCTTAGTGACAAAATCCATTCTAGCTTTGGCGTAAGACTAGAGGGGAAAACTCTTTCGCCCATCCGAAAATGAATCAGTGAGATGAAAAACCTCTTAGAATGGAGATCATCACTAGAAATATAGTTTTACCTAGGTTGTTACATGCATGACACGGTTCTACTAAGATTATTTACATTATACACATGTAGAATGGGTTTACATTATAACATGATGATTATGTTGATAATGATAGTTGGACGACATGAACACATCGATTAGGCGCTATCCTTTTTGCAAAAAAAGGAGGTGTACTACTATGGGTCATTGACACGTAGTGGTCAACATGCCCTAACAAGGACAAGTCGACCCAACGAAAGCATATTTGACATCTCAAGAAGGTTACAAATAAGAAGGAACTTCAACTCATTTGGCACATCAAGCACAACAAGTTCAATCTGCAATTGAAGAAGATGAAAAGCAAGTGCAAAAGACAAGAAGGCAAGGAGAAATACCTAGCTAAGGAAGGAAGGACGAAAACACACCTAAATTTGTTCACACATGCGAAAAACTAGGGTTTTGCGCTGATTACAAAGTTCGAGAATTGTAGGTCGGAGTTGTAGATCTAAGGAGGAAACCAATACCTATTTGGAGTAGAAATGAAGAAGGTTTGATCCTTGTTGACCTTGGAAGATTTCATCTTGCAAGGAAATCTTGTTGAAGGGCTAACTTGGTGCTTGGGAGGAATTTTTGGCTTTGGTCTTCGGGTTATGGAAATCTAATTTTGAATTGATTCTATAAGAAGAGAAGTATTATTTCTGAGTTTTCCCCTTGGAGGGGTCTTTCTCTGGCTTGGAACCTATATCTTGTGTAATTTGTATTTTTTTGTATCTTCACTGTTTTGGTAATTGCTTGATGAACAAGAAATTAAAAGTAATAAATGTCCAACTAACAACACAAGTAACTATCAAGATAGGAAAGTCAACTATAACCTACAAGAACTTTGATTTTTCAACTTGGTATCAGAGCTAAGGTGCAAAAAGGAGATGAATATCACATCTTAGTTGGCACTCTTGTTGAGTGCCTAGAAGACATTTTGAAGAAAGGGTTCAAGTCTCTTGGAAGTCTACCAGTGACTCTCAAAAGAAACTACTTAAATTTAAATTTTTATGGGTTGTAAGCCACATTAAAATTAATTTTCTATATGTGGAAGCTTAGATTTCTTTCGATTTATTTCATTTGCAATCAAAGCCACCAAAATTTATTTTTTTTAATTTTCTTAATGTTTTTTAAATATTTTTCGATTTCGAAGAAGAAAAAAAAAAACCAAGAGTACAATAAAATCAAAATAAACCAATCTAAAAGTCAAAAGACAAAATAAAATAAAATCTAACGCAAATCCTAAACTAAACTAACACAAATAATAAAAATTAAAATTAACCCTAAACCTAACGCATACCCAAAAAATAAAAAAAAAGGAAGTTGAGTGTTGTTTGTTTGCAGGCCTGGCGGCTGCAAGGAAAGATGAATTGAAGCAGAAGATGACAGCGATGAAGGAGAGAAGTTTCGAGGAGCAACGAGCAGAGATGGACGGAGAGTAGACGCAACAGAAAGCAAGGAGAAGTCGTGACTCAAGGAATGGTTGTGGGTAGAAGGAGAAAGGGAGTGCAGATGGAGGGGATTCGAAAGAGGGAGCCACAGACAAAGAGGATGAATGACGTGGCTATGCAGCGAAGGGATGACAAAGATGGAGAAGGGGAAAGAATGCAAGTCGAAGAGAAAAGGAGGGGGCCGCGAATGGGAATGGGAGGAGCACGCAAGAAAGAAAACGCAGAGGAGAAGAAAGTAGATGCGAGGAGGGAGCTTGAGGGAGCTGCAACAGGTTTACAGGGCGAAGAGGAGAGGGCAGTGTTGATAGAAAATGCAGGTAGCAGCAGAAGGAAGAAAAGGAAAGGGATTTTTTTATAAAAAAATCAAATTTTGCAGCGAATCGAAAAACCCAGTCAACAGATTGGAAAACTTAGTCAACAAATAAATGGTAGCCAGAAAACCCTTTAAAACATTTCCAGAAATTCTGATTAAAATGTTGAATCCTCTTGCTTCAAATTTATTCCTAAAACCCTTATGAAAATTTCCAGATCCAAGAATTTTTAAACCCTTGGACTGCAAAAAGTTTGATTAATATCCCTAAAAAATTATGTTGATAAACCCCAGAGATCTAAATCTTACCCTCCAGGGCCTAGATCTGGACTCTACACAAATTTCTTCCTCGGATCTGTAGCTGCACGACAACAAGAAAACACCCAAACGATATATACAATGATAAAAACTAAAACCCAGAAAAACCCACTTTAGAAAAATAATTACAAAATTTACAAACTGCAGGCTCTAATTAGTCATATATATCATTATGCCACACAAAAATTTAAATTTTTAAATTTTAAAGGAGGTGCTAACTCAAAACCCTTCGTGTATCACCAACAAAATTTTATGATAAGCCCGAAGCTAATTTAACTAGGCTCTTCAGGAAACACAGATCGAGAGTTGGTTGATCCAACTGAAAACATCCACCTAATGCCCGAGGATCTAAAATCAAGATTTCCCTGCAAAACTCAATCCAGTCATCAAAATAGAGCAAGAAAATGATAATAAAATTCAGACAAATAGAGATACCTACTATTACGTTCAAAATTTAAATTATTATTCAAACCTCATTGACTGAGAAAGATACATGTACTCAAATCACTCTTCAGAAGCTATCATCAATGGCTTTAAAAGAAATCATGCATGAAAATAAAACATCCTGCGATATTCTCATGAAGAGTAACACCAACAGAATTTAACTCCAAAGTCTTTCTTTATTATCAAGAAAAAAAGATTACACAAGAGCTTCTTGCTAAGCACACGACTCAGAAATCGGATCTTCGACTGACAAATAGCTTCCTATTTAAAAATAAATCCTCCAACGGCTAGTTCAAATGATCCTCGTCAAAACAATCTCAATCGTTGATGAAGATTAAAATTTCTTTTAATTTCATCCATAGAAATATTTAAATATTGAGGAAATTCGGAGATTTTATTTTAATGCATTTTAATTAACCCTAAAATAGAGTTTTTGAGTTAATTTCCCCAAAATTTTGACTTTAACTTAAAACCCAGGGATCAAAGGTTTAAAATTTATCAAAATAATTAATTTGTCTTAGTCTCGAGACCTTTTAAATTTTAATTTTTTAAGACCGTGCAATTTTGTCTTTAAAGAATTTAAATTTACCTAGGACTTAGAATTAATTAAATTTATGAATTAGGATTTTAATTAATGTTTTGCTAGAAAATTTAATTAATTAACCTATGAGGGGATAAATTATTTTTTCAATGCTCAAGACACTTTACATCATGATTTTCATATTTTTTTACATTATAAGGGGGAAAACCCATTTGTAAAATACCTTCATGGACTATCCATTTCTGATAAACATATAATCCAACAAACCAAGTAATTTGTAATAAAATAATCTAAAAAAATAGTTAGGATTATCCCCAAATTACTTTTACATAGACTCGATCTAGAACACTAGGACTCGCCTAAGATCCTAGTGACAAAATCCATTCCAGCTTTGGCATAAGATTGGAGGGGAAAACTCTTTTGACCATCCAAAAATGAATCAGTGAGACGAAAAACCTCCTAGAATGGAGATAGTCACTAGAAATATAGGTTTACCTAGGTTGTTACATGCATAACATGGTTCTGTTGAGATTATTTACATTATACACATGCAGAATGGGTTTACATTATAACTTGATGATTAGGTTGATAATGATAGTTAGACGACATGAACACATTGATCAGGCGCTATCCCTTTTGCGAAAAAAGGGGGTGTACTACTATGGGTCATTAACACGTAGTGGTTAGCAGGCCCTAAGAAGGACAAGTTGGCCCAAAGGAAGCCTATTTGACCTCTCAAGAAGGTTATAAATAAGAAGGAACTTTAACTCATTTGGCACATCAAGCACAACAAGTTCGATCTGCAATTGAAGAAGATGAAAAGCAAGTGTAAAAGAAAAGATGGCAAGGAGAAATACCTAACGAAAGAAGGAAGGATGAAAAGAAACCTAAATTTGTTCACACATGCAAAAAACTAGGGTTTTTGCGCTAATTGCAAAGGTCGAGAATTGTAGGTCGAAGTTGTAGATCTGAGGAGGAAACCAATACCTATTTGGAGTAGACTTGAAGAAGGTTTGATCCTTGTTGACCTTGGAGGTTTTCATCTCGCTTGAAGGAAATCTTGTTGAGGGGCTAACTTGGTGCTTGGGAGGAATTTTGGCTTTGGGCCATAGAAATCTAATTTTGAATTGATTCTATAAGAAGAGAATTATTATTTCTGGGTTTTCCCCTTGGTGGGGTCTTTCTCTGGCTTGGAACCTATATCTTGTGTAATTTGTATTTTTTTTTATCTTCACTATTTTGGTAATTGCTTGATGAACAAGAAATTAAAAGTAATAAATGGTCAATTAACAACACAAGTAACTATCAAGATAGGAAAGTCAACTATAACCTACAAGAATTTTGATTTTCCAACTTGTTATCAGAGCTAAAGTGCAAAAAGGAGATTGAATATCACATCTTAGTTGGCACTCTTGTTGAATACCTAGAAGACATTTTGAAGAAAGGGTTCAAGTCTCTTGGAAGTCTACTAGTGACTCTCAAAAGAAACATATTGAAGAACATTTCCAAGTTAGCAGAAAAAATAATGGATGGAAGTTTCTTCTTGTTGAGATTTGTGACTTGAGAGGTACTCCAAACCATAGGCTTGAGGATTGTGGAGGATTTGGCACACGAGTGTGGCTTGTGGGCATGAAACCAAGGCTATGGGATATTCACCCGAGCATATGGGTGTGAATCAATGAGGAGTTTTGGACATGTGATGATTTGAGGTGATAGAGGATCCTGAGAGTAACCGAGAGCATCGAAAATCACTCAAATCTGAAGTCTAGAACTTGAGATATGAATTTTTGAAGTTAATGTGTGGGTTTGTTCAAGGTCAGCTAGGCATTTAGAAATATTGTGACAAGTTTTCAAACCCACACATGTGATTTGATGGAGCCCTTATATTGTGCATAAATATAAGGGTGAAGAGAGTCATTTAACATATCCAAGAAGCATCATTCATAGTCTACACATCAAGAAGGCAACGCAAATGCGAAAAACATGAGTGCAGGCAGTGCGAGTGCAAAAATGCGTGTGTAGGAAAATGTGAGTCCAGTAACATGTGAGTGTGGGAATGCAAGCGCAGGAACGCATGAGTGTAGGAACATATGAGTGCAAGAATGCATGAATGCAAGAATGCGCGAGTGCAGGTAGTGCGAATGAGAGTTGAGCACGTCGTACACTGCACCAGGGTGATGCAGAAGTTGAGTAGCGCTAGGTATGTATTGTATTGATGTGCTAAGGTTCAATTGATGCTAGTGGATGGTGTCCTAGGAGAGGACAATTTGGAAGTCTGTTGGAAGCCAAGAAGAAGGGTTTCCTAGGTGTTGAATTCCCTAACTAGGATCAGATGCTACAACAAGGATTGGTCACTCGTGGTTTGTTTAAAGGTAGCGTGAGAGTGGACCAAGTGTCGATAGTGGATTGGGCGTTTATGTTCTATTGGAGGACATCGTGTTAGTGCCCAAGTTGGAGCCCGGTGTGCACCATATTCATGGACTTAGGTGGTTGCCAGAGTGGCAATTGTTGAGCTCATGGGCCTGATCAACCAAGAGAAGTTTGTGCATCCCTAGAATTGTATTTGGAGAAGGACATCTACAAAAGATGATGGGTAATCCTCCTAGCTCGTGTTCATTGTGAGAGATGGACATCTTGTAGTGATAGGTGGCAACCCTTCGTGCCCTATGTTGGTCTTCATTGGAGCAGCGCAGGAAGACCATAGTGGGTTGAAGTCCCTGAGTAGCTGAGGAGCAACAGTGGGAAGATTGAGAGTTGTTTACAAGTGGAGCAAGGAACAACTCGATAGGAGTCTCGATGTGTTATGCCTTGATGGACTAAGGAATAACTAGTGAGCAGATTGATAGCCGAGATTCACTGGCCAAATGGACTTGGAGCATTGATAGAGGCAAGAGCTGCAAATTAGGAATTGAAGGACCGAGCAAGTACAGGGTATGACCAAGAGGAACAAAGAGAGTCGACTTCATCAGCGAAATGGCCAAAGTATCTTATTGAGGGTGGATTGGTTGTTGATGGATAGACACCAAGCCTTAGTTTTGTATCTTGTACTAGTGGGATGTATGAGGGCCATTATCCCAAGTACGGGAGCCCTATATTGTTGTATTATAGGTTGATTAATATAACGAAGTTGGGTTGAAAATTGTAAAAAGTTGTCTATATCTTGTGCACTAGTAGATTTATTGTTGTTTATATTCCACTCCGAAAAATAGTATCGTTGTGATTCTTGGTTTGGTAGCATCAGATATTCTAATATTTTATCCCAGACACAAAGATCATGGAAAAAAAAACACGTCTCCGCTCTCTTAGGCACTTTAAAGTATGATAATTGACAATGGAGCCTCCAGAAATATGACAAGTAAATGCAATCAACTCCAGAATTTTTCAAAAGGAAGCTCTTCTCATTCAGTTGAAGTTGGATACAAGAAGAGCTATCTAGTGAAAGTAATTGCATCTACTTCGTTGGAGCTAGAGACCGGTGGAAGCATTCATCTCGATAACATACTCTATGTTCCAGGTTTGAAGAATTTTTTACTTCTTATTTCTTGCCTAGAAGATAAAGGTGATAGGATTTATTTTGTTGATGGTAAATTTTTAGTTTGGGGAAAGAGCTCTAGTATTAATCATGCTAATATAATTGGGATTCGTGAGGGGACACTGTATAGATTACTTACACCTCTCCCTCAAGCCCTAGTACACTTAGATGTGAGCCTTCTAAATTATGGCATAGAATGTTGGACAACTTCACTACAAGGTCTTGCCATCTCTAAATCAAATGGTTAATGGCATCGCCGAATTAAAGGAAGAACATGAAGGAATTTGTAAGGGATGTGTTTTTGGCAAGAATCTGAAGAAACCCTTGTCAGGCGGAAAGAGTCGATTGTGCGGACACAACCAACCTCCCTAGGAGCCTAAGACTCTCTAGTGACAAACAAGACAAACGAGAGCAATCCTTCTCTAAACATGCATTTACTATATGGGAAATCAAGTGTTTAGATCCTACCTGTAATCCAACGCTGTTGTAGCAGTCCAGCTCCGCTGATCCGGATGAGCTCCTCCTTCACTTTGAAACCTGCATACACTAACAATCAAACGATTAAATAGCACTTGATAATCTCATAGAATAAAACATATTTAACACATAGACCAAGGAGTACATGAAACAACTCATAAATAACAAGTTATTGAGAAGAATGGACTCATTTGCATTAATAGGTAACAAAAGGAACAAATACAACCTGAGCCTTGGTGTTGTGCAAGTCCCTCCCAGGGTCCATCAAGAGTTCTCCTTTACTTTGACAAAGCTCCCCGCTTCCAAATAGAACAAGCAAAGATGGCAATCTCTCCTCACAAGCTTCTAAATGGGAGTCCTAATTCCTGCAGCATTTACCCTTAGAAATGTATAGCTTCCAACCTCTCCTCCTTCTGGCCCAATGCCTGTATTTATAGTGCTCAAGAGGAGGTTAATCAGGTCCACCATCAATGGGATAATCCCCTCTTTGGATGGGATTGCTCCCTTATTGATGGGATAAGTTCCTCTTTGGTAGGGGTGCATGAACCATCTGGAGGCGCTCAATACACGTCGAACAACCTTCTAGAATGCTCTAGAAATGACCACAAGTAACTTTTTAAAGATGAAACTTGCGCATTTTAACCTTTACAGGGGGACGCACCTGCCCCTTTACATACAGAGCGTCCAAAGACGCAGCTTTTGTGAACATTAGGTGCGTCCCCGCAGGTAAGGTTGAGAGAACCTGCGTACCCAGAGATAAATACATTTATAAAGACTTTCTCTCTTTTTTGGAGTTTGACATGGAGAGCAGAGGTATAAGACTTGCCTAAGAGGATAGCATGACTGTTGATAGAGCCGTACTAACTGTAAATAGTCATGGTGACATTTTTTAGTGTAACAGATTGCCCCCTAAAGTGCGAAGCCTGTAGTAGATTAGGGTTTTGTAAATCTAGGAAGGGTGAAGCGCTTTATCATTTCAAGGATTATCTTGTGGAGAGCCTGGTCAGAACCTGCAATTTTCAACACAAAATACATGTATAAGATTATATCATCACTGAGGTAGGCATTCCCATACTCAGATTAAAACTTTAACTAACAGACTAACTACTCTGATACAGGAATGATTTTGCAGTACATCATAATCATAGACTTTTGTAGACACAGTATGGGCGCAGCCATCTGTTTATGATTAGTCTACTTAGATAATGAATACAAAACTCCTCGCAGCCTGGATGGTGGAAACTAGATCCAGGGTCTTCATTTCTACTTCCCGAATTGGTACGATTCTAGCCATGCGAATAAATGAGTTGATGTCGAACATGGTAGAAACCACTTGATTACCAGTCGATGATGTAAACTGTTAACAAGCGTGAGAGAGACCACCAGTAATGTCAATGGTTCTTAAAGTACCCAGTACAATCCATGAGATGTGAATGAATGAGTTGATGTCGAACATTTCACGGAATCCTTCGATCGAAAGTCAATGATGTAAACTGACGTCAAAGGCGAGAAACCTGCCATTGATGCATGCAGACTTCAAGGTACTGACGATTTCTAAGTCATCTCTCTAGATAATGTGCTGATGTCGATAGAAAGCGACCCGTTGCAGGCAAGCCCGCAACACGAAATCATTGTTCAAGTTGAAGAAATGTTGCTGTAAGGACTGACTCAGGGATGGTCAAATGGATGATAAGTATTTTGCAGATGAAAGTTTTGTTTGCAGACCTCTTGAACACATAACGACACAACAGATGGCTTGGTGATAAACGACTCAAAGTTAATCCCCGGAACCCGGCTGAAGACTTTCAAAGTGGTTTGATCAACTGTGAGGTAAAGGATTTCCCAACCCAGGTGAATGAAAAGTGTCGTGTTCGAGAGTGGTAATAAAGTTTCTTCTGAGACAAAAGGTGACAAATAGGCTCATTCTTCTCTCTTTTCCCCCACCATTTCTGGCAAGTACCTCTTTATTTTTAACAAGCTTGAGGAGGATAACATATGCTTGAGGAAGGAGCGGTTCGTTCCTGTTTGTAATTGAACAGTTCCTTTACTGTGAAATGTTTAACGAGCCCAGTATAGGAGAAACTCAGCGTTTTTCAATTTTAGAGAGTCTGAAAAACTTAAGAAGACTCCAAGTTGAACTTTTTCGTAAATTTGTGTCCCTCAAGCCCGAAAAAGTATAAAATAATACCTGGGGGAACCGCTTGATCTTGCGACCAAGGAGTACTTTCATAATTAGTGCCACTGACCTGAAAAGTAAAAAGCGATCAAGGACACGTCGTTTTATTTCCGTATCGAGTTTGAAACGACAAAAACCCGGCAATCTTTTCCTGATTTTACGGTCAGAAAAGAGCTATAAGGGGACCGTCTTTTAATTCCGTTTTAACGAGTGTAAAAGAAACGCTCGGCAATCTTTTCATTTTTTAGGAGTCAGAAAAGGGCTTAAAAGATGACTCTGATATTTTGGTTCGTGAAAAATGACAATTTTCCCTCTAAATCCCTTTGTCCTGCACAAAAACGACACATTACTCATACCTGTTTAAGATAGGCAAAAATACATCGAAAAACATCCTTCCATGGTGAAAAATGAACAAATTCATCCAAAAAACCTATAAAAAGACTTCTTACCATGTCATTTTTACCATTTTATTGTTGAGGTTGAAAAAAGGGCTTTTGGCAAGAAACTTCCTGTGGTCGCTGCGGAAAATCCGACCGTCAGAATCGAACGCCGTCTCTTCCAGGTATTTTACAACATCCTCCTCTTCAATTTCATCCGATTAAAATTGTGTTTTAGGTTTTAGTTTTGATTTTTGGGGGGTTTTGGGTTTCAAAGTGCGCTCTGCGGGGGACGCAGGTGCCCTTCGGGTGACCTGCGTCCCCCGACTTTTTCCTGTACAGGAAAAAGGTCGGGGGACGCAGCCCACCTTCAGGCCAGCTGCGTCCCGACGCCCTGTGTTCTAAACGCGGGGTGCGTCCCCCGCGAAAGGCGGAATTTGAAACCCCAAACTCCACAAGCAACCATTTAAAATTTCCCAAATGAATTCTAATCTTTGTTTCTTGGTGTGTAGGGCACTCACCATGTTGGATTGGAGAGAAAGAGAGCACGAGGACGTTGATTTAGCCGCAATTGAACATCAACCTTCCATTGATGCCCTAAAAGCATGCGGGCTATATAAATACTGGGCCATACCTGGCATGAGGGCTCAGGTGAGATTCTTAGAATGGCTGGTTGAGAGATGGAACGTTCAAGAGCAATGCTTTTACATAGGAGGGCACCAGCTCGAGATAGAGCCCTCTGATGTATACTTTCTCACTGGCTTGCCAAATAGAGGCGAGCAACTCAATCTAGCCGGGACTAGGCCGGGTGGCCAATCCCTTGCTAGTCTCCGGGCAGATTGGTGCACACCCAATGCACACCATGCGAAAGGCGTGGAAATCAAACACATCTCTCTGCGTGAACTCAAAGTTATAGCTTTCACGGTTACCAGAATTTGCGGCGCAGCCGCTTTACATATTGCCTCCGGGTCCCAAATGCGGATGGCGATTGACTGTTACCAAGGCACCATTTTCAACTGGTGTGATGTTGTGTCGGCTAATATGAAGAGCCAACTGACTAGGGCAAAGAACGGACGACTGAAGACCTTTGGATATGGGCCTCTAGTTGTGAGCTTTGCCTTAGAGAGAGTTCCGATGCTGATCCCTCAGCAACTCACTGTTGATATCTTGGGTCCTCGGGAGCCAAAGCTGATACGATGGGTTACGGTGATGGCCCGGCATCCTGACGAGGGCACAACGATTGTTCGATTCTCTGATAGTTATTTTCACTGGTTAGAGGACCAGGTTTTTTCGATCCAGGACTTTCCGTATGCCAGAGTAGATTTTCGAGGTGATCCGGACATGGTTCTTCCACAGGGAGAACAATGGGATGACAGAGGTACTTTATTTTTCACAAGTTTTCAAATTATGTATTTTTTTGTTTTTTATATATATCGTCTCAAAACTGACAGTAAAAATTTTCAAAATGCAGATGTTGGTCCACAGCGCCCAGCCAACCTCCGGCCTTTTGAGAGGAGACATCCAGTTGCACCGGTACCGGCCCCACAGGATGCGGCTGCAGAGTCACTAGCTGAGTTGGAGCAGGATCTAGAGCGTCTGACGGCGGATATGCCTGAGACTACCATAGATGATATTCCTATCAGACTTCAGCGCTATGTAGTCGCAGTCCCTGGACCGTTTAGGAGATTTTTGTGTAAGGTAGCCCGTGCAGTGGTGTCGTATAGGGAGCACCACCAGTGATTGGCTAGTCACTTTGTAAACACATGTGACATTTTTGACTTTTTGTACTTTATCATTTTTTCCGATCATAAGGTGTTTTTCAACCTATGATCGAAGACGATGTATATTTTTTGACACACTCCTATCTATATATATATCACTATTACCGGCTTATCTTGTTTAACATATGTGATGAAATGTTTTTAAATTTACTTGCATGATTATTGTAAATGTCTGTCCAACATTCGAGAAGCAATTGCATCTGCTAATGTATTTAAAGACCTTGGAATATGCTGATATTCAATGTAATCAAATTCACGTTCCAAGAGACGCACTCTCAAAAACAACCTTAATAACACAGGATTTCTAATGGCATAAACTCTATTAAGCTGTAATACAACAAGTTCAGAATCTAACCTCACTATCAAACGTCGAATTCCAAATGAAATAGATTCGGATAATAATTCAACCACTGCACTGTATTCTGCAATGTTGTTCGTTGTTTGACCGAGGCTTACCCCATGCATAGAAACTAACTCGTCAGAGGGTGAATAAATAACCCAAGCTGCGGAAGAGATATTCCGTGTACTACGACAAGCACCATCAGCAAATCCAATGTATGTTTGGAGAGGCGTCGACATCTGCAATATCAAGAGTAAAACCAAGATAAGCCAGAATAACGACGAAAAACACACTCTCTAAGCTAAGCACACTGACTAACTAACAAACATACTAGCTAGAAAGAAAACCTAACCTAACTAAAAATTCTCCATACCCACCATTTAAGCATAATACCTCTTTAGGTAAAGTCCATTTCTGGGTTTACCCAAAGAGTCCCCATCAAAATCTACCAGCTCATAAGCCCCTTTTGCTAGCTTTCGCTTTACAATGTAGGGTCCATGCCACATAGGAACGAATTTTCCAGCACCTAGCTTATCGTTAGCTTGATCATATAATAGCACTAGGTCTCCCTCCGAAAAACTTCGAGGGGTCACATTTCTATCATACTGAGCTTTCATTCGCTTCGCGTGAGTCTCGATTGCCAATGCAGCGTCACGTCGAGTCTCATCTAATTTAGCTAAGTACAATAAACGTTTCTCCTCTTCGGAAGTAGCTGGAAGTAATTCGACAGCCATTTGAAGTGATGGGATTTCGCATTCAATGGGTAACACAGCTTCCAAGCCATAAACTAGCTAGAAAGGAGTGAACCCTGTTGAAGTTTTCACTGAGGTTCGGTATGCCCATAGCGCTGAAAATAACATGTTGTGCCAATTCGACCGATGAATACCAATGGTTCGTCGGATCATGATAACCAGAACTTTGTTGATAGACTCAACCAAACCGTTGGCTTGCGGATAATAAGGAGTAGAGCTATCGTGGCGCAAACCAAGCTGGCTTGTAAGCTCAGTCATCATGATGTTTCGAAAATGGCTCCCATGGTCAGTAATGATTGCTTGTGGGACACCAAACCTAGTTATAATATGATTGAATACGAAAACTGCAGCTGTTTTGCCGCTTGCGTCGAATGTAGGCATCGCCTCGGCCCATTTAGTGAAATAATCAACCGCGAGGATGATATACGCATGCCCCCCGGCCGAGTGAGGGTTACAAGTAATAAAGTCGATACCCCATTTGGCGAATGGACCAACGGCAATTATAGGGTGGAGAGGAGCAGGTGGTGCGCGCATCTTGCGATCAAACACTTGACAGTTGTGGCACTTCCGGACTGCAATGATACAATCTTTAAACATGGACGGCCAGAAATAGCCAGCGCGCAACACCTTCTGAGCTGTGGCATACCTAGACATATGACCGCCACATGCTCCAGAGTGACAATCATTCAAAACCCTCTCAGCCTCTTCGTGAGTTAAACAACGTCGAAAAACTAAGTCTGCCCCCCGGCGATAAAGTGTATCTCCAATAATTTTGTATTGCTGGGATTGAAACCGAATTTTTCGACGTTCTGCCTTTGAAGCTTCAGGCCGAAAGGTTTGGGTTTGGAGATAGATGATTATATCCCCGTACCACGGATCTAAAGTACTGATAAGAAACAAAGATTCGTCCGCAATGGACTCCTCTGCCACAGTCTCTGTGTCAGCACGAGGGAAATCACACATCAATTCCGCAAAAACCAAGGATTTCTTAGACTTGGACTTCTCGAACTCCAAGTCGAACTCTTGCAGGATAACGATCCATTTAGAGTACTTGCCCCCTAGCAATTGTTTTGTCAAAATGTAAATCATAGGGTTGCAATCCGAAATAACTGTAGTTTTACGGAGAAGAATGTAGTGACGAAAACGCTGGACAGCTTGAACGGCTGCCAGGGCCAATTTCTCCACATGCGAATATTTTAGCTCAGTGGGATTTAAGGTCCTACTGAGATAATATATCACATGTTCCGCTCCGAATTCATCTTCTTGAACTAACACCATTCCAATGGTGGAATGCGAAGCTGCGAGGTATAAGAAGTAGTCCTGGTTGTAGTTGGGAGGATGCAACAACGGTGCATGGGTCAACGCGTGTTTAAGTGCATCAAAAGATTGTTGGGCAATCTCGTCCCAAAAGAATTGAGCGTTCTGTTTCAACAACCGTGTAAAACCTTTAGTGACCTCGGCGTAGTTTGGGATGAATCGGCGTAAAAAGTTCGCTTTCCCTTGCAAACTTTGGAGTTGGCGCAAACTCGAAGGAGGAGGCAATTTGATGATAGCTTCGACCTTCGAGGGATCGACGCGAATGCCGGCTTTTGAAACAACAAATCCTAGCAATCGACCTGTTTCTATACAGAAAACACACTTGTGGGGATTCAACCGAATTCGATAATGCCTACACCTCATAAAGATTGCTCGTAAGTGGACAAGGTGATCAGCTCGATGTAAAGAATGAGCAGGCAAATCATCGAGATACGGTTGCACAATGTGCTTGATGTCATGAAATGCGTAAGACATCGCCCGTTGAAAAGTGGCCCCGGCATTCTTAAGCCCAAAAGGTAATTTGCAATAAGCAAATGTCCCCCATGGACAAATGAATGCCGTTTTTGGTTGGTCGGCAGGTAGAATATTGATTTGATTATAGCCCGAAAAACCATCCATAAAGGAAAACATTTCACTTCCGGCACAATCATCAATTATTTGATCGATATAAGGCGTAGGATAGTTGTCTTTTGGACAAGCTCGATTTATATCCCTATAGTCGATACAGATTCTTATTGTTCCTTGTTTCTTGTTGACCGGAACAATATTCGATACCCAATCCGTTAACGGGATCGGATAAATGAAACCTGCTTTCAACAGCTTTTCGACTTCTGCTTTAATCGCAGCCGCTTTTCGAGGGTGAATCTGACGCAACCGTTGCCGGACGGGTTTAGCATCCGGGTAGGTTTTTATTTCATGAACAACAATGGCAGGATCGATTCCCGGCATTTCCTCGTAAGACCAGGCAAACACATCGCAGAATTCTTGGAATAGGGCCTTGTAAGTTTGGATTTCATCTTCTGTACATGCGGCACCTATATGAATGTTCTCCTCAATTCCGGGCTTCACTGAAATATCAATGGGAATAGTACGAGAAATATTCCCTAAATTCAACTCTGAATCAGAATGTTTCGTTGGATTCTGAGCGTCTTTGACATATTCAGCGGTAAAGATAGATGAAAAATCATTTTCAAGAACATCATCCTCAGGTAAAAACGAAGATCTGTGATGAAGATCTTCCCATGGTAGATCGTCTACACTTAGGATTTCGCGAAGTTGTTCGTCAGATGACACGACTTCGGGAAATGCTATCCGTTCTAAGGATGATGTGAAAAGTGACTCTTCACTGACCACATTCATTTGGTCGATTTGGGTTGAAAACGAGTCGGTAAAAGACATGACGGCTTCATAAGCAATTTCATATGGACTCAAAGGCATAGCATCACCGAATGAGTCTATCTCAGATTCAGATGGGACGACCCAAGGATCATCATAAATAATGTTGTCTGATGTAATCATATGAATTGATGCAAATGAAGGGTCTGCGTTGATTGGAGGGAAAGGAAAAGTTCCCAGTAAACCGGAATCTTTAACTAAACCGACGCCAACGTCCCTATAAGGGATTGTCGTCTTACCGACATGCTGGATACTCTCTGAAGAGGCTGGGTCGGATGAAAAGTATGTCAGCTGATCAATTGTCACGATCTTACCGTTATGTGGAAACTTTATTACTCTGAAGACCGATGAAACGACCGCTATCATAGCATATAACCAACTTCGACCCAAAAGAAGGTTGTAGTCCAGAGGGGCATCAACCACCTCCACATCCAGACTAACGGTTTTACCTTCTACCCCTATAGGTAATTCCTGTAGAATACCAAACGGACGGAACCCACGGCCATCAAAGGCCTTAAGGATGGTGGGGGATTGGTTCAACGAAGGAGAACCAAGAGATCTCCAACATTGAATCGACATAATACACGTAGAAGCTCCCTCATCAATCACAGTCCGATGAATAGGCCTGTTTTTTACTATCACTGGAATTTGGAAAGCCATTTGATGGGGTAGGCGCGGTGTACTATTTTCTAGATCGAAGATTATCAGGTTCGGGTCCTGAACATCAACAGCTCCGATAGCCGACAAAAGTAATTTTCGTTGTGCTGGGCATGATTGTAGCACTTCTAACGCCGACATTGCTGAGGGTGAAACAGCTAAGTCCTCAACAATGTTGTAATTCTGGACTGCTCTTGCATGTGGATTGAAAGCAGACCTTCGAAGTACACCCTTGGCGGGCGGTTTGATTACTAAGTCTGGGTTAGGTTTTTCGATCTGTAGTGGATCGGAACCAGGAGCTGAGGTTGATGGATTAGAATGAGAAGATTCTGCTTCCTTACCATCAACAGGATTCTTACTACCATAATCTTGCGATCGAGTCGCAATCCTCACATGAGACATCATCAAAATGGGTTCTTCACTGGCAGTCGAGGAAGAACCTATCATCTTACTCTCCTGCTTTGGAAAAGGATCTTTCAACACAGCAGGAGTGGAGGAACCTTTGACTATTTTCGCAACCTCGGCCCGATGCGGGCAATCTCTTGTAAAATGATCCTCTTCACAAATAAGACAAGGATATCGAGGTTTGCGCTTTTCGTCATTGGTTTCCGACTTTTCTGTTTTCTCCTTCGGAGCCTTGTCTGCTTTAGCCTTCTTCTTTCCTTTCTTCTTTCCACCGTTTTTTGATTTGGCCGTAGATGACTCTACAGCGTGAATATCGGCGGAAAGTTCAGGAGAAGACTCTCCTGTCGGGGAATCAGGCAAGGTGATTATAGGAGTAGTAGAACTCTTGGAAGACTTCTTCTTGCTCTTTGTGTTCACCGTACCAATCATACCATCAGCGGCATGAGATCCCGAAGGAGCAGCAGCGATTTGATTCGATTTTGGAAGATCTGGAATCTTCTCGTGTAACGTACCCGACTGAGTATAAACTAAGTCAAGGTACTGCGCCTGAGCAATGACTTGCTCCTCAGTAACTACTCCGGCCTTAGCTACATCTTCAGTAATCTTCGGTAACAATGATTTAACAAACCATTCAGCTAAGATTTGGTCCGGAATAAAAACTTTCACCAACCTTCTTCGACGTCTCCACTCATGAATGTGATCGGAAATATACGTGGACGTCGATTGTTTTAGTGAAGTTAATAACTCCGTGCCGTTATCGTATCTGACCGGCAACTGAAAGTGAGTTAAGAACGAGGTAGCTAACTGGCTAAAATTGTAAAAAGAGGCCCGTGGTAACTCAATGTACCACTTGGCCGCGAGACCAATGAGTGTACGCTGAAAAAGACGTAAGCGGATCGAATCATCCGAGATAGAATTTGAAGCACACCAGAGGTGGTAAGTCATCACATGATTCGACGGGTCCTCTCCAGGCTTACCTTCGAACTTGGGTATATCACTGGGCAACTTATTTGGCATTGGCGGCCAGAACTGAAGATATTGAATTGGATCATTCGTTAGGCGCGTCAAGTCTGGTAAATCCAAAGTTGCGATAAACGGTAATTGCCGATTAGGATCTCTAAAACTCTGAGTCATGACACCAGCCCCAGGAGGAGGATATCCAGGATAACTAGGAACAGGAATCGCATTAGGGATATTATATCCTCCTGGAAAACCAGGATTAACCGGACCGTACTGGGGTTGTTGAGGTTGTTGATAAGTGTACCCAGGATACGGTTGATACTGGTAAACTGGCTGCTGGACAGCTTGCCTTTGTTGGTACTGTCCTTGGTACGGTTGTTGAACAAATTGAGGTTGAGAAGTGACAACCGTACTTATACCAGGCTGACCCATAGGCATCTGGACCGTGGTTTGAATCGTAGGTCCAGACAACGGTAAAGATGCCTGAGGAGTGGTTGCAGAGACAGTAGAAACCGGAGCTGTCGATACTCCAGAAGTAAGTGCGGTAGATGCGGCGGTAGTTGCAGCAGCCGTTTGAGATGGAGTACTAGGTGCAATTGGCGGCTGAGTAACTACCGAAGTTACAGAAGTTTGAACATTTGACTGGGCAGGTTGCGGTTGCTGGGGTGAACCAGAAACTACGGGTTGTCCAGCTTGAGGTACCAACTGTATACTTGGCTGCAACACCTGTTGACCCTGTGATGGATCCCACACTAACATTCCAGGGTATTGACCCGTAACAGGTTGAGAATACTGAGGTCCATAACCGGATTGAGGATAGGATTGATAATTGAAAGGTGCAGTTCCCATACCTTGACCATATGACTGACCTTGAGGTGGTTGATAACCTTGACTCGAGTATTGACCTTGAGGTTGATAACCTTGGGGTAAATACTGATACTGGGGTTGACCTTGACCTTGAGGTTGATACCCTTGAGGTTGGTACCCTTGGGGTTGATACCCTTGAGGTTGCCATCCTTGAGGTTGATATTGATACTGAGGTTGACCCTGGGGTACATATTGAGGCTGGGGTTGACCTTGAGGCATGTATTGTACCATAGGTGCATACTGACCTTGAGGTTGCCCCCCAGACACGATTTGTGTACCTTGAGGTTGCCCCCCAGGCGTTAACTGAGGCTGCCCACCAGGCGGTAATTGGCCACCTTGAGGTTGGGAAACGGGAACTGAGCCTGACATCATGTAAATGTCTCCTACACCCAATGGTATATTACCACTGTTTCCAGCTAATAACCCATGATCAACGGGTTGAGGAGATGCCCCCGCAAAGGTACCAGAAAGTGATTGATACCCGGTGGGAACAGAAAGACCGCCGTGTAAGAAAGATTCAGGACTTTGAGTAAACACGGACGACTGACCAGACATATTTACAGGAGTATGAATACCTCCAGGTGGAAAAGGAGTACGAGGTGGAGAAAAACCTATCCCTGAGTTGTCTAAATAATTGGTTAACGAAAGGTACCAAGTAGTACTTCTAGGAGGACTGTAAAAGATAGATTCACGCTCCCTGAGCTCAATAGTAAGTTGATCTTCAAGGTTAGAAACGCCTATTTCTTCCTCTGGAGCAAGTTCTTCGATAGCAATCAAACCAGTAGGAAGATTTTCGGTGATAATTCTTTCTATTCTCGGTGAATCTGGAACACTAGAAGTTGGAGTAACAGGTTCAGATATTTCAGGTTCTTCGCCTGTATCACTAGCAGACGAAAAACTACCAACAAGCTCAGAAACTGTAACAGCTTCGGGATTATAACCTGTCTCTAGACTTTGGTAATCTGGATGGACTACCAAGGAAGATTCTCCTTCTTCAGGTGAACCTACTTTACTGCCACTAGGAGGAGTTACAAGGACCTTCAACCCTTCGTACTGACCCGGGACGTCTTCAGGAGATCCACCCCGTGATCTACGGAGTTTCCTCAACAAATAAGTTCCGGTAACAATCTCAGGTGACTTGCCTCGAAGTCTACGGGACTGTCTCGGTAATTCCGCCACAGCTAAAAACTTTTAACTACTACACACGAAAACAAAATAAAATTTCAAATCAAACCACCTAAAGTCTCTAAAGAACCAAACAAATTTGAATCACACGCCTAAAGAATCTAGGGCGTCAAACCAAGCACAAACAGTGGCCTTCCAGACCGAAAGCGCTAGTTGGTGATGAAGCCCAACATCGCTGGATTCAGTACAGAAGTGGCGGGTGGAACAGTTACCCCGGCAACCTGCTTAATGAATAGACTGGACCAAGTTCCTCCACTTTAACCGTCTCGAGTGAAGTGAACCCCCCAGAAAATCCAAGTGAGTCTAGCCGACGTCTGCTCCAGGTACAGTGGGATCTTCCCTCCACCGTCACCTCGGTAGAATCCTAAAGATAATGGTCATTAAGGTTACCAACCGCAACAAATGCACCTGGGGGAACAGTCTAAACTCCGACAGCACGCAAGGGCAGAGTATCAAGCTCAATCCCCTTGCCGGCTTCTTGACAATAATCCAAGGTTTACCGACAAGTGACCCCTGGCTCCTCGACAATGGTTAATCCGAGGTTTACCGTTTGTAATACGTGCGTGTCTGGCGTCGTTCCCAACGAGGGGGGATTGATCCCCTCACTGGTTCGGACACGAGCTCGTGCTTCTCCTTTAAGAGGAGCTTTCCCAGAGTACAAATGAGACAATTGGATTTATTCTATCACAAGATAAGCTACTTGTTTGGTTTTGTTGTCTTGGAGAGTTAATTACTCACCTACTCCAAGACACTAGCCTGATCTAAATTGGTGTTTCAGAGCCCTAGTAAATAAAAGTTACTACGTCGATTTTACTTTAAGCGTTAATTTTATGGTTTTTCTTAAAGACAAAAGGTAGCGGAAGTGAAACCAATGGTGTGTAGACTCGACTCAAACCACTACAAAGATGCACCTAAGATGATTTACGCTACTTTCCTTTTTCAATGAAATTCTTAACTAAGAGAGTTGAGAGATGCAAATTTTATAGAAAACAACTTTCTTAGTAAAGACAATCAAAGAAACAATTCTCTTTATCTTTTCAAGCATACAAACATGACCACTCCTTACGTGCACGAAAAACTCTTTTTCTTTCAAAACTTTTCAAAGCTACTTGAAACAAAGCTTTTCAAAGGAGATGTTTTTGTATTTTCTCTTTTTAATAAAGCATATAAATGTATCTTAACGAAAATCAATCTCAAAAGTTATAAAATCTATGAAAACTTGACTCACAAGCAAATCAAAAAAGGAAATTACTCTAAGCAAACCTAACAAGGCAAAAGCTCACAAAGATGATTCTAGGTTGTTTTACTTGACCAAAATCAAATCAAGGACCAGCTAATGTAGAATCAAAAGACTAGTCAAAACAAAACTCAAATCTTTTTGTTTTTTTATAAAATGGAATTCAAGACTCAATCAACAAGCACTTCGAAATTTGCCCAAAGAAACAACTCAATGGTAAGTTGCTCTCACAGGTAGACTTTATGACAGGTCTGACTTCTAAGAATGCTGACAAAACCAGAGATATCTAAGGTTTGACAACTTCTACCGCCAAAGTCACTACAAGACCTACTCAAAAATCAAAACCTAAGGCTTAAATTTCTATGAAATCCACTAAAACACTCAATGCTATCGGAACAAGGTCAGGTGAAGATCTTTGACAAGAGACTAATGGATCTGGGCAGTAAAACTAAGAAAAAGCAAAATCTAAGAGAAAAAATGCAACAAAATGGAATTTTTTCAAATTTTAGCAAGGGACGCAGGCGACCCGTTAAGACAGGTGCGAGCCCGCTCTGTGCACACAGCGACAGTGCGTCCAGAGACGCACTGTGAAATACTCAGAGGGTGCGTCCTACTGGAAAATTCAAGAAAAACCAAAATAAATCTAACCCTAAGCTAACCCACCCAAAGACAAAGTCACAGAGCCAAAAACCAGAAAAATAAACCAATTTTCTCAGAGCAAAGTTCATACAAAGGAAAAGACTTTCACATCAATGGAGTCCCCAGCGGAGTCGCCAATTTGTCAGGCGGAAAGAGTCGATTGTGCGGACACAACCAACCTCCCTAGGAGCCTAAGACTCTCTAGTGACAAACAAGACAAACGAGAGCAATCCTTCTCTAAACATGCATTTACTATATGGGAAATCAAGTGTTTAGATCCTACCTGTAATCCAACGCTGTTGTAGCAGTCCAGCTCCGCTGATCCGGATGAGCTCCTTCTTCACTTTGAAACCTGCATACACTAACAATCAAACGATTAAATAGCACTTGATAATCTCATAGAATAAAACATATTTAACACATAGACCAAGGAGTACATGAAACAACTCATAAATAACAAGTTATTGAGAAGAATGGACTCATTTGCATTAATGGGTAACAAAAGGAACAAATACAACCTGAGCCTTGGTGTTGTGCAAGTCCCTCCCAGGGTCCATCAAGAGTTCTCCTTTACTTTGACAAAGCTCACCCACTTCCAAATAGAACAAGCAAAGATGGCAATCTCTCCTCACAAGCTTCTAAATGGGAGTCCTAATTCCTGCAGCATTTACCCTTAGAAATGTATAGCTTCTAACCTCTCCTCCTTCTGGCCCAATGCCTGTATTTATAGTGCTCAAGAGGAGGTTAATCAGGTCCACCATCAATGGGATAATCCCCTCTTTGGATGGGATAGCTCCCTTATTGATGGGATAAGTTCCTCTTTGGTAGGGGTGCATGAACCATCTGGAGGCGCTCAATACACGTCGAACAACCTTCTAGAATGCTCTAGAAATGACCACAAGTAACTTTTTAAAGATGAAACTTGCACATTTTAACCTTTACAGGGGGACGCACCTGCCCCTTTACATACAGAGCGTCCAAAGACGCAGCTTTTGTGAACATTGGGTGCGTCCCCGCAGGTAAGGTTGAGAGAACCTGCGTACCCAGAGATAAATACATTTATAAAGACTTTCTCTCTTTTTTGGAGTTTGACATGGAGAGCAGAGGTATAAGACTTGCCTAAGAGGATAGCATGACTGTTGATAGAGCCGTACTAACTGTAAATAGTCATGGTGACATTTTTTAGTGTAACAACCCTTTGCAAGGAAGCAAGGATTAAAAGGGAGATAATTATTCCTTATAATCCTGAACAAAATGGTGTGGATGAAAGGAAGAATAGAACAACTGAAGAATGTGTTAGAGATATGTTGCATGATCAACATCTCCATCAATTCTTATGGGCAGAAGCATTTGTAACAATTGTGTACTTGCAGAATCGAAGTCCTCGTAAGATTCTCAACAATATTACTCTGGAAGAAGCATTTACAGGAAATAAGTTGTGTGGGGATCATATTCGAATATTTGGATGTCCAGTACATGCACATTCTGAAGGATGAGAAGAATAAATTGGATCCTACACATCTACGAAATCATTGTTGGTAATAGTGCTTCGTCAAAGGCATATAGAATCTACATTAAAGAGGATTGTTTTATTGAAGTAAGCATAGATGTCATATTTGATGAAAATGTTGCTTACAACAACTCTAAGGAGACCTTAGTAGATTTTGATGAAGAGGTACCCATTTTTGAAGTAATATCAAAGGAGGACAATGCTCAAGATCCTACATCAATTCAAGAAGATGTTGAAGGACCTAATGAACCTGTGCAACAAGTTGTTATTCCAGAAACTCGTAAGAGACTTTCTTGGTTGAGGACAACTCTACAAGACAAAGAAACATGCAATAGCAAAGGGAACCTTTAGAAAAAGTAAAATACCTAAAAGGTATTATGGTTATGTAATGTCCCCAATTAAATTAATTTTGCTAAGAATTTCCATTTTTTCCATTGGATGTTGGGAAATATTTTGGCAGGTAAACTTAGAAAAAGTGGGTGGAGGGAGTCTCCACTTAATTTTTAAAGAGATGGAGGCCACCGACATTAGAGAAAAGGAAAAATTAAATTGGTAGTGGGATTTAGGGTGTCACCCAAAAAGGGGAATTCAAATGCCTTAGGAAAATTGAGCTAGGAATAAGGAGGTCAAATTGGTGGGGCCCACAAGGAGAGAAAGGGGGCAACAAAGATAAATAGAAGGAAGAGACAACATTTTGGGGGCTTTTTGACATTTGACAACTGGTTGTCACTCTAGTTGCTTAGCTGAGTTACTAGTGATGCTTAGCACAAGAGCTTCCCAAGGAGTGAAGCTCAACCTTTCTTCGAGGGACTTCGAGTGCCACCCTAAGAAGGATTTTCTCTTACTTTGGAGGTTGGGAGAGGGACATCACACAAGTACACGCTATTTTGGTTTAGTTGGAACAGAGAGGGAGAGGCCATGTAATCATTGGGAGAATTCGTGCCAGAAATTGGAGTCTTTATTGTTGCAGGGCGTTCTTGGTAAGATTCCAGCCGAAGGAGGGAGATTTTGGGAGGCAAAAGGGAGTCCCTCACTGTCGTACGAATTGTTGAAGCTTGCTACTGCATCATCTCTCAAGAGCTTGCGCAATTATTCTTGGGTGATTGTTGTGTGGGGTGTCGATTGGAGGATTTAGGGGCTGAGCTACTAGGATTTCATTTAGAGGGAGATTGTGGGGATATTGCTAGCATTTTGGAGAAGCAATTCATCATTTTCTACTACAGGTGGAGTGTTTTGGTATTTGAGGAGGGCCAAGCTATTTGGGGTCGTATTTGGAGGGTCAAAACCAAAGAAAACCCTTTCTGGGTTTTTCTGAGTTTTTGACAAGAATCACAACCCTAAATTTATAGAATTTTCTAGGTAGTTTTGAGGGGCCAAATCAAAGGGCCAAGTTAGCCAGCAGTACAGAAAAATTGGGCCAACGTAGATTTCTAGAGGAACAAACTATTGCAGCAGTTGAGTATTGATAGATTGATCACCTGGGGCTTGTAGCTTGCCTTGATCAAGCCCATCTGCACTCCTTCCAATTTATTGTACTTTGGTAGTTTACTTATAATAAAATTGACCATTTTGGTGTTGCGGAACATTTTTCTATTCATGGGTGTTTGCTTAAATTCATTGTGTTGTTATTTTTGTGCATGTCTTTGATTATCTCTATAACATTTATATTTGAATAGTATAGTGGTATCAGGGCATGATCTTGGCTAGCTGTGCAGTAGCTAGCAAGATCATGGACGATTTGCCATGCATTCATAGTGACTGGTGAATTTATGGGCACTCTGATGACACCGAAAGGGAAGAGTACACAAGGGAACATGGAGGAGTTGATGAGGGAGAACAAACTGTTGAGGAGGGAAAACCAACAAGTCCTAGATAGAATGCAACAAATGATGGGGACGTTGAGTCATACCCAGCAGATGAGCCATGTGCATGTGCGTTGTCCTACCATGCGTCATTTTCTGAATGAGCTAGAAGAGAAGCATGGGTCAAGGAAGAGATCATCCTGTAGAGAAGGGCAGTTAGAGGGTGAGACTAGGGGGCGTTTCTATTGGCGGAGACCAGACTTTAAATGTCAGGAGCCTGAGGCGGAGATTGAGCATGAGGACACGCAAGATGGTGAGGGGCACATCGATATACCTGGTGTGGCACAGGAGTCACCATTGTTGGAGACCTCTTTGGTAGTTCCAGCTGACACCTTAGTTGAGGGAGTAGAGAATACACTCGGAGGGCCATCTATTGATGAGATGCTGACAATTGATGAGGTACCCAGTGCTATGACGGAGGTTCTAGGCGATGGCCTCCCAAAACAACGTGATGAAGTACCTGGAGGCATACAGGTCGTTGACGAGGTATTAGAAGAGATGGAGGGGCCCATAGCGGTGACTGAGTTTACTGATGATAGTCACCCTCCACAATTTCATCAGTTTCGGGTCAGCCTTCTAGCATTGAGAAAGAAGGCCACGATAGTGCGAGGCCATTCTGCAACAGAATGAGGAGCTGGAGGGCATGAGAGCAGTTTGTGTCGAATCAATGGCAAAACTGATTCACGTTGAGGAACGGTTGGATTCCCTAATGGTTCAGCTGGAGTGCACATTGGAGCGATGGGGTAGCCCTATTCAAACATACATAGATGATGCTGGTAGCGCCAGTAGGTTACCCCTGCACATTGGAGAGGGAGAGGTAGAGTCACCTCGACAGATTATATGCGTTGACCAAGATGGTGAGATGAGGCGACCTGAGCTCCACAAGGTGCAACCTTTGCAGGATGGAGGGTTAGTCCCGTGTACAGGAGTTCATTCTCTTGATCCTTCCCTTGGGATTAGATGGCGAGAGATTTTGAGTTGGTGCTCGATGGAGTGGGCTAGGCATATGGAGTTGCTCATAGGTCGAGGTGAGAGTCAACAACCACGTTCAGGCATCAGGGATACTAGAGGCCTAGGTTGGAATTGCGATCCAGGTGGGACTACCTACCACTTACTAGATATGTAGATTGACTAAAAAATTAGCGGTATATTTGATCAAGTGATTGAGCACAAGCATTCGTTAAGGGAGTCTCAGTGAGCGTCAGTGGTTAGTCAATTTGTGATGGGACTCCCTAGGTTTTTTGGTATGATGGTCATACATTGGATCATAGGATGATCAACATACTCTGGGAGGTGGCATTGGCAGGCCACTAGATAGTAACATTTTTGGGGCCAAGGACTCTCTGTAGTTAGTTGGGACTCAGCAGTCACTGAGGAGCAACACAGTGGTGGCATCTCCATTGGTACATACAAGGATTCTCGTCTTATGTCTCTCAGGGAGGATTTGGAGGCGAGGCCCATTCATTAGAGGGTACAACGATACGACAGTGGACGAGGTGATATCGATAGGGTGCAAGTCGACGTGTACTATCTCACTTTTAAATCATGTCATTCAGTGGCGTGTAGCAGCATGCAGCAGTGAGCAATGGTTTGCCGACGAGCACATAGATGCTTAGCAGTGTGTTGTGGTGCACGAGTTTACACCATGGAGTGAGAGGAGGCGTACCATTGGATGCAACTCACCCCGTATGGATGGGCACATTGTTGAGCATCTGGGGACATCTTACACAGCAAAGTCAGGGCTTTGATGGAGATATCAGCAGGACCAAGACAAAGGGAGGGGCATCCATGGGATTACCTTTCTGTTTCCATGTGGACTCTTGGTCATACTCATGGGGACATATATACCTATCGCTCTCCAGCATGGCTTACAATTGATGAGGGTTGGGTTGCTACCCCATGATTCCCTCAGTACAGGTAGCGGGACATGGGAGGCTCACCCTAGAGAGTTGGATGAAACATAGTGTTTCATGGGTAAGAGGGAGATTCTCCAATTGACGCATTTGGTGGGTGCATGAGCAGATAGATGCCGACTCAGGGATAGCATGTTCTACTACTGAGGGAGCATATGTTCCACTGCTAGGCTCACACTTAGGGAGGTGATCGCTAGGGAGATGCATGATACACTTTTGGTGACGCAATCTAAGGTGCTACATATGCATGAGGGATAATGGATGGTAGAATTATTTATAGGAGAGTGTCCAGACTCCCAACAATGTTCGGGTGCATCATCAGGAGTTGGGATAGTAGATTTCATTGTGCGTTTGGCAGGAGTAGGGTAGATTGGCATGTGTGGGACAGAGTCCTGATACTTGGGGTCCACCTATGGGATACATACAGGGGTCAGAGATGAGGGCTAGGCCGGTTCTAGTAGGTAGCAGTGCTACGTAGCGACAATCTGTAAGGAATGGGAGTTGTGAGCTCCCAGTACGGTTGGGGGATCCAGGGATCTGGTTGGCGAGTGGATCATTCCACTTCTCAATGGGAAGGTTTACGATGGATGGTGATACAATTCTTTCCCAAGCTAACATATTAGGAGTCACTAAGACCTTCGTTATATGACGAGGCAGGCTGCTGCTCAAGATCGAGGTTAGACATGGAGTGGTGGACTCGAGCATTGCAGATTTTCCCTGGTAGGTTGGTCCTAGCGCTGATCGAGATAGATATAGTGGTCGAGCGTTACCAGAGTGGAGGGTCTGGTACAAGCATGTCCAGCAGTCAGGCATGACCGGGGTGTCACGATGTTAGTAGGATAGGTTCCTTCTACGACGGGCAGGGGATTCTGGAATAGGAGGGCTTAATAGTTCAGCTACCCATAGGGGTGAGTTGGTTCTACAAGGGAAGGTCATCTAAATATTCCATTAGGTTTTAGTGATTCGTTGATGGTGTAGGGAACTTCACCGGTGTGGCAGGGTGATTAGTAGGAGGAGATTAGGGGAAGCTAGGGAAGACTAGGGTTCAATCCCACCAGGATTGGATTGCATCTTCAGGAGTCCACTCCTAAAGCACATGAGAGGGACTATTTGTAGAGCAGTTTCACGAGGAGATGATTAGGATCTTATACTACCACGATGCTCTACTTAGTGGCGGTATGCAAAGGGTGTTTGGTGCCTATGATGAGTTGGACAGCGAGTGGAGTAAGGGATACCTCATGTAGATCAGGATGGCTTGGGATCCTGGCTGGACAGGGTAGAGATCAAGGATGGTTGGGTGGTACATTTGGGACCCCGGTATTCCGTGCAGAGATTGTTGGGGTCAACTGAATGAGAGGGTGCTTGTTCAGGAATTACTTGAGGACAAGCAATTTTTGGTGGGGAGGACTGTAATGTCCCTAACTAAATTAATTTTGCTAAGAAGAATTTCCATTTTTTCCATTGGGTGTTGGGAAATATTTTGGCAGGAAAACCTAGGAAAAGTGGGTGGAGGGAGTCTCCACTTAATTTTTGGAGAGATGGAGGCCACCGACATTAGAGAAAACGAAAAATTAAATTAGTAGTGGGATGTAGGGGGCCACCCAAAAAGGGGAATTCAAACCACTTAGAAAATTGAGCTAGCGAGAAGGACGTCGAATTGGTGGGGCCCACAAGGAGAGAAAGGGGGAAACAAAGATAAATAGAACGAAGAGACATCATTTTGGGGATTTTTGACATTTTGATAACTGATTGTCACTCTCGTTGTTTAGCTGAGTTACAAGTGTTTCTTAGCACAAGAACTTCCCAAGGAGTGAAGCTCAACCTTTCTTCGAGGGACTTCGAATGCCACACTAGGAAGGATTTTCTCTTGCTTTGGAAGTTGGGAGAGGGAAATCACACAGGTACATGCTATTCTGGTTCAGCTGGGACGCAGAGGGAGATGCCACGCAGTCATTGGGAGAATTGGTGCTGGAAATTGGAGTCTTTATTGCTGCAGGGGTGTTCTTGGCTAGGTTCCAGCCAAAGGAGGGAGATTTTGGGAGGCAAAAGGGAGTCCCTCACTACTGTATGAATTGTTGAAGCTTGCTACTGCGTCATCCCTCACAGGCCTGTGCAATTCTTCTTGGTGATTGTTGTGTGGGGTGTCAGTTGGAGGATTTAGGGGTTGAGTTGCTAGGATTTCATTTAGAGGGAGATTGTGGGGATATTTCTAGCATTTTGGAGCAGCAATTCATCATTTTGTGCTACAAGTGGAGCGTTTTGGTATTTGAGGAGGGCCAAGCTATTTGGGGTCGAATTTGGAGGATCCAAACTAGAGCAAACCCTTTCTGGGTTTTTCTGGGTTTTTACAAAGATCACAACCCTAAATTTACAGAATTTTTTGGGCGGTTTTGAGGGGCCAAGTCAGCCAGCAGTGCAGAAAAACTGGGCCAATGCAGATTTCTAGAGGAACAAACTATTGCAGTAGTTGGGTATTGATAGATTGATCACCTGGGGCTTGTAGCTTGCCTTAAGCAAGACCATGTGCACTCCTTCCAATTTATTGTACTCCAGTAGTTTACTTATAATAAAATTGACCATTTTGGTGTTGCAGAGCATTTTTCTATTCATGGGTGTTTGCTGAAATTCGTTGAGTTGTTATTTTTGTGCATGTCTTTGATTATCTCTGTAAAATTTCTATTTGGAATATTAGAGGTTATGCAACCTATATGACTAAGTTCATTGAGGTTGAACCTTTCTCTTATGAAGATGTAGCTAAACATCAAGAGTGGAGGAATGCGATGCAAGAATAACACTAGTCGATTATGACGAATGATGTCTAGAAAATTGTTCCTAGACCAAGTGACAAATCTCATTAGAGAAATTTTGACGTAAAAAATGGATCTCAAAACAGAAATGTATAACAAAAATAAACTTTATAAGAACCAATAGGATTCATTATGATGATGTCAACAATGGAAGACGATTCACAATTTTTGGAGTTCCAAAAAAAAAAATCAACTCGCTTTTTCAACTTATCTCCCTACTGTTTACTCAAATTTCAAGTAGGAGCACTCTTTGGATGCGGAATTTAATTTTTGCATCCAAGGAGTACCCATGTTGCATATTTTTGATGGACTCTACTACACGAAAAATGTGAAATACATGAAAAACGTGATTGCAATCACGTTTTTCATGTATTTCACATTTTTCGTGTAGCAGGTTCTATCAGAGGTATGCAACATGGGTATTCCTTGGATGCAAAATTAAATTCAACATCCAACGAGTGTTACCACTCAAAATTTGAGTAAAATCATAGGGAGATAAGTTAAAAAACGAGTTGAAAATGTAGTTTTTTCTTTTTTCCCTTCAAAACTTGATGAGGTAATCTAATCTTATTTTATTATTTCCACTATTGTTTTATAATATTCCTTAGGAGGCCCATTTTAGACCTCAAAATTTCTCTAATGGTTGTCACTTCTAAATGGATATACAAGATAAAACGCGTAGTGGATTGGAGCATTGATAAGTATATAACAAGATCTGTTGCTAGAGGCTTTTCACAAAGGGAAAGTATCGATTATAAAGAAACCTTTGCTCCTACAGCTAGATATGCAACCATAAGATTACTTGTCTCTACGGCTGCTACTATGAGATCTAACATTCATCAAATGGATGTTAAAGCAACTTTTCTAAATTGGACAATTGATGAGGAGGTTTACGTTGAGAAACCTCTAGGATTTGAAGTCCATAAAGAGGGAGGCACACGTCTGTAGATTGAAGAAGGATCTATATGGCTTGAAGAAAACACCTAGAGCATGGTATTTCAGGATGGATGCACACCTATTAAGACTTGGATTTGTCAAGAGTTCTGTGGATCCTAATCTCTACATCAAAGTGGTCGAGGATGAACTTGTGATCATAATTTTATATGTGTATGATCTACTTGTTACAAGTGTAGAACATTGAGTTCCGGAATGCAAGAAGCAGTTGGCAGCAGAATTTGACATGAAGGATCTTGGGCTTATGCACTATTATTTGGGACTAGATGTTTGGTAAAAACCTGATGAAATATAGCTTGGTCAATGAAAATATGTGATCAATATACAACAAAAAATTGGCATGATGGATAGTAAGTCAATGACAACTCCTATAATTACTAATCTAAAGAAGTTGAGGAGTTCAAAATCTAGTCCAGTGGATCCTACATGTTATAGAGAGTTGATTAGTTCCTTAACATACCTTGTGAATGCTAGACCAGACATTTGTTTTTCCATAAATGTCCTTAGTCAATTTCAGAAGGAAACAAAGCATGATCATTGGATAACAACCAAACACATCCTAAGGTGTCTTCATGGGACAATACATCACTTCCTTAGATATGTCGGAAATGAGATCCAGGTTTTGGGATATGTAAATTCTGATTGGGGTGGCAGTGAGACAGATGGAAGAAGCACTACAGGTGGATACTTCAATTTAGGATCTTCCATGATCTCATGGATGAGCAAGAAGCAAGATGTTATTGCTTTGAGTAGTATTGAAGTCGAGGATGTTGCTACAAGTGAAGTCGCAAAGAGGTTGTTTGGCTTAGAAAGTTGATATTAGATCCATTTTAAGGACCATTAAGCCCTACAAATATACATTTTGACAATGAAAGTTGCATAAGATTGACATAAGACCTTGTGTTTCATGCTAGAACAAAGCATATTAATAATAAGTAGCACTATATCAAAAGCTTGGTACAATATGGGGTCGTGAAGCTGCATTACATTCCTAGAGATGAACAAGTAGCTAATATTCTGACAAAGGTATTACCAAACAAGAAGCTTGAGTACTTAAGAAGCAAGCTTGGTTTGATGGACATCTCTTCCTTGACTGAGAGGGAGTGATGATGGACATTTTATTCTCTTCTTCATGTGTCATGCACTAGGCCAAGACTAACAACCATAAGTCTAATTGAAGACCATGAAGGGAGAATGGGGTCTGGAGGATTGGATAAGCGTCTGAAATTGGTACTTATTTAGGATTAGAAAATCCAAGATAGAAGTAAACTCATAGACCAATACTCTTTGAGGATAAGGTAGGGCATCCAAGATAAGAGTAGTCGATCTTGGGAAATCCAAGATAAGAATAGTCCTAAAAGGACATACCTAGTAAACATCTGGATGGGGTATGTGCCTTTAGGGTTAGTGTGATGTCTCACGTAAAACCTCCCAACATTATGCTCTCATATAAGTAGAGCTTTTCAAATTTAAGGCATTTTTGACAATGTTGGTTGTGATCTAGATGCTTAAAAGATGGTTTATCAATATGACTCTTCTTATGAGAATAGTTCAATTTGAGATTTATTGTACCTTATGCTGGGATTATGAATACCACCCAAGTTAAGAGGGAGTGTTGGAGAATGTAACTAGATTTGGTCTTCATAATGACCTTTGTAAACATGGCATTGTATATTTTGTATATAAAAAGAGAAAAGGAATTTTTATTTATCAAAGCATGGGTTTCATGCTCAAGTCTAGGTCAAAGCATGCTCTTCATGCTTTGAGGGCTTATTGAGTCAAAGAAGAATTTATGTCATGTATTATAGTCCCATTTGGACTTATTGTAACAAAAGAAAATAATTATCTTTGAGTCAAGAAAGCTAATTTATCCTCCCAAACCAAGTCTGCCCATAGAAAGCATATTTGACCTCTCAAGAAGGTTATAAATAAGAAGGAATTTTGACTCATTTGGCAAATCAAGCACAACAAGTTCGATTTGAAATTGAAGAAGAAGAAAAGCGAGTGTGAAAGGCAAGAAGGCAAGGAAAAATACCTAGTGAAGGAAGGAAGGAAGAAAATAGACTTAAATTTGTTCATACGTGCAAAAAACTAGGGTTTTGGGCTAATTGCAAGGGTTGAGAATTGCAAGCCGAAGCTGCAGATAGGAGGGGGAAGTCGAGACCTATTTGGAGCATAATTGAAGAAGGTTTGATCCTTGTTGACATTGGAGTATTTCATCTTGCTTGAACGAAATCTTGTTGAGGAACTGAATTGGTGCTTTGGGAGGAATTAAAGTCTTTGGTCTTTTTGGGTTTTCCCCTTGGAGGGGGTTTTCCCCGGCTTGGAGCCTATGTCTTGTGTACTTTTTATGTTTGTGATATTCAATGTTTTGGTAATTGTTTGATGAACAAGAAATGAAAAGTAATAAAAGACCAACTATTGGGTGTGGAGCCTGATTATCTTCTTAATTCAGAGGTCTCAGCTGCGTTGGACCCCAATTCTTATACAGGGTGGCAACACCGC